>CM077091.1:121789619-122295890 GCA_039513925.1 Platanthera zijinensis
GCTCAATTAGAGATGGGTCGACAGCTCTCAGGAGCCGAGCTCAACTAGAGGTGGAGTCATCTCGGATTGAGCTCATAGCCGGCTTAAGGGAGGGAAGCTCGTACATAGGGCCCAGACTACGACAACAACACACACGAGAAATCAACATCTTACAGGAGCTAAGCTCAACTAGAGATTGGTCGACGGCTCTCAGGGGTCGAGCTCAACTAGAGGTGGAGTCGACAGCTCTCAGGAGCTGGGCTCAACTGAAGGTGGAGTCGACTCGAGTTGAGCTCGTAGTATGCCTACAAAAGGGAAGCTCGTATAAGGGGCTCAGACTATGGTAGAAACACACACGAGGAGTCAATATATTATAGGAGTCGAACTCAACTAGAGATGGGTCGATAACTCACAGGAGTCGAGCTCAAATGGAAGTTGAGTCGGCAGCTCTTAGGAGCTAAGCACAACTGCAGGTGGAGTCGACTTGGTTTGAGCTCGTAGTCGGCCTGCAGGAGGGAAGCTCGTATAGGGGTCCCGGACTACGACAACAACACACATGAGGAATCAACATCTTATAGGAGCTGAGCTCAATTAGAGATAGGTTGATAGCTCTCAGGAGCCGAGCTCAACTAGAGGTAGAGTCGACATCTCTCAGTAGCTGAGCTCAAATAGAGGTAGAGTTGACTCGGGTTGAGCTCATAGTTGGACTGTAGGATGGAAGCTTGAACATGAGGCTCAGACTATAGCAATAACACACACGAGGAGTCAACATCTTACAGGAGCCGAGCTCAATTAGAGATGGGTTGACGGCTCTCAGGATCCGAGCTCAACTAGAGGTGGAGTCGATAGCTCTTAGGAGACGAGCTCAACTGGAGGTGGAGTCAACTCGGGTTGAGCTCTTAGTCAGCCTGCAGAAGGGAAGCTCGTACAAGGGACCCAGACTATGACAATAACACACACGAGTAATCAACATCTTACAGGAGCCGAGCTCAACTAGATATGGGTCAATAACTCTCAGGAGCTGAGCTCATTTGGAGGTGGAGTCGACATCTCTTAGGAGTCGAGCTCAACAAGAGGTGGAGTCGACTCGGGTTGAGCTTGTAGTCGGCCTATAGGAGGGAAGCTCGTACAAGGGGCTCAGACTACAGCAACAACACACGAGAAGTCTATCTCACTCGAGGGGGTTGGTAGCTAATATGCAGGAGAGGAGCTCGTGTAGGGACTCAGTTACGATAACAACACAACTCGAGGACTTCTATTGATGTTGAAGTCATTCAAACTGCTACTTAAGAGATATTTAAAGAGTTAGATGTGTCAACTTCTTTGAAGACGAAAGAAACTTCTAAAGAGATGATAATTTATTCCCCATCAAATTGGGAGGTTGGCGTCCAGACCTGTTCCTAATAGTTCCTCTAGTCAGAGGAGAGATGCAATCGGGGGTAGCTAATCCTAGATGCAATGGGGAGCTGATCTCGACCGTCAATGCAGGGGCTCGGTCTTACAAGGATGCTTAAATCCTGAAGCATTGTCCCATCATCTTCCCTGGGTTTTTTAAGAGAATCAAGTGTAAGGCTCATTTCCCAACTCAATTGTGGAGATCGCTACCAGCTCTTCCACTTGTCTATGAAGATCGGAGTACAAGCAAAGGGAAATGTCCCTCGGGGGGTCCTACATGACATATACTCGAGTCCACCATCCTTCCACGAACTCGTTCCTTCCAGAGATTAGTTTCCGAGCTGCTTCTAAAAGCATGGCTGGTTATCCCACCTTGGCAATAATAGAGACGTGTCCTGCTCTATAGGACAAACAATCGCTAAGAGCAGGCCTTTGTCTTTTCAAAGACCGATGACGCCTTTACACAAGGTATCACTTTGTGAGGTCGATCCTTCATTGAGTTTAGGAGATTAACGTCCAGACCTGTTCCTGATAGTTCCTCTAATCGGAGGAGAGATGCAATCGGGGGTAGCTAGGCCAACATGCAAGGGGGGAGCTGATCTCGATCATTAATGCAGGGGGTCAGTCTTATAAGGATGCTTAAATCATGAATCATCATCCCATTATTCGTCGTGGGCTTTTTAGGAGAATCATGTCGGATGCTGCTTTCCCAAACCAATCGAGGAGATGGACTTCACTAATTCTAGCTAACTTGAGACGATCAATACAAAGAAGACAACTCGCAACCACCCGTGCCTCTGGGGGAAAGGATATGTATAAATAACATAAAAACAATATTACAGGTAAGCAATACATATTACTGCTAAGGTTTTAGCCTTTTAAGGACATCCCTGCTCCAAGTACTTCCCAGTAGCTCTCCTTCTTGATTTTATAGGCAATAGCCTCTAGTGGCTAGAGCTTCCTGGACTATGAAAGTGTTGGGTATTTATCCACAATAACCTTGATTTGACGAAGTGTCTCATGAACTAAGACGAATTGAGTTTGTATTTGATGTTGTTTCTTTAGTCATGTGCTTGCAGGGTTTTATTGCTAAGTGCAAACTAATGTCAGATTACAGTGGGTCATGAAACATATGACTATACAATGTAATCCCTCATTATATAGGAAAATGTGTTGACTCATGTGTAATCTCTCTATTGGACTGTACTTCTACTATAAGTGCATTAGAAGGTTCAAGGGAGGACTACTTGCTGCATTCAGAAGAAACAAAATTTTCCTAAGTAAAATTTGTCGAGTATAGTAGTTGATACTTGTCGAATTCGTCGAGTATACTTATGAATTCTCGTCGAATTCATCGTGCATACCAATTGACACTCGTCGAATTCATCGTGTTACTTAGAGAATCTTTTCTACGATCTTGGAAATCGGTTAAGTAGGATTCGTCGAGTATCCTTATATATACTCGTCAAATTTGTTGAGTGTGTCTATTGACACTCGTCGAATTCGTCGAATATACCAGTCGATACACGTCGAATTCATCGAGTCTCACTAGAAAAGCCTCTGAGTTCTAGGATCTACTTTTCTGGGTTTGTCTAAGTAAAATTCGTTAGTTATCGAAGCGGTTAATCAAGTATACTCATGGTTATATGACAATACTCGGCGAATGGACTTAGCGTGATTTTTTTTATTTTCTTTCTGACGGGTCTCTGGTTTAAGTTGATGGCCATATACAGTATTGGAACCCAATCTTGTTTAGGGTTAATTTTGGCTAGGTTCACTATTAGGGCTCTCAGATGACCCACTTTGTATAGTCTAGGGTCATAAGTCTTTATTAGGGTCTAGGTCAAGTCAGCAAACCTACAGTGATTGGTTTTCTCCTTTAGAAGGCTTAGAGACAGAAGACCTTCAGAGAAAAGCAGTTTTCTAAGAGCAGAAAAGTCATTTAAAGATTGCTGAACTAAGCTCAACTTTTGTCGATCGGAGATCGACGAACTCAGCTCTTTCTCTGAGCTGAGTTCGAAAAAATCCTAGCTGAGATCGACGAACTCAGACTTCTTGTTTGGGCTGAGTTTGACGAAATCTTAGCTGAGATCGACAAACTCTGATCTCTTCCCAGAAGTTCAGCACGACGAAAAGACTATCTCAGTTTGACGATCTTGGAGCTCAGATTGGGAAGTGAATTTTATGTTCAGAGATCTTGGAGCTCAGCTCGACGAAAGAAAGGTTTTAGTTCGACGAACTTGGATCTCAGATCGACGAACTTTTCCTGAGTTCGACAAACTTCATCCAGGTTCTGTTCGACTATTTTCCCTGCAGTTTTCCAGTATTGACTAAAGCAGTTTGATTTCAAAATTTATTATTATATGCTTATAATGCTCTGATAATTAATGCTCCATATTCTCTAGAATATAGTCGTTCTAAGGCAGCATTAATTATGGTATTCACAGAGTAATTATTTGGCTTATTTACTGGGACAGTTGAGGAAACAAATTAAAGACATTTTTTAACAGTTCAACTCCCAGAATTTTGGCAGTCAATTAAGGATAGGATTTAAAATTCAAAGGCTGATTTCTGTAAGGAATATAAAAGACCTTTTTCAGAAGATTGCAGTTACAGAATATACAGAAGGTTATGAATGGTGAATACAGAAAACTGAAAGAAGAACACAACTCTCATACATTTCAGTCTTCTTCAGTTTTCCTTCAGGACTTTCAAGAGACAAACAATTTTCATCAGTCTAAAAGTTTCCTGAAGATCTTCTTCAATCTGAAGTCCTATACCCTGAGCAAAGCTCTCATTCTCTTGAACTCTTCTGCATCTCAGGGGGAGCTTTGACAAGAACAACATCCACTAGTCTTCTCAGTGCTTTGAGAAAGAGAATACAACATCATTTTCTTTTTAACTTTCCTGTACAAAGGGTTTTTAACTCCCTTCAAAAGTTATCTTTTTGTTGTCAAGTCTCCCGATCAAAAGACTTGTTTTGGTTTTTGGGCACCTGGTCAAAAGCTCAAAGGGTTGCTAGATCTCCCTTGAAATAGATCTTGTGGTGACAGGGCACCTGAGCAAAAACCTGTGGTGGCAGGGCACCTGATCAAAAACCTGTCGTGGATTCCTACTAGGGTGGTAGAAGAGTGGATGTACCCAAGTTTAGGGGAATCACTATAAAATCTTTGTGTCGTCTGGGTTGCTCTATTCTTTTATTTGTTGTGATATGATTGTCTTTGTTTTTATTTCTCTCTATAAATATAGATATCACTTATTTTAATTCCACTATAAAAACTAATCAAAAATATTTAAATATTCCACCCCCCCCCCCCCCTTTAGAGTTAAGACAGATCTATCCCTCACTTTCAATTGGTATCAAAGGAAGGTTGTTTGGTTTCACAGGCTAACACCTGAACCAAAAGATCTTTGATAGATCCCATTTACTCTATTGTCTTTCTAAATCATGGCACAAAATAAAGAATATTCAAGCACCAGACCTCCAGTGTGTAACCTTAACAAGTTTGCACTTTGGAAGGCAAGGATTAAGTTATATATGAATTCAATTGATGAATATATCTACAATTCTATTTTGATAGGTCCCCCACTTCCAGTGACTACTACTTCAGATATAACTGCAGTTCAACCACCTGAGTGGACTGATGCACAGAAAAAGGCAAAGGTTGCCGATGGCAAAGCAATGAACATTCTGGCACAAATAATGTCAAATAACATTTTTCCAGAAGGTTGCTGAGTGTACATCAGCAAAAGCCATTTGGGATTCCCTCAACCAAATGGTAGCAGGATCAGCTGATGAAAGAAAATATATAAGATCTCATCTCATTTCCCAATATGAGAACTTCAAGAAAGAAGAGTCAGAGTCAGTTGTTGATATGTACAACAGACTTAGCTTGATCATCAATGAGCTGAAGAACCTGGAAAAGAACATATCACTGACTGAGATCAATGATAAGATCCTTATGTGCTTCCATAGTACATGGGACTCTAGGATCCGGCCAATCAAGGAGGCCAGAAGCCTAAATGAAATTTCTACTAAGTCTTTGTTAGGCAAGCTCAAGTCTTATGAGCAGCTTATCAAGACTAGAGAAGCACCTAAATAGAAGACTTCTACCTCAGGAAGGAAGGAGCAAAGTATTGTATTTAAGGCATCTGAAGAATCAGAAACACTACCAGCAAATGAAGAGTTGATGAGTCTCTTAGCCAAGAGATTCTACAAAATGGCTAAGAAGGACTTCAGACGAAGGTCAACAAGGAATGAAGACAAACCAAGGTATGATAAGACTCCTACCAAGGAAATTATTTGTTATGGTTGTAGGAAGCCTGGACATATTTTACCTGAGTGTCCATAGAAGCAGAAGAAGGATAAAAGGAAAGACAAGGACTCTAAGAAGCACTACAACAAGCCTTCTTTCAGCAAGCATAAGAAGAAGGAAAAAGGCTCTGTTGCTGTGACTTGGAGTGAGCTGAAGAAGATTTTTCATCCTCCAGCTCCAGTGAAGATGAAGAAGAGGCCAAAGCCAGAGAGATTTGTTTGATGGCTATCAATGCATCAAGCAATCCATCAGAAGCTGAGGATTCTATGTCAGAAGAGGATCAGGTAATATCCTCCTTTGATTTTACTTCAGAATATTTTAAAACTGAATTTAAGTTACTATGTAATGACTTAATTAAATTTGAGAAGGAAATCAATAGAGACAAATTAATTGAATATGATAATTTATTTTCTGAAAACATAAAATTAAAAGAGGAACTAGATATAGCTTCTGAACAAATCATTTCTTTAAAAACTGAACTAAATGAGGCTAAGAAATTTGAAGAGTCCCTAAATGGGAGAAGCATCAAATTGATGGACATTACAAGCATTGTCAAGGCCAAGCTTAATAGCAAACTGGGCTTAAGTACTTCATCAACCCAACCTCATCTTCTAAAGAAAAATATTCTTTCAACCCCTGTTAAATTTATATCTAAAAAAGTAAAAGAAAAATTAGATGAAAATAACCAACAAATTGAAGTATTTCAGAAACCTAAAGAAAAGAGAAAGAAAAAACTTTAATAAAAACAATGTTAAACAGTTTTCGTCGAACCCAAATCGACGAAATGCATATCGTTCGTCAAACTCAGATCGACGAACTGTGAAAGCAGATTTTTCATATAATTATTCTTCGAACTGCGATCGACGAAATCAATATGGATCATCGAACCACGATCGACGAAATTGGGGCACAGGAAATGAATACTTTCATTCTCTGAGCTGAGTTCGACGAACTCATCCCTATTCGTCGAACGCAGATCAGCGAACTTTTAAGAATTCGTCAAACCCAGTTAACTTTAACAAAAACTTAAATTATTTCAGAAACTTTAATCAACCAAGTGACTTTGTTAACCCCTTTACCCAGTGGATAATTCCACATAGGAGATTTCATCCTCTACAATATAAGATTCAACCAGAATTTTCTTATATTTCTAGTTTTAAATTTGAAAAGAATCAAGGACCCAAGGTTACCTGGGTCAAGAACACCTGGTCTATTTTTTATGCAGGTGAAGAACTATCCTACCACAGAGGAACGGTGGTACTTGGATAGTGGGTGTTCAACGAATATGACAGGAAGCAAGGACAACTTAACTAACGACAATTCAAAGCTTGGACCAAAGGTGATCTTCAGAGACTCCAATTATGGCCAAACAAGAGACTATGGGAATGTCAAAGTTGGAGCTGTCACCTTCAGGAAGGTAGCCTATGTGAGTGGTCTAAAACATAACCTGATATCCATAAGCTAGTTATGTGATGAAGGTTATCAGGTATCTTTTAACCAATCTTCCTGTATTATTACTTTAATAGATAACAAAACTATTTTAACTGGACTTAGACAAGGAAATATTTATGTGGTTAATTTCAAGTCAGCTAGTTCAGAAATTTGTTTGTTCAATCAAATTAGTAATAATAATGATTTATGGCATAAAAGACTAGGACATGTTAACCTTAGAAATATTGCTAAATTATCTAGGGACAACCTTGTTAGAGGATTGCCTTCAAGCCCCTACAAGAAGGAAGGCCTCTACAGGGCTTGTCAATTAGGCAAGCAAACTAAAAATAGTTTTAAATCAATTAATAAGAGTGATTCACCCAGAATCTTATATTTGCTACATATGGATCTTTTTGAACCCATTGTTGTACAAAGTCTAGGAGGGAAATTTTACACTTTAGTTATTATTGATGACTTCTCTAGATTCACTTGGGTGTTCTTTTTGAGAAACAAGTCAGATAACTTTAAATTTTTTACAGATTTTCTTAGGAGCATAAAGATTGAGTACTCTACTCAAGTTACATTGATCAGAAGTGATCATGGCACTGAGTTTTAATCTCTTCATATGCAAGAATTCTGTGAGAAGAAAGGTGTCAGACATTGCTTCTCTGCTCCTAGAACTCCTCAATAAAATGGGGTAGCAGAAAAGAAAAATAGAACCCTTATTGAATCAGCAGGGACATTTCTTGCAGATGCTTACTTGCCCCTATCCTTTTGGGTAGAGGCTGTAAGCACAACAAATTATGTTCTAAATAGAATTTTAATACATAAACTTAAGGGTAAGACTCCCTATGAATTGCTCAAAGGGAAGCAATCTAAAATAGATTATTTCAGAGTATTTGGTTGTAGATGTTATATACACAATAATAACAAAAAACATCTTAGAAAGTTTGAAGCAAAAGTTGCAGAGGGGATTTTTCTTGGATATTCCCAAGTCAGCAAGGCCTATAGGGTTTTCAATAAATCAACTTTAAAAATGGAAGAATCTGTGCATGTAATATTTGATGAAGTTAACATGGTTTACAAGGAGAAGGATTCTTCTACAAGAGATTTATTGCAGGTACCCCAGCTATGTGAGAAATTGGATGATTTAAACCTCACCCAAGAGGTTATATCACATTCTTCTCCACAAGTTGATGAAGACAGTGAAGAAGATATCATTGAAATAATTGTTGAACCTACAACAGCCAACATAATTCCACAAGAGAAATTAATTCACAATGTTGTTGCTGTACAAACTCCTCCTACTAATCTTGATACGCTTAGAGATCACCCTATATCTCAAGTGATTGGAGACATATCAGTTGGTGTGCAAACAAGGCATCAACTCAACCAAGATTTGATGCATGCTTGCTTTATATCTCAACTCGAGCCCCAATCCATAAAATATGTAGAGCAAGATCCCCACTGGATTATTGCAATGCAAGAGGAGCTCAATCAATTTGAAAGATGTAGAGTTTGGGATTTAGTTCTAAGACCCAAAGACTACCCAGTCATTGGAACTAAATGGGTATTTAGAAACAAGTTGGATGCTCAAGGATTAATTGTAAAGAACAAAGCAAGATTGGTAGCTCAAAGCTATTCACAGGAGGAAGGAATTGATTATGACCAGACCTTTTCCCCTATTACAAGGCTGGAGTCTATCAGAATATTCCTTGCTTATGTAACCTATAAGAAGTTCAAATTCTACCAGATGGATGTCAAGAGTGCTTTCTTAAATAGTGAACTCAAAGAGGAAGTCTATGTAGAGTAACCACTGGGTTTTATCTCTCCAACTCATCCCTCTTTTTTTAAAAAAATTGCATAAAGCTCTCTATGGTTTAAAGTAAGCTCCAAGAGCTTGGAATGAGACCCTAGCTATCTTTATTTTAGAGCATAAGTTCTCTAGGGGCATTGTAGATAGGACATTATTTTTTAGGCTTCATAAAAATAAAATTTTATTAGTACAAATATATATAGATGGCATCATCTTTGGCTCTACTGATTCCAAACTATGCAAAAGGTTTTCTGACCTGATGCATTCCAAGTTTGAAATGAGTAACATAGGTGAGCTTTCATACTTCCTTGGTCTTTAAGTGAAGCAATCCCCTGATAGAATTTTCATCTCCCAATCTAAATATGTTAAGGAGCTAGTTAAGAATTTTGGGATGTTTGATGCCTCAACTATGAAAACATCTATGGCTTCCAATGCTGTGATTGATTCTGATGAACAGGACAAGCCAGTTGATCAGAAAACATATAGGGCTATTGTTGGGTCCTTATTGTATCTCACAGCTAGTAGGCCAGATATAATGTTTGATACATGTCTTTATGCTAGGTTCTAAGTAAACCTTAAAGAATCTCACCTTATTTTCCTAAAAAGAATTTTGAGATATATAAAGGGTTGTCCAAATTTAGGACTCTGGTATCCAACTGAGTCAGAATTTGAATTAACTAGATTCTCAGATGCTGACTTTGCTGGATGTAGAGTTGACATAAAAAACATATCAGAAACATGTCAGTTCCTTGGTGATAGGCTTGTGTCTTGGTTTTGTAAGAAATAAACATATGTGTCCACTTCAACTGCAGAAGCTGGATACATTGCAGCTGGCAGTTGTTGTTCACAAATATTGTGGATTCAAAACTAACTCCTGTATTATGATCTCAATCTAAATAATTCAACCATATTAGGTGATAGTACCAGTGCAATTTCCATTACACAAAATCCAGTACATCATAGTAGGACCAAGCATATAGAAATTCGACATCATTTCATTAGAGATTGTGTAGACAAAAAGAAAATTAACCTTGTCTTTATCTCTACTGATTTACAAAGAGCTGATATTTTCACCAAACCTTTGGATGAAAAGAAACATCTATTCTTCTTAAATCAGCTGGGTATGATTAATGGAGAAGGCCAAATTTGATTTTTTTTTCCTGAGGTCTTAAGAATTGATCACTTTTCGTCGAACGGAGATCGACGATTTGTGAACTCTTCTAGAGTTTTCATCGAATGGAGATCGACGAAATTTATTTGAGAATTTTTTTATCGAACAGAGATCGACGAATTTATTTTTGAAAATATTTCGTCGAACGGAGATCGACGATCTATTTTCCCGCTCTTCTAACTTAGGTCGACAACTTTTATCTCTTTATGGGTATTCTCGTCGAACTGAGCCCGAAGTTTTTCCTTTTGCGTTGGACGGAGTTCGTCGTTTCACCTTCTGAAAACTTATAATAAGGTTTCCATCAAACTCCATCATGCGCTTTCCAGTTCTCTTACACTTGATCTTTTGTTGTTTTTGCAGAGCAATATCGATTTATCCAGCACTTCTAGCGACCATGAAGTTCGACGCAGAATTTGATATCTACTTGGAATCATTCTCTCATTCCAATCAGATTTTCCAAGACATTCTAAAACTATTTGAAGGTTCAAATCTGCAATTTATCATGACAACCAGGATCAAACTACCAGTAACAAAGATCAAAGAATGGGTTTTCACTACACAAGTTCAAGATTCTACAGTTCTTATCAGTTCAATTTCTGGTAACCCGATTCCTCTCTCTCCAGAGATTTTAAATGAAGTTTTTGGTTTTGTTAATGGAGAAGATGAGATAGACTTATCTAGCAGTGAATTTGATGAGATGCTAGAAAGGTTAGGTCATTATGTAGGAAACCCTAACCACCTCCTCAAGAAAAATTTATCTATAGAATATAGATTTTTGGATGATGTAGTTGGCAAAGTATTGTTAGGAAAACATTATGCACATGATCATATCACCAGGCACCAGTTCCATCTGATGTTTGCATTGGTTAATAAGAAATCAATAAACTGGGGATGTATTTTATTTGATTTGATAAAATGGAAAATCAGAAAGAAGATGTGTGTTTTGGAAGGATTTTGGGAATTTTTTTGCAAGCCAAGGTTACAGATTTATTGGTCTCCCAGAACATTTTTATTAATGTCTCAAAAAGGCTTTCTTCTTCCCTATTTGGCAGATGGGAGAGGGTAATCACCAAGCCCTCCAGGGCCACCTCTTCCAGGTTAGCTTCTGAGAACACCAGGGCTGATTCAGCCACTTCCCCAACTCATGAAGAAGCCCCTGCTCCTCCTATCTCTCCTATTCATCCTCCATCTCCAACTCATTCAATATTTCCTTCATCAACTCCACTTCAACAACTATCTACCTCCACTCATCCAGTCTCTCCATCACAACCTCAATCTCCAATTCCATCTCATCTTGATGACATTCCATCCACCTCCACCCAACCAAATTTCAATCTGCTGTCATCTCCATCTCCTCAACCATCTCCATAACATTCACTTGTTCAGGATCAACTTACAGATACCATGCCTCAATCCAATCTTCCATCCAACATTCCATCCACATTTCTAGAATTCCAACAAACGGACTTCCCTCAAGGATTCTTTGTCTGTTCCAATTGTGGTCACCAATCCACCTATACCCCCATCTTCTCCTGAACCCCTCTATCTCAATTTCTCTAACATTGCTAAAGACCTTCTTCAATTCATAACTCCCTCTTTTAAGAAGCTAATAGATGAGGTTGTTGCCACTCTTGTTGCTTTTATCTCCCTTCTCTCTACTCAGTTTGATGCCTCCTCCTCTGTCCCTTCTTTTAGGGGCCTGAGTTCAGAACTTTCTGAAACCAGGCAGGGGGAGATGTTCTGGGAAGAAGCTCTAACAGCAGCAGCAGCTCCTCCAGCAGTAGTAGTTCCGGAAGTAGATATTCCAGTAGAGATCATTGAGATTCTGGATGAAGATACAGAGATGATTTATTTTGAAGATTTTTCAGTAGATACAAAAATAAACACTATAGGTGATTTTATTATAAATCCCACAGTTGATATAGTTTCTTTGCTTCATTCTTTTGATTCAGTTCACAACAACAATCTTCCAGCTTTTGTTGATTCAGTTCCAGATTTGTCTAAAGTTATAGTATGTTACACAGCTTCAATCAGTCCTGAAGTTTTGGAACAACTTAGGACAGGTTTTACAGTTTCTAATGTTGTTTTAGAGCCAATATCTGTTTCAGAGCCAAAAGCTTTCTCTCCTCCAACCTTTGGCTGGGTTGAGTCTCCCATGCTAGATCTTGATGAAATCATGTTTCAAGACATGGAAGAGGAAAGTGATTCTATTCAGGATCAAGTTGCTACAGAAATTGTAGAGCCAGCAACTCAAGTTCAGCCTCAGTCTCATCCGATTCTCACTGATGATATGTTGAAGCAAATTCACGCTCTCTATAATAATCCATCAAATGATTCTTCTTCTGATGATGATGAAGAAGATTCTAATGACTCTAAGGACACCAGTTCCAAGAAGAGAAAAGCAAAGAAGAAGGCTCCTCCAAAGGCTGCTCCAAATCCAAATCCATCTGCTGATACTCCTTATTATATTCTACATAACATAACTCTCACTTCAGACTCCCCCAACTGGATGAGATACTCAAAGAATGAAAGGAAAGCAAGGAAGAAGAGCAGGAGATACTCTCCTCCACCTAAATTCAGGAGAGGTCATCCTCCTTCTCCTACAGCTGGATCCTCGGGAAATATTTCTCAAGGTCAAAGATCTACTTCTCACTCCTATCAATCCAGATCAACTTAAAGCAGCAGAGACAGGCCCTCTAGATCTCACACTCAGTCTAGAAGAAGACAACAACAACAACAGCAATCTGACAGTCTAAGTAGCCAGCAACAAGTTTAAGATAGTCAGAAATCCAGCCCTGAAAGGCCTTTATCTCCAGTGTGTGATCCAGAGATGGATCCTAATTCTAGGATGGTCAGGTTCAAAGAACTTATAGGACTTTCTCAAATCAGGAAAGCTAAATAAGAAGGACAAGATATTTCTTAATATACTACTATGTCTTCTTAAAGGAAGAAAGAGCTGGAAAAATACTAGGTACAAAATCTCTTTAATATTGATACATATATGTCTTTGTATCCTGAAGCAGTTATACCTAGAGCTACTTTAGTAACAATTCTTGGAGCAGAAGATATGAAGATGTCAAAGCAGCAAGTTATTGATCCCAACAGAGAAATAATCTTCACCAAACCTTCCATTGGGACTTCACAAAATAAATCCAAAAGAGTTTGACAATTTTTCTTTTCTGTTTTTAGACTTAACTTTTATTAGTTGTAAATATATCACAAGGCAATCTTGTTTATATCTGCTGAAACTTTATAATTCTGTTAGATATTATTTTTTGCTTTGTGAATTTTCTTTTATTGTTGTTCACAGTGACCTCACCCAAATAGGGGGAGATTGTTAGAACCCCGCCTTGGGTTGATTTGGGCTAGGTTAATTATTAGGACTCTCAGATGACCCACATTGTATAGTCTAGGGTCATAAGTCTTTATCAGAGTCTAGGTCAAGTCGACAAACCTAGAGTGATTGGTTTTCTCCTTCAGAAGGATTAGAGACAGAAGAACTTCAGAGAAAAGCAGTTTTCTAAGAGCAGAAAAGTCGTTCGAAGATTGCTGAACTAAGCTCGACTTTTGTCGATCGGAGATCGACGAACTCAGTTCTTTCTCTGAGCTGAGTTCGAAGAAATCCTAGCTGAGATCGACGAACTCAGACTTCTTCTTTGAGTTGAGTTCGACAAAATCTTAGCTGAGATCGACGAACTCCGATCTCTTCCCAGAAGTTCAGCACGACGAAAAGACTATCTCAATTCGATGATCTTGGAGCTCAAATTGGGAAGTGAATTTTCTGTTCAGAGATCTTGGAGCTCAGCTCGACGAAAGAGAGGTTTTAGTTTGACGAACTTGGATCTCAGATTGATGAACTTTTTCCTGAGTTCGATGAACTTCATCCAGGTTCTGTTCGACAATTTTCCCTGTAGTTTTCTAGTATTGACTAAGGCAGTTTGATTTCAAAATTTATTATTATATGCTTATAATGCTCTGATAATTAATGCTCCATATTCTCTAGAATATAGTTGTTCCAAGGCAGCATTAATTATGGTATTCACAGAGTAATTATTTGGCTTATTTATTGGGACAGTTGAGAAAACAAATTAAAGACATTTTCTAGCCATTCAACTCCCAGAATTTCGCCAATCAATCAAGGATAGGATTTTAAATTCAAAGGCTGATTTCTGCAAGGAATATAAAAGACATTTTTCAGAAGATTGCAATTACAGAATATATAGAAGTTTATGAATGGTGAATACAAAAAACTGAAAGAAGAACACAACTCTCATACATTTCAGTCTTCTTTAGTTTTGCTTCAGGACTTTCAAGAGACAAACAATTTTCATCAGTCTAAAAGTTTCCTGAAGATCTTCTTCAATCTGAAGGCCTACGCCCTGAGCAAAGCTCTCATTCTCTTGAACTCTTCTACATCTCAGGGGGAGCTTTGACAAGAACAACATCCACTAGTCTTCTCAGTTCTTTGAGAAAGAGAAGACAACATCATTTTCTTTTTAATTTTCCTATACAAAGGGTTTTTAACTCCCTTCAAAAGTTATCTTTTGGTTGTCAAGTCTCCTGATCAAAAGACTTGGTTTGGTTTTTGGGCACCTGGTCAAAAGCTCAAAGAGTTGCTAGATTTCCCTTGAAATAGATCTTGTGGTGACAGATCAGCGATTCCTTCAAGAAGTTATTCGATAGATCTTATTTCAAGTTTCACTGAAGCCTTTAGATCTCGTCGGATCAACGGTTACAGATCAAGCTTTCAAGATTACTTTCAAGTCTTCTCCTTCTACAAGATCCTCAAGTTTTTCATTCCAAGGAAGAAGAAGATTGAATACTTTCAGATCTGAAGAAGTAGATTGATTTTCAATCTAAAGATTTGTATAAAACTCTTTTGTACTTTTGTAGGAAGTTTTCACTTCCGGGGTGTAGATCCTTGTACAAGGATCGAGTTGTAGGATAGTTTGTTCTCCGAGTATAGGAGAGGTTGTTCTCTGAGAAGTAGGAGTGTTGACTCCGAGTTGTAAGATTTGTTTAAATCTAAGAAAGTTGAAGTAGCCGAATCTAGCCCTTTGTGATAGATAGGCAAGACGGGACAGTGGACGTACCCAAATCGGGGAACAACTATAAATTCTTGTGTTGTGTTGTGTTTGGTATGTGTGCTTGCTTGTAATAATTTTTAATCCACTATAAAACGCAAAACTCACCTATTCACCCCCTCTATGTGATTTAGGTAGGCAACTAGATACTTTCAACTAGTATCAGAGAGATGTTGTTTGTTATAAGGTTTATACCTTGAACAAGATCTCCATCTAGTTGTCAGAGCACAAAGATTTCTTCGATGGATAGAAGCAAGGACATGTCCTCAATGAAGCTTCCAGTGTTCACTAAAGAGAACTTTCTTATGTGGAAGGAAAGAGTTAGATTCTTTATGGAAGCGGCTGATCCCAAAATCTTTCAGATTGTAGAAGAAGGGCCTCACGTTCCTACTCAACCATCTGCTTTGAATCCAAATATGCTGGTTCCTAAAAAGATGATGGACTTGAAAAAAGATGAGGTTGATCTCTTCCCCTTAGTCAAGAAGGCTAAAAATATAATTGCAAGTGCAGTGGATGACTCAATATTGCAAAACCTTTTACACTACAAATCTGCTAAAGAGATATGGAATTCTTTGGTTGTTTTGATGGAGGGTACTGAAGAAGTGAGAGATGATTGAAGATCTCTACTCAATCAGGAGTACGAGGCCTTCAAACAAGACCCGAAGGATATCATTGCTGATAGTTATGAAGAGTTTTTCAAGATCGTCAATGGTCTAAGAAACTATGGTCGGGCATTCACTAATGGTGAACTGAATGATAAATTTATAAGATCCCTGACGAAAAAATGGAACACTAAGGTCATGGACATTAAAGAATTTGGAAAGTTGTCCGACACTGATCCTCAAAATCTATTCGGGAAGTTCTTATATTATGAACTGCAAATGAAAACAAGGAAGAAAGAAGAGCAAAATAGTAAGACTTCAAACAAAGAGAAGTCTATAGCACTGAAGTCTGAAGGGTCAAAGAAATATAAAACTGTGCCACCAGTAAGGACACAGGCTTCTGATGCTCAAGAAGATTTTGATCCAAGCACCTCAGGCTCTGAAATGTTTGATGGATAGTTCTCAGTGATATCTAAGCAATTCAAAAGAATGCTTAGGAAAAGGAGGTAAAGGAAAAAAACCAGTCCTCCTCCTTTGACAATAGAAGGTCACATCGTGATGGTGATTGTTCTAAGAAAAGTCACAACATATATGACAGGTATAAATCTAAACCTAATAAACATTCTTCTTCTGACATCATTTGTTATTATTACAATAAGCCAGGACACGTGATCACGAAGTGTCCTTACAAAAAGAAGGAAGGATCCAAGAAAGAAAAGAAGAGATCCTTCAAGGGTAAGTGGAAGGAAGAAAAGAGCTTTGTCGCAAATAAGTCAAAGACTCTTAGCGATAGTGACTCAAGTGAGTCAAGCTTAGATGATGAAGCCTACTTCAGTCTCATCACTCACTCAGATGAGGAAGTAGGTGACTCCTAATACAATAGGAAGGTAAACTCGCACACCACGCAATCAAAATCAGAAACATCATCTAATGGTCATGAAGACTATTCTTTTAGGAAAGATGATTCTGACTTGATGGCTCAACATCAAGTTCTTTTGAAAGCATTTGAAAAATGTCGTAAGGTGGTCAAAAAGTTATCAAAAGAGATTACTTCTCTCAAGGTAATGGAATCAAGTTTGAGGGAGGAAATTGTAGGATTGACTCCTCTCAGAGATGAAGTTCACTCCATGAAAGAGGAATTAAAATACTTGATTGAGCTACTAAGTTAGAAGGAGAAGTTTTTAAATAAAAGCTTTAGGTTGAGAGAAAACTTGTTGAAAGCTACTCCAAGCCAAAGATTGTTCTTCCACTCATTGATGAATTTTTTGCCCCTAAAAAGGGCATTGGTCTAGGCCATGTAGCTGAGAAAGGTAAGGATGCCAAGAGAGATGCTACAAAAGGCAAAGGGAAGACACCTCAAAGTCAGCCATCTTTTAAGAAAGTAATATTTTCCACAAATCATTATGACTTTGAGATGCCCTATGGTCACTTTGCTAGGCCAACTTGAAAGTTGACTAGTTGTCTAAATTATCACCTAGAGGGGGGTGAATAGGTGATTGCGACGTCTTTTGCGGAATAAAATAAAACTAATCGCAGCACACACAAAAAGAACACAAGCACAGACGACACAAGATTTATAGTGGTTCCCCGATCTTGGGTACTCCACTTTCCCTCTCACCGATCTAGTAACGCACTAGACTCGGCTACTCCACTTATCTCAGATTAAAGAAATCTTACAACTCGATCCAACCCGGATCTACACTCGGAAGCACAATCTTCCTACAACAAATACTCGGAGTGAAAACTCCTACAACTAGGAGAAGAATCTCCTACAGAATAAAGATTTACAGAAAATGATAAAACTGTGACAGATCTAGAAAATCTTGACGTCTCTTCTTCCTTCAACAATGGCGGCTCTGTCAGGAATCAGTCGGAGAAGATACTGTCGTCGATCTTGAGATCTGGTTCTTCGGAACACACGGAATCAAGAGATTCGAAAGAAGTCGAGGTCGATCTCGATTCTATGTGTCACTTCGTCGATCTTTCTTCGTCGGCGGCCTTCCAGATGGAAACATTGAGCGGCGGCGACCGGGAAGACGAATCGAGAACTTAGGGTTTTTCGGCCCTTTTTCGTTTCACGTTTTTGAAGAGAGAGAAAAGATAAACGATGATAAAAAGTTCTTAATGAAAAGAGAGACTGATTAGACCTTTTATAGGGAGCCTAATCGGTCAGAAATCAAATCGTATTGAAAGTAATGCCACGTGGGCCAATTAGATGATGACAGATTAAGGATTGGAAAAATAGAACGAATAGAGGGTCAACGATTTTGACAATTTCAGAATTAGAAAAAGATTAAGTCAGAAGTACTCGAGAACTGAAGGTTGTTCTCGAGCACTGAATCAAGGAGTTCTCGAGAATAGAAATGATTGTCTCGAGATCTGAGACTTAGAAAAATATACTGTCAAAAATAACTTTCTCGAGCACTAATTGTACTACTCGAGCACTTATACTTTGAAGAAAAAGTGTATCTGGATTACTCGAGCACACAGTAAACTTGCTCGAGTACTGGAAAGAAAGTATTCGAGAACTTGAAACTTCTCGAGCACAAAGACTTAGAATAAAACTGGAAAAACGAGCACAAGCAGAATTTGCTCGATAGCCTGAAGAAATGTACTCGAGAATTATTAAGATTTCTCGAGCACTAAACACTTAGAAAAAAAAACTTGAGAACTGGAGTACTCGAGAAACAAGTCTCTTTCTTGATCACAAAGACTTAATCAAAATCCTGAAGACTAGAGTACTCGAGCAAATGGATTATTTCTCGAGCACTTGAACATAGAGGAAAATCTGGAGGAAAGTACTCGAGAAGCTAAAGCTGTTCTCGAGCACAGGAACTTAGAAAAATAACAACAGAGAAATAGTTCTCGAGAAAGGTAGATTTTTTTAGAAGAAGAGTTATATTTCTCGAGTACTTTTCCTTAGAAATATTTTTGCACAGCATTCTAGTTCTCGAGCAGCAAAGTCATTTTCTCGAGAAAGGAAAACTTTCTCTCGAGCATTAATGACAGCCAGATTTGAAAGAAAAAGTTCTCGAGCAAGCTGAGCTTTTTCTCGAGCACTTTAAAAACTTCTCGAGACCTAGAGTTGTAATTTACTCGAGCACTATTGTACTTCTCGAGCAAAAATGACTTAGCAAAAATTCTAAGTTACAGAAAAATATTTTCAAATAAAACTTCTTCAGCTTCAGCTTTTGTCCTTTTCTCCAAGTGATTTGAGGTTAAGTATATTCCAATAGAGAGGCTACACATGAGTCAACACCTTGGATTACACAGTGAGGGATTACACTGTGAAGTCCTGTGTTTGATGACCCATTGCAGACTGACATTGGTCTATACTTAAAGTGTACACCTGCAAGCATATGGCTAAAGAGAAATATCAAATACAACTGGATTCAACTTAGTTCATGGGTGACTTCATGCAAATCTAGGTGAGTGTGGATACAATACCCAACAATCTCCCCCTATTTGCAGAAGTCAGAACCCTATACACTAAGCTGAATCCCTTAACAAATAATACATAACAACAAGTAAGCAAGACATATGTGACATAATCAAAATAACCTAGAGCAGGAATAACAGAAATGAATCACAGCACAATCAGAAACATATAGGTATATAAGTAATCAGATTTTTCAGATTAATGTTTTTAAATCCCACTATTCCCAAAGTTACAAAGGCTGTTATGAAATAGAGTGCAGGTTACTTCTTCTTGCCATCAGCCTGTTTCTTTTGTCTTTCACCCTCTTGCCATCTCTTCTGCTCTTGTCTCTCAAAGTAGCTGTAGGGCTTGGGAAAGTACTTTTCAGGTTTAGGAGGAGCTGCAGCATTGTTAAATCCATACTTAGACTCATGCAGCCTCCTCTGAATGCAGTTCTTGTCATACTTTCTCCATTCCTCATGGCTGTAGAATTCTTGTTGTCTCTCACTGAATTGAGTTACCAGCTTCAGAGTTTCAAGGATTAAAGTCCTGGAGGTGGGGCTCCAGACTTCAGAGTGTACTGGATACTGCCTTGGTTCATCCTGATGTCTTCTGTAGCCTTGATCATGTTCAGGTGCAGATCTCCTTGCAGAGGGCCCTTCCCCATATTTCCTTTTCTTTGTTTGGATATTAGGTGGCTGGTTAGGTAGATCTTCCCACACCTCTCCAGTTGGCATGAAAGTTTCTTGAAGTTCAATGTATGGAGAGAAGGCCTTCTGAGCAAGGGCAGCAGCAGCAGCAGCATCTTCTTCAGCTTGGACAGCAGCCAGTGCATCAGCAGCAGCTTGGGCAGCAGAGGCTTGAGTGCTTTCAACAAGGGCTGCTCTGACTGCAACTGGGTTCAGATGATGGGGAATTGAGTTGGAGTCAATCTGATGGTCAGGGAATATATTGTTGTGCATCCAGACAGAGGTATCAAAGGCATGAAACTTGACAGAGTCAATATGTTTCAGCACATTTTCTTTCAGGGAGGTGTGGAATGCATCCTGAGCCTTGATGACTTTGGCTTCTATGTCAGCTTGGGTTTCAAGGCTGGCATTGGTAATTCTGGTCATGATGGATTCAGAATGTTTAGCTGAGACAGTCTTGAAAATCTCCTCCCCCTTTCTGACTTCTGCAGTAAGGGTTTCAATAGCATCTTCCTTAAAGGTGCCAACCTCATCTGTCAGCTCAAAGAACTTGGCATCTGTCCTTTTATCCAACTGAATCTGATTATTAGCCAACACAACTGATTGATCCATGAGGTGGCCAATACTTGTTATAGTATGATCCAAGGCCAATCCTCCTTTGTGAAATGCTTCTTTCAGGGTATCTGTGTTCACCTGGATTTCAGCAAATCCTTTGTGCATGGCCTTCTCAAGTGCAGTCACCTGGTCTTGAACCTTCTTGACAGCAGTGTCTATGTAGGTTTTCTGTTCAGCAAACAACTGTGTTAACAGTGTTATGATGGAATTAGTAGCAGCAGGAGCACTTGCAGGAGCAAGACTGGATGGATGTGGTTGAGCAGCAGCAGGTGGATAAGGTGCATTGGAGGGGCTGGGGGTGATCTCTTCAATTACAATAGTAGAAGTGGATGGCTGTCTTCTCAGAGGGATGTTGTCATCTTCTTCATTTCCTGAAGGAAGGAAAGTTGGGATGGAGTAGTGTGGCCTTTGAGGAATCCTGGACTCTGCCTCCTGAACATCCTCATCAGTTTCTGGGATGTCAGTCATTGGCTCAAAAGAAGAGGGAGTGGTTGTGGAGGAAGCAGCAGCTTGCTGTCCTTGGGTATCAGCTGGGTGAGAAGGTGATGGGGGAAGTGAACTGGAGGGCTGAACTGGTTCTGGAGAAGCATGTTTCTTAGGCAGTTCTGGAACTGGTTCAAGTGGAGCTGGGTCCTGAGCAGTGGCTGGAGCAGAATCTGGAACTGAGTCTGGAGCTGTTGATGCTAAACTGGGGTGCTCAGAAGTGAGTTCAGTGATCATTGCATCAATTTGTTTTGAAGTGGCAGTCAGATCTATATCCATGGAGGCAGGCTCCCCCTCAAGAGAAGCATCCTGGATGACAATCTCTGGGTTTGGAGGGGGGATGGAATCCTGTACTCTGGAACATCCTTTACCACAACTGTTGTAGCAGGAACTGGGGGAATTTTTGGAGCTGGGGAAGGTTGTGCAGGCTCCCCCTCAATTGCTGGATGAGGAGAGGGAGGTGGAGTCCTGACAACCTCTTCCTGAACTTGTTCTTGAGCCCTGGTGGCCTGGGTGGTATTCTGCAATTTCAACTCCCATCTGTTAATGGAGTCCACTGTGAGCCTCTTCATATAGTGCAGAACACTGCCTTTGGACATTGAGAACACTGCTGGGTCAAGTTCACTGAGTAGAAGGGTTATAATTCTGGCAAATCCAGGCTTCTTGAGACTGGACCTGATGTGATCAAGAATCAGTCTGCCAAAAGGATATTGCTTCCTGCAGATTATGGAGGTCATCACATCAAACATCTCTCCTGTAGCATGTTTGATTGATCCAGTAGCACAGAGAAGGCATTTGCCGACGATGTCCAGAAGGAATTTGCTCTCTGGGTTCAGCTGGGGGCGTCGAATACCAGAGGGTATGCCGGCGATTCCACAGAAGGAATAGGCACGGTTATAGTCTGCATGGGTTAGGTCTTCTGGTTCTGTGACTGGAGGTAGATGAAGCAACTGATTGATGATGGAGGCGGTGAGTTTGACCTTGATGCCAGAAACGGTAGATCGGAGAACATGACCATTGGTGCTGACTGTCAAATTCTGGTAGAATTCATGAACCTGAGGAAGAAGGAGACGACACTTCTGTTCTAGGACAAAAGTGAGGCCGGCTATATCCAGGAGGTTCAAGAGGTTCTGAAAGTCTGGGGATATGTCTGCAATGCCATCTCGAAGGAGTTCACTGCCGATTCCGAGCTTGGCGATGGAAGAAGATGAAGCCATTGAAGAAAAACGGAGAAAAACTGTGGGGTTTTCCTGGTTTTCACGGCACCGGCGGAAGGCGAAGGGTCTCAAGATATTTGGGGATTTTGGGATTAGTGGATTTAACGATTTTAATCTGACTATTTATATACATATTGTAAAAGAGCGGCAGAAATGATCTGGACTGCTACTAGGCATTTCGAAAAATAATAAAAGCTAACAAAAACTGTACTCGGGAAATTAGGGTTAAGAATTTTCGTAAGTATCAAGTGCTCGAGAAGTAGGCTCGAGTACTTTATTAAGTTCTCGAGTACCCCGAGTGAAGTTCTCGAGACAAAAGAACTTAGGAAATTTTCGTAACCGAAAGTTCTCGAGAAGTTTTCTCGAGCAAAAGTAAAGTTCCCGAGAAAGAATTACTTAGCTTTATTTTTTTCTGAAATTCTGAAAAGTTGACTTTTTCCTTAGTCCTCTTTGTTGAGCATCCCAAGTTCTGTCTTGAAGAAAGAGAACTTGGCCTCATCCAGTGGCTTTGTGAAAATGTCTGCAACTTGTCTATCTGTTGGAACATATTGAAGGTTGATATCTCCTCGCTCCACATGCTCCCGTATAAAATGATATCTCAACTCTATATGTTTTGTTCTGCTGTGTGACACTGGATTGTTGGCAATGGCAATTGCACTTGATGAATCACACATCAGAGGAATGTCTTCAAACTTCAGGTTGTAATCTTCAAGCTGATTTTTGATCCAAAGCAGTTGTGCACAACAACTGCCTGCAGAGATGTACTCTGACTCGGCTGTTGAGATTGCGACACAATTCTGCTTCTTACTACTCCAGGAAATAAGCCTTCTTCCTAGGAATTGACATGTTCCTGAGGTGCTCTTCCTATCATCCTTGCTACCTGCAAAATCTGCATCTGAATAGCCAATCAGTTCATTGTCATTACTTCTTGGGTACCATAAGCCAAGATTTGGTGTACCTTTAAGGTATCTCAAAATTCGCTTTGCAGCAGCGTAATGAGATTCCTTACTGTTCACCTGAAATCTAGCACATACACATGTTGAGAACATTATGTCTGGCCTACTAGCAGTAAGGTAGAGTAGTGACCCAATTATGCTTCTGTATTTGGTTTCATCAAAAGGTTTCCCTTTCTCATCCTTATCCAGAGACATAGCTGAGGCCATTGGAGTTTTCATTGTAGATGCGTTCTCCAATCCAAATTTCTTAATCAACTCCTTTGTGAACTTCGTCTGAGATATGAAAATTCCATCCTCAGATTGTTTCACTTGGAGTCCCAAGAAATACTTCAACTCACCCATACTGCTCATTTCAAACTTCCCTTGCATTAGTTTAGAAAACTTTTTGCAAAGGTTGTCGTCAGTTGAGCCAAAAATAATGTCATCGACATAGATTTGCACTAGCAAAATCTTGCCTTTTATTTCCCTAAGAAATAATGTCTTGTCTATCTTTCCTCTTGTGAACTTGTTCTCAAGAAGAAAAGTAGACAATGTCTCATACCAAGCTCGGGGAGCTTGCTTGAGACCATACAGTGCTTTAAATAGAAAGTAGACATGGTTAGGAGAGTTTGGATCAACAAAACCTGGAGGTTGTTCTACATATACTTCTTCCTTTATGTTTCCATTAAGGAAGGCAGACTTCACGTCCATTTGATAGACGGTGAAACCTTTTAATGCAGCATATGCTAGAAATAACCTTATTGCCTCCAATCTTGCCACTGGAGCAAATGTTTGATCGAAGTCTATTCCTTCTTCTTGTCGGTATCCTTTGGCAACGAGACGCGCCTTATTCTTTATTATTGTACCATCTTCATCTAGCTTGTTCCGATACACCCACTTGGTTCCTATAACGTTCTTATCTTTGGGTCTTGGTACAAGCTTCCAAACTTCACACCGTTTGAATTGGTTCAGCTCCTCTTCCATGGCTAGTATCCATGATGCGTCGCAGTTTGCTTCCTCAAACTTCTTTGGTTCCACCTGAGATAGAAAACTTAAATATAAATTTTCATTAGTGGTACCTCTACGAGTTCTGACACCGTCTCGAGGATTTCCAATGATCTGTTCTATTGGATGATCCTTCAAGTGTCTGAGCTCTAATGTCCTAGCATCTGGAACATCTTCAGCATCTTGAGTGACTTCATTTCTTTGAACTGCTTCAATATCCTGATCTTCATTCTCAATTGTAGTTGGAGAAGTGATCTCAATGAAGGTATCACCCTTCTCT
Source organism: Platanthera zijinensis (assembly GCA_039513925.1). NCBI lineage: Eukaryota > Viridiplantae > Streptophyta > Magnoliopsida > Asparagales > Orchidaceae > Platanthera > Platanthera zijinensis. The sequence goes on from CM077091.1 coordinate 121,814,056, forward strand.
TCACTTGGTTCCTCCAACTTTATTTCATTTATCTTGGAACCTGCAGCTTCAAGTAACACACTAGACGAGTTGCTTTGCAACAAACTCGTCTCATCAAAAATAACATGAATTGATTCTTCTACCACCAAGGATTTCTTGTTAAAGATCCTATATGCTTTACTTTGGCTACTATAGCCTACGAAAATGCCTTCAAAACTCTTTTCGCTAAACTTAGTGGTATGATACTTGCCGTTGTTAAGTACAAAGCACTTACAACCAAAGATTCTAAAGTAAGATATTGTTGGCTTCCTGCCTTTTAAAAGTTCATAAGGAGTCTTATCATGGTTCTTGTTTATGAGTGCTCGATTTTGCACGTGACATGCAGTGTTGACGGCTTCAGCCCAGAAATATTCCGGTAGTGAAGCATCACTCAACATAGTCCTGCAAGCCTCTATGAGTGTTCTGTTTCTTCTCTCAGCTACTCCATTTTGTTGTGGAGTCCGAGGAGAGGAAAACTCATGAAGGATACCAAGGCTTTCACAAAATTCCGTCATGGCCCCAGATTTGAATTCCGTTCCATTGTCACTTCTGATTTTGACAATGGAGCAGTTGTACTCATTCTGTATTTGCCTGACAAAATTAGTGAAAATATCAAAGGTATCCGACTTGTGTTTCAAAAAGAACACCCACGCAAAGCGCGAGTAATCATCAACAATAACCAACGTATAATCCTTACCTCCTAAACTTCTAACTTGCAGTGGACCAAACAAGTCCATATGAAGAAGGTGTAAACACCTGTCCGAATCTTTGCCAATAATGCTTTTAAAAGTAGCCCTTGTTTGCTTGCCTTTAATGCATGCGTGACAAGGTCTTTCCTTTTCGCACTTAACATTTGGAGCATCACGCACCAAATTCTTCGAAAACAATTTATGAATGGTTTTGAAATTAATATGTGCTAATCTCTTGTGCCATTGGTCACTAAAAGATGCACTATCTTTAGCAAGAAGACATACTGGGGTAGAGGAATCCAAGCAAATAAAATTAAGACAAAATATGTTTCTGCTACGAGTGCCGGATAAAATGGTTTCTTATTTATCAACCGCTTTTATCAAACACTTGTTGGCATGAAACTCAACAACGTATCCTTTGTCGCATAATTGACTTATGCTTATGAGATTATGTTCTAATCCCTCAACATAAGCAACATCCGAGAAGGATACGCTACCGTTAGAAATTGTACCATATCCTTTTGTAACTCCCCGGTCGGAGCCTCCAAAGATGACCTTTGGTCCGTTCTCGATTGGAGAGTAATTTTGAAGTAAACTTTTTGTTCCGGTCATGTGCCGAGAACATCCACTGTCCAAGTACCATATTGGCGTTCTATTGGCCTTTGGACATACCTGCAACCACAAAATTATTTTTCCTTAGGAACCCAAATTTGTTTGGGTCCTTGGTCTCTTGTTAGATTGCTCCCCCTACCGATGTTAGCATCGTGAGCGGTCTTTCTCACATTGATAACTCTTGGGGCAGCATAAACACTTTTGTTGAACCAACAATCGATGGCGAAGTGACCAATCTTGCCACAACACCAACAATGAAATCTATTGTATCTTTGTCCATTCTTCTCTTGCTTGACCATCTTGACATGAGGTCTAGCAGGAGAAGCTGCCCTGGAGGTGGATGCTTCATGTTGATGACATGAACATGCTTTCCTCTCTTTGGTGGACAAGACTTCAACTTCTTTCACTTTCGGTGCTCTCTTAAAGTTATGACCATGATTATATGGACCATAGCTCTGAAGACTGATTTCTTCATAAGGTGCTTTAAAAACACTTTCGCCAAAGTTTCTAGGACGTGCCCATCCTTGGTATCTAGACTTTGGCTCTACATAAGTAGGCCTAGACCAGTGTCCATAGGAGGACTCAAGATCAAACTTGTTTGTCGGGTATATTACCTTATTAAAGGTAGTCTGTTCTTGAGGGGCTTTCCCTTTTTCTTTGGCTAAGGCTTTCTTGGCTGCCTTATTCTTTCGTTGAGTCTTATTCCTTCTAGAAGTCTTCCTAGAAGAGGCTACATGGCCTAGTCCAGCACCATCAGTCTGTGCTGAAAATTTAGCAATCAGTGGAAGAACTGTCTTAGGCTTGGAGAAGCTCTCAACAAGCTTCTTCTCAGCCTCAAACTGCTCTTCCAGTTTCTCAATGACTTTTTCTTTCAGACTGACGAGACTAAGTGTCTCATTCAATTCTTTTATGGCAGAGTTAAGCTTACCTTTGAGTGATTCCATCTCAAGAACTTCTTCTCTCAAAGAGCTTTCACTTGCCTTAAGAGACTTAATCTCTTTGGCTTGAGCTTTCACGACCTTTCGACATCTGTCGTAGGCCTTGATCAGCTCTCTGTACTGAACCATGAGTTCAGACTCATCGTCAGAAAAGCTGTCCTCATTCTCATGTTCAGAACTCTCAGATTCAGAAAGAGGTGTGTGAGAGTTTACCTTCCCAGTGTACTGGGGTTCTGTCTCCTCATCAGTTTGAGCCATCAGCCCAAAATATGCTTCTTCTTCCTCACTTGACTCCGAGGAGTCTGAGTCGCTGAGGGTCTTTGTTTTCTTAGCCACGAAGCTCCTTTCATTCTTCTTTTGGTGAAAGGGTTTCTTGCTTTCCTTCTTTCCTCCTTCTCTTTTCTTATGAGGGCATTCAGCAATCATATGACCTGGCTTGTTGCAACAATAGCAAACTATGTCAGATGAAACATGTTTGTTCTGTTTAGGAACATACCTGTCATGGCTGCTTGAGCCTTTCTTTCTTCGATCACTTTCATAATGTGATCGTCTATGTGAGGCATCCTTGCCTCTCCAATTCTTCTTTTTGTTCAGAAACTTCTTGAACTGTCTTGATAAGAGAGAGAACTCTCCTTCAGACAACTCTGAGCCTGATGAACTGGGCTCTGAACTTTCTTCATTCTCAATTGTTTCCTGAGCAGGAGTAGATGATTGAGCTTTGACCTTTTTTGTGCTTTCTGCCTTCAAGGCAACAGTCTTATCCTTTGAAGAGGATCTGCTCTTCTCTTCTTCGGCTTTTCTTGTATTTATTTGCATCTCATAAGACATCAGCTTTCCGAAGAGATTCTGTGGGTCAGTCTCTGCTAGTCTGCCAAACTCCCGAATGGCACATACTTTGGTATCCCACTCTTTCGTCAGGGATCTGAGGAATTTGTCATTCAGGTCACCATTAGTGAACTTCCTGCCATACCCCTTCAGACCATTAACAATTTTGCTGAAGTTCTCAAAAGTATCTGTGATTGAATCCTTTGGTCCTTGTCTGAAGGCTTCATATTTTTGATTCAGAAGGGATCTTCTGTCATCCCTTACTTCTTCAGTGCCTTCCATCAGGACTAACAGACACTGCCACATTTCCTTAGCACTTTGGCAATGTATCAGATTCAGTAGCATAGAGTCATCAACTGCACTTGCTATGATGTTTTTAGCTTTCTTGTCCAACGAGACAAGTGCAATCTCATCTTTGTCAAGATCCATTAGTTTCTTTGGTACCTTTAGAGTAGGATCTATTGTGGAGGTTGTCATGGGAACAAAGGGACCTTCTTCAACTATCATAAAGATCCTTGGATCCACAGCTTCCATAAAGAATTTAATTCTTTCTTTCCACATGAGAAAGTTTGTCTTGGTGCACAGTGGAAGCTTTGCAAAATCTTTTGCCTTATCCATGCTTGGCTAACTTCTTAGACAACTTAGGGCAGATCTGATCAAGGTGTTAACCTTTATATGATCAACCTCCCTCTGATACCAATTGAAAGTTGACTAGTTGTCTAAATTATCACCTAGAGGGGGGTGAATAGGTGATTGCGACGTCTTTTGCGGAATAAAATAAAACTAATCGCAGCACACACAAAAAGAACACAAGCACAGACGACACAAGATTTATAGTGGTTCCCCGATCTTGGGTACTCCACTTTCCCTCTCACCGATCTAGTAACGCACTAGACTCGGCTACTCCACTTATCTCAGATTAAAGAAATCTTACAACTCGATCCAACCCGGATCTACACTCGGAAGCACAATCTTCCTACAACAAATACTCGGAGTGAAAACTCCTACAACTAGGAGAAGAATCTCCTACAGAATAAAGATTTACAGAAAATGATAAAACTGTGACAGATCTAGAAAATCTTGACGTCTCTTCTTCCTTCAACAATGGCGGCTCTGTCAGGAATCAGTCGGAGAAGATACTGTCGTCGATCTTGAGATCTGGTTCTTCGGAACACACGGAATCAAGAGATTCGAAAGAAGTCGAGGTCGATCTCGATTCTATGTGTCACTTCGTCGATCTTTCTTCGTCGGCGGCCTTCCAGATGGAAACATTGAGCGGCGGCGACCGGGAAGACGAATCGAGAACTTAGGGTTTTTCGGCCCTTTTTCGTTTCACGTTTTTGAAGAGAGAGAAAAGATAAACGATGATAAAAAGTTCTTAATGAAAAGAGAGACTGATTAGACCTTTTATAGGGAGCCTAATCGGTCAGAAATCAAATCATATTGAAAGTAATGCCACGTGGGCCAATTAGATGATGACAGATTAAGGATTGGAAAAATAGAACGAATAGAGGGTCAACGATTTTGACAATTTCAGAATTAGAAAAAGATTAAGTCAGAAGTACTCGAGAACTGAAGGTTGTTCTCGAGCACTGAATCAAGGAGTTCTCGAGAATAGAAATGATTGTCTCGAGATCTGAGACTTAGAAAAATATACTGTCAAAAATAACTTTCTCGAGCACTAATTGTACTACTCGAGCACTTATACTTTGAAGAAAAAGTATATCTGGATTACTCGAGCACACAGTAAACTTGCTCGAGTACTGGAAAGAAAGTATTCGAGAACTTGAAACTTCTCGAGCACAAAGACTTAGAATAAAACTGGAAAAACGAGCACAAGCAGAATTTGCTCGATAGCCTGAAGAAATGTACTCGAGAATTATTAAGATTTCTCGAGCACTAAACACTTAGAAAAAAAAACTTGAGAACTGGAGTACTCGAGAAACAAGTCTCTTTCTTGATCACAAAGACTTAATCAAAATCCTGAAGACTAGAGTACTCGAGCAAATGGATTATTTCTCGAGCACTTGAACATAGAGGAAAATCTGGAGGAAAGTACTCGAGAAGCTAAAGCTGTTCTCGAGCACAGGAACTTAGAAAAATAACAACAGAGAAATAGTTCTCGAGAAAGGTAGATTTTTTTAGAAGAAGAGTTATATTTCTCGAGTACTTTTCCTTAGAAATATTTTTGCACAGCATTCTAGTTCTCGAGCAGCAAAGTCATTTTCTCGAGAAAGGAAAACTTTCTCTCGAGCATTAATGACAGCCAGATTTGAAAGAAAAAGTTCTCGAGCAAGCTGAGCTTTTTCTCGAGCACTTTAAAAACTTCTCGAGACCTAGAGTTGTAATTTACTCGAGCACTATTGTACTTCTCGAGCAAAAATGACTTAGCAAAAATTCTAAGTTACAGAAAAATATTTTCAAATAAAACTTCTTCAGCTTCAGCTTTTGTCCTTTTCTCCAAGTGATTTGAGGTTAAGTATATTCCAATAGAGAGGCTACACATGAGTCAACACCTTGGATTACACAGTGAGGGATTACACTGTGAAGTCCTGTGTTTGATGACCCATTGCAGACTGACATTGGTCTATACTTAAAGTGTACACCTGCAAGCATATGGCTAAAGAGAAATATCAAATACAACTGGATTCAACTTAGTTCATGGGTGACTTCATGCAAATCTAGGTGAGTGTGGATACAATACCCAACACAACTTATGTGGAGCCTAAAAAGAACTATCAAGGATGGACCCGTCCCTGAGACTTTGGTACAAGTGCTTTCAAGTCACCTTATGAAGAGATAACTCTTAAATATTATGGTCCCAATGTTCATGGACCAAGTATCAAGAAAGCACCAAAAGCCAAAAATCGTATTCCTAAGGCTAAGGAGATAATGAAGCCTTGTGTTTGCTGCACTTATGAGGCTTCCACCTCCAAGTCTGTAGACACTTCTAGATCTCTCATTCAGAAGGTAAAGCAGGAATATAAAAGAAGATACAACAGGTTTGACTGTTGGTGTTGTGGCAAGATTGGTCACTTTGTCGTATATTGTTGGTTTTATCTAGTTAAATATGAAACTCCATGAGTTAACATTACGAGACAAACCACTCGAAATGTTAATATTCCTAATGGTGTTCAGCTAACCAGGAACCAAGGACCCATATCTATTTGGGATCCTAAGGGTATATGATTTATGAATGCAGGTATGTCCAAAGGCCAACAAAACTCCTATTTGGTATTTGGATGGTGGATGCTCTTAGTATATGACTGGGACAAGAAGCCTACTTCTAGAATATACCCCAGTTGAGGACAAACAAAAAGTCATTTTTGGTGGTTCAGACAAGGGAGTAACTAAAGGCTACGGTTTGATCTCTAACTGTGTCGTTTCCTTCACAAACGTGGCTTATGTTAAAAGATTACAACACAATCTCATAAGCATAAGCCAATTATGTGATAAAGGTTATATCGCTGAGTTCTACAAGGATAAGTGTTTGATAAAATCATCTGCCAATTTTGAGAGTCTTAACAGGCACTTGGAGTAGAAATATTTTCTGTTTAAATTTTCTTTGTTTAGACACTTCTACACCGATGTGTTTTTAACAAAAGATAATGCGTCTCTCTGTGACTAATGACACAAGAGATTAACACATATTAATTTCAAAACTATAAGTTTGTTAATTTATCACAACTTAGTACGTGAAACTCCCAACATTAAGTGCCTTAACGAGAGTTCATGTCATGCATGCCAACTTGGGTAAATAGACAAGGGCTACCTTTAAGGGTATTGTTGAAAAATATTCTTCTAGATGTTTATATCTACTTCATATGGACTTATTCGGTCCTATGCCAATTCATAGTCTAGTAGGCAAAGCCTATACGTTAGTTATTGTTGATGACCACTCTCATTTTTATTGGGTGTTCTTCCTGAAATACAAGTTAGACACCTTTGATGCTTTCACAAATTTTGTCAGGCAAATTCAGAACGAATTGAAATACTCAGTGGTCAAAATCAAAAGTGATAATGGAACAGAATTTGAGTCTGGGAATATGACAAAATTTTGTGCAAGCCAAGGTATCTTTCATGAGTTTCCTCCCTGCGTACTCCACAACAAAATGGAGTTGTCGAGAGAATGAACAAAATTCTCATTGAAGCATGTACAACTATGTTGAATGACACTTCACGAATAGAGTACTTCTGGGCTGAAGCAGTCAACACAGCTTGCTACGTGCAAAATAGAGCAGTAATCAACAAAAGTCATCGTAAGACACCTTATGAACAATTGAAGGGCAGAAAATCGACTATGTCCTACTTTAGGATCTTTGACAGCAAATGCTTCGTACATAATAATGAGAGTATTATCGCATGAAGTTTAGTGAAAAATATTTTGAAGGTATTTTTGTAGGTTATAGTAGCCATAGTAAAGCATATAGGATTTTCAATATGAAAACCCTGGTTGTAGAGTCTATAAATGTTGTATTTTATGAGACAAGTATGCTTCATCATAACAGCTCGTCCAATATTGTTGGTGAAGTTGCAGGTACTAGGATTAAAGAACTGAACTTGGAAGAAGCTGTCAAGGAAGATGCTCCAAATTCTATCAAAGTTGTTAATCTCGGCATGGTTGAAGAGGAAAGTCAAGATGAAGATCTCCATCAACCTACTGAAGGTGCACCGGGTGTGGTAGAACCTCCTGGTCATTTGGGAAGGAATCTAGTGTTCAGACATATAAGTGATCACCCTGTAGATCTAATCATCAGAGATCCTCGTGATGGTATAAGAACAAGAAGAAGTACAACTAACGAAGTCTTTCAGGAAGGCTGACTTCACATCCATCTGGTAGACTTTGAATCCTTGGCAGACAGCAAATATAAGGAAGAGTCTTATAACTTCCAATCTGGCTACTGGGGCAAATGTCTGATCAAAATCGATCCCTTCTTCTTGTTTGTATTCTTTAGCCACCAATCTAGCCTTGTTCTTCACTATAATGTCATTTTCATCAAGTTTATTCCTATAAATCCACTTGAATCCAATGACATTATGTCCTTTTGGTCTGGGAACCAGCTTCCAGACCTTATATCTCTTGAACTGGTTCAGTTCTTCTTATATTGCTCCAATCTAGAATTGGTCTATGTTGTCCCCTTCAAATTTCTTTGGCTCTACTTGTGACATAAAACTTGAGTAGAGTGTTGTGTTGATACACTTACTTCTGGTTTGGACTCCTTGGCTTGCTTCACCAATGATCTGGTGTGTTGGATGATCCCTTAGATGCCTAACAGCTGGAGACAATCTAACTTCAGCTTGTTGTTATTCATTGTCTTCAACTAGTTATTCTTCATCCACAACTTGTGATTCTTGTGTTTCCTCTGGATAGCACTCATCTTTATCCTTATCTAAGACTGCTGGATCATCTTCCTTGATGGTAAGCTTGTCCATCAACTGTTCTATACCTACAGTATTAGGAGAAGAGCTAGGCAGTTCACTGTTAATCATATTTGATTCATCAAACACCACATGAACTGACTCTTCTACAACTTGACTTATCAAGTTGTAGATTCTATATGCCATACTGTGGTTGTTGTACACAACAAAGATCCCTTCATAGGACTTGGCAGTAAACTTAGTCACATAGGACTTTCCATTATTCAGCATATAGCACTTGCTACCAAAGATCCTGAAGTAGGATAAGTTTGGTTTTCTGCCTTCCAAGATCTCATGGGGAGTCTTCTTGTGGCTTTTGGTGATATAAGCCATATTAAGGACATGACATGCAGTGTTTACTACCTCAGCCAAGAAATATTCTAGGAGATTTGTGTCATTCAGTAAGGTCCTTCTAGATTCTATGAGAGTCCTATTTTTCCTCTCAGTAATTCTATTTTGTTTGGGTGTTCTAGGAGAGGAGACTTCTTAGTGAATTCCTTGCACTTCAAAGAAACTTGTCATGCTTACAGACTGAAATTCAATCTCATGGTCACTTCTGATTTTGACTACAGAACTATCTAGTTCATTCTGTATCTGCTTCAAAAAGGTCTTGAAGACATCAAGGGTTTCATCCTTTCTCTTAAGAAAGAACACCCAAGCAAACCTAGAATAGTCATCAACCACCACAAGGGTGTAGATTTTTCTACCAAGACTATGAACTGGCATGGGACCAACCAAGTCTATATGTAGAAGGTACAAGCACCTCACTGAGTCTTTGGTCTGAATGCACTTTGAAAGTTATTACTTCAAGGTTAGCTAGTCACCTAGAGGGGGTGAATAGGTCTTTTAAATTTCTGAAGACTTTTTTGTGTTGTTTATAATTTGGTGATCTAGAGCTTGTCCTAATTACCTGCAATACAAAAAATAAACAAGCAACACAGCAAGCACACAAGTATTTATAGTGGTTTCCCAATTGGGTGCATCCACTTTCCCTCCCACCTATCCAACTGATTTGTTGGACTAGGCACAAACTCCACCAATATGCTCCTCAGATCTTACACCTCAGGCCCTCAGCCTTACACACAGATTCTTTTCAGTTTCCAAACTCAGAACTCAAAGGGTTCCTACCTCAGAGCCCTGCAGTGCTCCTACAGCTCAGTGGTCCACTGACCACCTACCTCAGCCTTATTTCTAAGGCCTACTTCTCAAGTACAAAGTGCCAAATAACTTCGGGCACAAGGCCTTACTCTCAAAGTGCTGCAGTACTCCTACAACTTAGTACCTATCCAGGTACCTACCTCAGTGCCCTTTCAGGCACCTACAGCTCAGCCTACTCCAAGGCCTACAACTCAGTGACACACTTTTCATCTATAGCTCAGTGACTCACCAGTCACCTACCTCAAGCACAAGGCTCTACACTCAGGCTGGGAGGACATCCCTACCTCAGATCCACACTTGGATCTTACCTCAAGGATTAGCACTCTCCTACCTCAGGCACATAAGCCCTATAGCTCAGATCCTCACTTAAATCCTACCTCAGTACCCCAGCAGGGCACCTACCTTAGTGACAATTTATCACCTGCCACTCAGGCACAAAGTGACCTACACTCATATTCAGATAAACTAAATCCTACAGGAAGGAATCAAGCAAATTGAAATACTGACTCAGAGATAAATCTCTGAGTCCAACTTGTTGAACTGAGCAGATATCAGTCCAGCCCACTTGTTGTAGAAGGGATGAGTCTTCTTTTACAGCTGTCTGCTGTTGAAGGCTTACAGTCCTTCACACAGTAACCTCATTTTGTTGATTGTATGAATCAGCTAACTTGTTCTACAAGGAACAATCTTGCTGAACTGGAAGAAGCTTCAACTATCTTTCTTTCTTAGCCTTCTGGCTTTCCTGCTGGACTTTTATTTCAAGCTTGTCTGAGAAGATGAAGTCCAGCCACCTCTATTTCTCGTTGTGCTTCCGTTCTCGTTTTTCGTTAACCCTAATCTTCTTTTCTCCTCTTCCTTTTATATCTGTTGATTTGAATCAACAACACAATTTGAATGCGGGCCCAATCAAGTATGGTGAGTGTTGCCTCCCTCAGAAGAAGACAAACAGTAGCTTCCGGCGCTACTTTAGCTTTCCCACAACGACATGAAATATTTGGACTAGGCTCGACGATCGTCGATCTGAGATCGACGAACTCTATGCTGAGCCCGACGAACTTCAGAATCTTCAACTTTAACTTGAGCTCGACGAAAGGCGGTCTCAGTTCGATGAACTCTGAATCTTCAACCTTTAACCTGAGCTCAACGAAATCTGGGCTCAGCTTGACGAACACAAGATTTAGTTCGACGAGTGCTGAATCTTTAACCTTTGACTTGAGCTCGATGAAATCTGGGCTCAGCTCGACGAATACAGGATTTGGTTCGACGATTACTGAATCTTTAACCTTTGACTTGAGCTCGATGAAATCTAGCTTCAGCTCGACGAACTCTGCTTTCTGGACTTAGAAGATTTCTGCTGGCTTTGTCTCAGCGATTCCTTCTCAACTGTCTCAGCGGTTTCTTCTTCACAGCTGAGACTGTCTTCTGTCTCAGCGGTTTTCTTCTTACCTGTCTAAACTATCTCAGCGGTTACTTCTTCACAGCTGAGACTGTCTTCTATTCCAGCAGTTTAGCTAAGACCATCACTTCTCTCAACGATTTGTGTTGAGCTTCTCAGCTGTCTCAGCGGTTCTGCTGAGATAATCTTCTTAGCTGTCTCAGCGGTCTCAGCGGTTTTGCCTTAGTCAGATTTTCTGACTTCCAGCTTCTTCCTCCTGTTCACCTGTCCAATCAAGGACAACCTGCATGTATGAACTCAAGCACACATCAAATACATTATATGTGTATGTCATTGACCAGTTTGACTTCTTTCAAATATGGAACATTGGGGTCAATGGACCCAACAATCTCTCCCTATTTGAAGAAGTCAAAACCTTGCTTGATCAATAACACAGGTCATTAACATACACAGTATTTTTAACATAAAAACTGACACTTGTGTTATATTATTAGGAGTTTGAAAATATGTTACCACACACAATTCTTCATGTCAGGAATCTTACTTACTCCCTCTAGCATGCTGCTCTCTTGGATGAGCCATCCTTACTATTCTTGTGTTGAAACAACTTTTGCACCACTTGGCTTTGAGCTTCCTGCATCTTGGCTTTTGGCTTGGTCAGGTGTTGATCAAGTCTATTCTTACTTCCCCCTAACTCCTCTCCCCCTTTTTGACTTCTGCAGTAGGGAGGTTTGTTATGTGTGGAGTATTTCTCCCCATATTTGTCTGGGGATGATTCCCCTACTCTAACTTAATTTCATTTCAGCTGCTGGACTTGCTCCCCCTCAATTGTTACACACTAGCTTCATTTTCTTGGGGAAGGACTTGTACTTCCTGCAAAATAGACAGTACAGCATATTGTAGAGGAGAGAATTGAAGCTACACAAGATTCAACATACCCAATTAAAATTTGATGGTGTTGAACTTGGCTTCATCTAGTGGCTTAGTGAAGATATCAGCCACATGCTTGTCTGTAGAGACAAACTCAAGGCTGATATCTTGCCTTTCCACATATTCTCTAATGAAATGATACCTAATTTCTTTATGCTTAGTCCTGCTATGGGAGAAAAGATTCCTAGATATAGAAATTGCACTAGTAGAATCACAAAAGAGTGGAGTTCTACTTATTTGAATATTGTAGTCCTGAAGTTTATGTTGGATCCACAGCAACTGAGCACAACAGCTCCCAGCTGAAATGTACTCTGACTCAGCAGTGGAGATTGTAACACTTGTTTGCTTTTTTTCTTCTCCAAGAGACAAGCCTTCCACCTAGAAATTGACAGAAGCCAGATGTGCTCTTCCTGTCCTCCTTGCAGCCTGCAAAATTTGCATCTGAATATCCAATTAGTTCAAAATCCCCATTCCTAGGGTACCATAGGCCAAGATCTGGGGTGCCCTTAAGATATCTCAAGATTCTTTCCACAACAGTGTAGTGAGACTCTTTAGGGCAGGCTTGATACCTAGCACAGACACATGTTGCATACATAATGGCAAGCCTACTTGCAATAAGGTAGAGAAGGGTGCCAACTATACCTCTATATAAAGTTGGATCAATAGGTTTCCCTAGATCATCTTTGTCTATAGGCATACTAGAGCTCATGGGAGTTCTTATGGTGGAAGCATTCTCCATACCATACTTCTTGATTAGCTTCCTGGTGAACTTTGATTGGGATATGGATAAACCATCATCAGTCTGTCTTACTTGGATTCCCAAGAAGAACTTCAGTTCACCCATACTACTCATCTCAAACTTCTCATGCATAAGTTTTTCAAACTTCCTATAGAGATTGTCATCAGTAGAGCCAAATATTATGTCATCAACATAAATCTGGACTAGGATGATCTTGCCCTTAGATTCCCTTAGGAATAGGGTCTTGTCTATCTTCCCCCTTTAGAATTTATTCTCAATGAGGAAGGTAGACAATGTCTCATACCATGATCTAAGGGCTTGCTTGAGCCCATATAGAGCTTTCCTAAGTCTATACACAGTAGTAGGAGAGTTAGAATCTACAAAACCTAGGGGCTGCTCTGCATAGACCTCTTATTTCAAATCTCCATTAAGGAAGGCTGACTTCACATCCATCTGGAAGACTTTGAATCCCTGGAAGGCTGCAAATGCAAGGAACAGTCTGATGGCTTCCAACCTTGCAACTGGGGCAAAGGTTTGATCATAATCAATCCCTTCTTCCTGTTTGTACCCCTTGGCCACCAGTCTAGCCTTATTCTTTATGACAATTTTCATCAAGTTTATTTCTGAAAATCCACTTGACTCCAATGACATTATGTCCATCTGGTATGGGAACCAGCTTCAAGACCTTGCATCTTTTGAACTGGTTCTGTTCTTCTTGCATTGCACCAATCCGAGATTAGTCCTGATTTGCCTCTTCAAATTTCTTGGGCTCTTCTTGTGACATGAAGCTGGAGTAAAGAGTTGTGTTGAAACTCCTGCTTTTGGTCTGTACACCTTGGCTAGCCTCACCTATTATCTTATCTGGAGGATGATCTCTCAGATATCTGACTGCTGGGGGCAACTGGACTGTTTCTTGCTGAGCACCATTTTCTTCTGCAGCTAGACTGTCTTGTGCTTCCTCTGGACAGCATCCTTCTCTGTATTCTTCTGGCACAGTAGGGTCTTTATTTTTGATGGAGAGCATTTCCATCATAATTTCTGTACAAGTAGAACTAGGCAAAGAGCTTGACATCTCACTGTCAATCATACTTGACTCATCAAACACTATATGGATAGATTCTTCTACAACTTGAATTGTCAAGTTATAGACTCTATATGCCTTACTACTATTGTTGTACCCAACAAAGATTCCCTCATGGGATTTGGCAGTAAACTTAGTCACTTTTGACTTGCCATTATTCAAGATGAAACACTTGCAACCAAAGATCCTGAAATAGGATATGTTTGGTTTTCTGTCTTTCAAGATCTCATAGGGAGTCTTCTTGTGGCCTTTGGTGATAGAAGCCCTATTAAGAACATGACATGCAGTGTTAACTGCCTCAGCCCAGAAATATTCAGGGAGAGAAGTATCACTCAACAATGTTCTCTCAGCTTCTATGAGAGTCCTATTTTTCCTCTCAGCTAACCCATTTTGCTGGGGTATATTCTTGTAGAGGAGAATTCTTGATGAATCTCTTGCTCTTCACAGAAGGTAGTCGTGGCAGCAGACTGAAATTCAGTTCTATGGTCACTTCTTATTTTGACCACAGAGCTTGAAAGTTGATTCTGAATCTTCTTAACAAAATTCATGAAGACTTCAAGGGTTTCATCCTTTCTTCTAAGGAAGAACACCCAAACAAACCAGTAATAGTCATCAACCACCACAAGGGTATAAACCTTCCTACCTAGCCTCTGAACAGGCATATAAGTAAACAAGTCCATATGTAGGAGATACAAGCATCTCACGGAGTCCTTGGTCCCAATGCTCTTGAAGGAGGTCTTAGTATGCTTACCCTTTTGGCAAGCAGCATAGATACCCTCCTTGGAGCATTTTATTTTGGGACCATTCCTAACTAGCTCATCACTAAAGAGCTGACCAATGGTCTTATAATTCAAATGAACCAGTCTCTTATGCCATTGAACACAATATGAGTCTTTGTCATTTGCAACTAGGCAAATAGGGGAACTATTATCTAAGAAAGAAAAATTTAAGCAATAAACATTCCCACTCCTAGTGCATGTTAAGATGACACTCTAGTCACTTAACCTCTTGATGTGACACTTATCCTTATGGAAGGAAATGTCATAACCAAGCTCACATAGTTGGCTTATGCTTATGAGGTTGTGTTGCAACCCTTCTACATAAGCTACCTTTGTGATGGTGATTATGCCATTTGAGATCTTACCATAACCTCTAGTTATCCCCTTGTCAGAGCCTCCAAAGATGACCTTAGGTCCATTCTTTACTAGATTAAACTCTTTCAACACTTTCTTTGTTCCAGTCATGTGCCTGGAACATCCACTATCCAAGTACCATCTAGGGGAACTGGTACTTGAACTAACCTGAAAAACACAATTTATCTCACCTTAGGACCCCAATTTTTATTGGGTCCTAGGTTCATATTAGTCTGAAAATAAGCTTGCCTTCCTGCAGAATTCCTGACAGGTTGGCTACCTTTGGACATTAAAGGATTGTACCATCAATCTATAGCATAGTGGCCCACTTTGCCACAGCACTAGCACCAATGAACATTATATCTCCTTTTCTGTTTAGGGCAAGCATTTGCCTGAACTGCTCCTTGAACAGTGGGTAGATGTGCTGTTGTATGTCTCTAATTCCTTCCAACAACTATTTGACTAAAGGTAAGTCTTTCAGCTGACTGATTTGGTCTTTTCTGAGAGCCACCAACTGCATGTCTCTTTTCAGCTAACACGCATCTGATTGCATCAAAAAATGCCATTCCAGTCTTGCCAAAAGACTCACCTTGAGTCATTACTTTTGTTGGATGACTCAGATTTCCTGCAGCAGCAATATCCTTGAGTTTTTGGGCTGAGGCACCAAAAACAAATGGTCCAGGATGGTCCATTTGAATTTCCTCATGGACAGCCTTAAGGGCCCTCACATGGTTGTATCTTCCATCTTGGCTATGGCCAAATTGGTCCATACCAGTGGATCTACCATTCTCCCAATGAACATAACAGCTTTCATGGTCATACCTGTTAGAAGGCAATAGAACTTTCTGAAAGGAAATTTGAGGCAATAAGGCTAGAGGCACAACTGATGTCTTCCCCTTTCCTTTTGGATTGGGAGGTCTAACAGATCCCTTAAAACCTAACCCTTTCTTACCCTTTTGGGTAAAGTGGGTGTCAATTAAGGGAAGCACAATGCTTGGCTTAGAAAACTTAGCCATCAGCAGTTTCTCCCTTAGTAGATCATCTTTAAGTTTCTGGATAACTTTCTCATTTGAGACTCTTGCCACAGATTGCATATCAATGATCCCCTTGAGCTTAGTTGATTGAGTATCCATATTATTGAGATCCTTTTCTTGGCCCTCACACTTGCCCCTAAGACAGGGAAGCTCTTTTGTCTGTATCTTGGCAAGGAGCTTGTACTTCTTGAATGCTTCAAGAAGTTCTGCATACTTGTCAATTATAAAATTGACATCATCCTCAGACTTTGAATCCCCTTCATCTCTTGATGATTGGGCTTCAGACTCTGAGCTAGCCTCATGACTTGAAATAAATGGCAGAGATTTAGGATTTACCTGAGCCTATCCAGGCTGATCCTGGCAGCTCTCCTCATCTGTCATTGCCATTAATCCATAGCATTGAACATCTTCTTCTTAATCTTCATCCACCTCTTAGTAACTTTCTGAGTGTGATAGAGGGGTACTAGTTCCTATCCTAGCAACAGAATATTCTTCAGGTTCTTCTTCAGCAATAGCCATGATCCCAATATAGGCTTCTTCTTCTTCACTGTCTGACCCAGAGGAGGATTAAGACCAGGTCTTTTCCTTCTGGCCAAAAGGGACTTCTCTTTTTTCTTCCCCTTATGGTGCTTCTTCTCTCCTTCCTCTTTCCTCTTCAATGGGCAGTCAGCAATTATGTGCCCAAGTTTGCTACAGCAGAAGCAAATTGCTTTAGAAAAAGTTTGTTTGCTAGAGGTAGGAGCATACTTGTCCTCCTTAGAGGATCTCCTTCTGTGTTGTGAGCAAGAGGAAGGCATGTTGTTCTACATATGCTCTTTCTTCATGAATTTCTGAAACTGCCTGGAGAAGGCAGCAAAGTCCTCATCAGACATATTACTGTCTGAGGAGCTAGTCTTTGATCTCTCAGAATCTGACTCAGTAATTCTCTTGGGTGGAGAGTTCTTCCTTCTGCTCCTGGTTGGGGCAACAGCTTTGAAGGCCATGGACTTCTCCTTTGCCTGTGACATACTGCTCTTTTCTTCTTCCTTTCTTGCAGCAAGCTGCATCTCATATGACAACAACTTTCCAAATAGGGTTAGAGGAGATGTGTCAGCCAACTTGGCCATTTCTTTAATGGCACAAATCTTTGTGTCCCAATCCTTTGTGAGGGACCTGTGAAATTTGTCATTTAGCTCATAGGTTCTGAAGACCCTTCCATATATTCTCAGTTCATTTACTATTCTAAAAAATCCCTCAAAGCACTCAGCAATGACATCAGACTTTCCTTGTCTGAAGGCCTCATACTCCTGGTTGAGAATGGATTTTCTATCATCCCTCACCTCCTCTGAACCCTCAATGAAAACAACTAGGGTGTCACACATCTCCTTGGAGGTCTTGCAGTGCACCTGATTTTGGAATGTTGAATCATTTATTGCACTGGCAATAATGTTTTGAGCTCTCTTGTCCATGGAGGCAAGTAGGAGCTCATCTTTGTTCATTTCATCATAAGATTTAGGTGTCTGGATGTTGGCATCAAGAACTGAGGTCTTCATGGGGATGAAGGGTCCTTCTTTGACTATGATGTAGATCCTAGGGTCAGCAGTTTCCATGAATAGTCTGACCCTTTCCTTCTGCAGGCCAAAGCCCTCCTTTCTACAGATTAGTAATTTCATGGCCCCCAGTTCCTTGTAGTTTACACCAGACCACATTCTTATATCTTATAGCTAACTTTTGAGGTGTACTCAGATTGTTAAATTCCTTTTTGAGTAACCTCCCTCTGATACCACTTAAAATTTATTACTTCAATGTTAGCTAGTCACCTAGAGGGGGGGGGTGAATAAGTCTTTTAAATTTCTTAATACTTTTTTGTGTTGTTTATAATTTGGTGATCTAGAGCTTATCCTAATTACCTGCAATATAAGAAATAAACAAGCAACACAGCAAGCACACAAGTATTTATAGTGATTCCCCAATTGGGTACATCCACTTTCCCTCTCACCTATCCAACTGATTTTTTGAACTAGGCACAAACTCCACCAATATGCTCCTCAAAGCTTACACCTCAGGCCCTCAGCCTTACACACAGATTCTTTTCAGAATCCCAACTCAAAACCACAAGGGTTCCTATCTCAAAGCCCCGCAGTGCTCCTACAGCTCAGTGGTCCATTGACCACCTACCTCAGCTATTGGGTACATTGGAAAATGTGTACCTTATTTGGAGAAGCCTCACTTAGCTCAATGATATACATCAAGGTGTATTTGATGTTATTTTGAGTTTATATGTGCAGGTTAAGTATTGGCTAAAATGTAGAAAAAGTTTCTAAGTCCATGTGTCGACACTTGGAAAAGCTGTGTCGACACCTGAAGCAATTGTGCCGACGCACAGAATTTTGTAGTCGACATCAACTGTGTCGACACCTGGAGGCAGTGTCAACATATAGAATAGTTAGTCGACATCAAATGTGTCGACACCGGGAGGCAGTGTCGACACACAAATTCTGAGACTAAATCAACTGTGTCGACACACAGGACTTGTGTCGACACTCAGCAGAGGTTCAACATAAATGATTATTGTGGAGTGAAGAAGTGATTGTGTCGACACAAATAATCAGTGTCGACACATTCTCAAGATGTAGTGTCAAGAAGCTGTGTCGACATTAAGGCAGCTATGCCGACACCACCAAAGTCTGTGTTGATACTTAAGTCACTTGTGTCGACACATATTGATAGATTGTCTCGACACTTTATGACAGTCAGTCTCGATACTTAATGACAGTCTCGACGCTTTGCTGACAAAGACAAAGGCTCAAGAACTGTTTGAAGACTTGACAGCTGTGAGTTACAATAGGTTTACTGAAGCTATCAGACTTGTCAGAAGTTTGTTAGAAAATGGATCAGCCAGTTACCATGGGTGAAGCCTATATATATAGACGGACTGTGTCAAATAAAAGGATGATTAATGATCGTGACAATATATACAACTACCACAACTATTGTGAGATTAATCTCTGATCAAGAAAGTGCAAGTCACAGAAGAAGATCTTCGTGAGGAGATCTAAGAAGATATTCTGGAGTGATCATCCACTCAGATTTTTCCTAAGGGGAATTCATTCAGAATTCAGAAGTAACTTCAGAAGGTTTGGGGAGAGAGAGCTCCAGCTGTTTTGAGGTCAAGAAGGAGACAATCACAAGTCTCTTAAGAAGTAGATCCTGAACTATTCTACAAAGAAGATCCAGATCTATTTCTGGAATCTAAGAAGGAAGCTGACAGTCAGTCAACTTCAAAGGAGATCAACCCTACTGAGTTCAGATTCAAGAAGCTTTGAAGAAAGCTAAGAACAGGTTGATTTTAGCCATCAGTTTCATCAAGAAGCTGATTAAGAATTCTCTTATCCTTTCTCTCTCAACAAGGGTAAGAGTCCATTAAATTACTTATCAATTTCTATAGGATCTTTTCAAAGATCTGAGTTGTAAGCTTGTGTTATAAAGGCTGAGTGTAGGAGATTCAGATCTCTGAGTTGTAAGCCTGTGTTATAAAGGCTGAGTGTATGAGATTTAAATCTCTTAGTGGTAAGGCTATTTGAGCCTGAGTGTGGGAGAATCAGTTCTCTGAGTTGTAGGCCTTGTGACAAGGCTGAGGTAGGGCTGTTAGCCTGAGTTGTAGGAACCTTATAGGGTTCTGAGTTGTAGGAACCTTTCAGGGTTCTGAGCTGTAAGATCTGTGGATCTGAGAAGAAGGAAGAAGTTAGACCGAATCTAGCACACTACTAGATAGGTGAAGGGGGGAAAGTGGATGTACCCAGACCTTGGGGAACCACTATAAACCTATGTGCAATCTGTGATGCTTGTGTTATTTTAGATTCTGTGATTGTACATGTTGTGTTATCTATAGAGATTTGAGACTTACTCATAGAACTGAAGCTATATTCTGCCTTATTTTAAAACAAGAAAAAGAACTTATTCACCCCCCCCTCTAGGTGTTTAGGTTATCTTGAAGTTAAAACTATCAAGTGGTATCAGAGGGAGGTTACTCAAAGAAGGACTTAATAGTCCGAGTTAGATTCCTAAGGCAGAATCAAGAAAATGGGTTCTGGAGAAAATCATAAGGAACTAGGTTATATGAAATTACCCATCTGCAGGAAGGAGATATTTGGAATTTGGAAAGAAAGAGTCAGGTTGTTTATGGAGGTTTCTGACCCAAGGATCTATATTACAGTAAAAGAAGGTCCTTATATTCCAATGAATGTGTCTGCTCTAGATGAAAATCAAAGAACTCCCAAAGATTTTTCTGAGATGACTAAGGATGAAATCATCCTGGCAACTATGGATAAAAGAGCCAAGAATATCATAGTAAGTGTCATAGATGATTCAACCTTTCAAGATTTGATTCACTTTAAGACCTCCAAGGAAATGTGGGACACCTTGATAGTCTACATGGAGGGTTCTGAAGAAGTTAGACAAGATAGAAAGTCTTTGCTAAATCAGGAATATGAAAGCTTCAGACAAGGGAAGTCAGACAGTATATCTGAGTGTTATAAGAAGTTCTATAGAATAGTAAATGAGTTGATTTCTTATGGAAGGGTCTTCAGTACATATGAACTGAATGACAAATTCCTAAGGTCCTTGACAAAGGATTGGGATACCAAGATTTATGCCATTAGGGAAGTGGCCAAACTGGCAAATATTTCTCCTCCAGCTTTATTTGGAAAGTTGTTGTCCAATGAAATGCAACTAATGACTAGAAAAGAGGAAGAAAGAAATGCTAAAGGGGAGCATAAAGAAAAGTCTGTGGCCTTCAAGTTTGAAGCCACTAGAAAGAATAGGAGGATGTCTCCATCACCTCCTAGGGAAGTTGCTGATATTACCTCAGATAATTCAGAAAACCAAAATTCAGGTAGCAGTGATTCAGATACAGATTTTGCTGCCTTCACAAGGCAATTTCAGAGATTTCTGAAGAAGAAGCAGTGGAATTCAAGGCCCTCCACATCACAGCAAGCTGATGAATATTATCAAAAGAGAAAGTCATCTAGGAAGGACAGGAACAGGTCTAAGCCTAGCAAATCTACAACATCAAAGATAGTTTGTTATTGCTGTAATAGACCTGGACATGTTGTTGCTGAGTGTCCAGACAAAAGAAAGGAGTCTGCATATAAAAGGAAGACTCAACAAAAGAGCAAGAAGGAGAAATCCTTTGTTGCTAAGAAGGAGAAGAGCTTAACAGATCAATCATCTTCAGAGTCAGAATCTGAAGCTGAGGCATACATTGGCCTATATGCAGCAGAAGAAGAAGATGAGTTTATGCAATTGCTGAACTCTATCTGTGCACAAGAAGACCATCAGTGCATAGGACTGATGGTTATATCAGAAGAAGACAAATGCCAGGATTAGCCTGGTCCTAGCAAGCTACAATGTTTGTCTAGTAATTCAGTTTGTAGTACTGGCACAGAGTCAGATACATCTGCATCAAGTGATGTGGATGGATCTGAGTCTGAAGGTGATATTCATCAGCTGATAGATAAATATGGGGACTTGTTGCAGGCACTAAAGAAAAGCAAGAACCTGGCCAAAACTCAGGCTAAGGAAATTGCAGATCTTAAGATGGCTGCATCTGGTTTAGAGAAAGAATTGGATCAAAAAATGAATGAGGTTGCCAAGCTAAAAACTATTACTGTTATTCAGATGGGTACAATCATATATAAAAATGATCAAATCAGAAGTCTGGAAGTCAGACTTCAAAAGGAGAAAGATTTGGTGGCTAGTTACTCCAAGCCAAAATCAGTTTTACCCTTAATAGATGAGTTTGTGGCTCAAAAGGGTAAGGCTGGAATAGGCTTTAAAGGTAACACCAGGGCTACCCAATTCAAGAGAAAGGGCAAAGTCTCAGTCCAGCCATTGAATTTTAAAGTCCCTATAGTTTTTAGAAAGGTACAAGTGCCTTCTAACAAGTATGACCTTGAGAATACTCTTGGTCATAATAAGACTGAAGTTCTAAATGACAAGGGTGCTTATGTCAATAAGGCTTCCCATATTTATAAACCCCATGGTTATGAGAAACCAGTGGGTGTACCTGCAGCAGTACCAGCACAATACAAAAGATTTGCTGTCAACCAGACTGACAAGAATGTATCTAAAAATAGATACAACAAGTATGAATGCTGGTGTTGTGGCAAGACAGGTCATTATGCCATAGATTGCTGGCACAACACTAGTGTCAGGA
This sequence comes from Platanthera zijinensis, assembly GCA_039513925.1. NCBI lineage: Eukaryota > Viridiplantae > Streptophyta > Magnoliopsida > Asparagales > Orchidaceae > Platanthera > Platanthera zijinensis. The sequence goes on from CM077091.1 coordinate 121,836,223, forward strand.
AGAACAACAGTCCACCTGTTAGAAGAGCTGTAGGTAGATTTGTTAGTAATGAAGCTAACTTGAACCAAGGACCCAAGACTTACTTGGGTTCTAAGGGAAAGTAATTCTTTATTGCAGGTGAGTCCAAGTCACCATGCCCCTATATGGTACTTGGACAGTGGATGTTCCAGGCATATGATTGGAATAAAGGGATTGCTGAAGGAGTATTTACCTATCTCAGATGGGCCTAAAGTAATCTTTGGTGGCTCTGAAAGAGTAATCATCAAAGGATTTGGTAACATTTCTAGTAACCAGATTACTATCACTCAAGTGGCTTATGTGAAGGGTTTGAAACACAACCTTATAAGCATAAGTCAGCTAAGTGATTTAGGATATGATATTTTATTTGTTAAGAATGGATGTCATATCAAAAGGTCAAGTGATCAAAAGATCATTTTGATAGGATATAGAAAGAGGAATGTGTACTGTCTCAATTTTATGTGTGAGAACAAAGGTTCTCCTATTTGTCTTGTAGCTGATGAGAAAGTCTATCATTGTGTCAAATGGCACAAGAGGCTGGCCCATCTTAACTACAAAACAATTGGCCATCTCTTTAGCAAAGAGTTGGTGAGGAATGGTCCTCAAGTTAAGTGTATAAAGGAAGGGATATGTTCAGCTTGTCAAAAGGGCAAGCAGACAAAATCCTCCTTTCATAGCCTTGAAAACAAGGATTCAGTGAGGTGTCTATACCTCTTACATATGGATCTTTTTGGTCCTATGCCAGTTCATAGTCTAGTTAGGAAGGTCTATACTTTTGTGGTGGTAGATGATTATTCTAGATATTCATGGGTGTTCTTTCTGAGACAAAAATCAGAAACCCCAAGTGTTTTACATAGTTTTATCAGACAAATTCAGAATGAACTGGACAGTACAGTGGTCAAAATCAGAAGTGACTGTGACATTGAATTTCAATCTGAAAGTATGACAAGGTTGTGTGAAGAATTTCAGATTTTTAAAGAATTCTCCTCACCTAGAACACCACGGCAAATTGGTATTGCTGAAAGGAAAAATAGAACATTGATTGAGGCTGGTATAACTCTATTGAGTGACACTTCTCTCCCAGAATATTGCTGGGCTGAGGCAGTAAACATTGTATGTCATGTGCTCAACAGGGCTTCTATCACCAAGTACCACAAAAAGACTCCCTATGAGATCATGAAAGGTAGAAAACCAAATCTATCCTATTTTAGGATCTTTGGTTGCAAGTGATATATCCTTAACAATGGCAAGTCTTATCTAACTAAGTTTGCTGCCAAATCCCAAGATGGGATATTTGTTGGGTACATCAACAATAGTAAGGCTTATAGGGTCTATAACTTGATTAACAGGTTGTAGAAGAATCTGTACATGTTGTATTTGATGAAACTAGATTGATCAAAAGTGAGTTGCCTTATAGTTCATGCAGTCCAACAGGTATAAATGAGAGATTGGACAAGCTTTCCATTGCAGAAGATTCAACTGCAGATCAAGAAATGGAAAATGGTGGCAACTGTCCAAGGGGAGTACAGGACTCTCTAGAAGCTGAAGAAAACCAAGAGGTGCAACACATTGAAGAGACTGGAGGTGTTCAACCAGAAGATAATCTACCTCCAGCTGTTAGACACTTAAAGGATCATCTAGCAAATCAGATAATTGGTGATCCAAGACAAGGAGTGTAAACCAGAAGCAGGAATTTGAACACAGTCCTGCACTCAAGCTTTCTATCTCAATTAGAGCCAAAGAAATTTGAAGAAGCTATCCTAGACCCATATTGGATTAATGCCATGCAAGAGGAGCTAAATCAGTTCAAAAGGTGCAAGGTCTGGGAGCTAGTTCCTAAACCAAAAGACCACAATATCATTGGAACAAAGTGGATCTTTAGGAAAAAAAATTGGATGAGAGTGGAATTATTGTGAAGAACAAAACAAGACTTGTTGCAAAAGGATACAGGCAGGAAGAGAGAATAGACTTTGATCAAACCTTTGCCCCAGTAGTAAGACTGGAGGCCATTAGAATGTTCCTTGCCTATGCAGTATATCAAGGATTTAAAGTATTCCAAATGGATGTAAAATCATCATTCCTGAATGGAAATCTAAAAGAAGAAGTCTATATAGAGAAGCCATCAGGTTTTGTTGATTCTCTCAAACCTGATTATGTTTATAGACTTAGGAAAGCTTTGTATGGGTTAAAGCAAGCCCCAAGGGCTTGGTATGAAACCCTGTCTACTTTCCTTATTGAGAACAAATTCTCAAGAGGGAAAATAGACAAAACTCTATTCCTAAGGGAATCCAAAGGTAAGATAATCTTAGTCCAGATTTATGTATATGACATAATTTTTGGGTCTACAGAAAATAACCTTTGCAAAAAGTTTGCAAAACTTATGCAAGGGAAGTTTGAAATGAGCAGTATGGGGGAACTTAAGTTCTTCTTGGGACTCCAAGTAAGACAGACTGAAGATGGCTTGTTCATATCCCAATCTAAGTTCACCAAGGAGTTAATTAAGAAGTATGGTATGGAATCATCCTCCACCATGAGAACTCCTATGGGAACAAGTATGCCTATATGCAAAGATGATGCAGGTAAACCTATAGATGAGTCTTTGTATAGAGGAATAATTGGCTCTCTTCTTTATCTAACTGCTAGTAGACCAGACATTATGTATGTCACATGTGTCTGTGCTAGGTACCAATCATGCCCCAAAGAATCTCATTACACTGCAGTAAAAAGGATTTTGAGATATCTAAAGGGCACACCTAATCTAGGCCTTTGGTACCCTAAGAATGGAGATTTTCTACTAACAAGTTATTCAGATGCAGACTTTGAAGGTTGTAAAGAAGATAGGAAAAGCACTACAGGCACCTGTCAATTTCTAGGAGGAAGATTGATATCTTGGAGCAGTAAGAAGCAGACAAGTGTGGCAATATCCACAGTTGAGTCTGAATATGTGGCAGCAGGAAGTTGTTGTGCACAGCTGTTATGGATTCAGCATCAGCTAGAAGACTATGGTATTCAGGTAAGTAGAACAACTTTGTTTTGTGATTCTACTAGTGATATTTCTATTGCTAATAATACTCTTTCACATAGTAGGACTAAGCATATAGAAATAAGGTACCATTTTCTTAGAGAACATGTAGAGAAATAGGACATCTCACTAGAATTTGTTAAGACAGATTATCAAATTGCAGATATATTTACTAAGCCTTTAGATGAAACTAAATTCAATAGATTTAAAATTGAATTAGGTATGTTGACCATATGTTAGATTACCATAATTGGCTAAGTACAATTGTGTCGACACAGAATCAATTATGTTGACACTTTAGGGACACATCCAGAAAAGTAGTGTCGACACAACCAGAGTAATGGTGTCGACACTTACAGAAATTGTGTCGACACTTGTAATAAGAGTCGACACAGAATTTCTGATGCACTACTAAGTATGTCCAGTGTCGACACAACATCAAATGGTGTCGACACATAGTAGTCAGCACCGTGGTCGAGACAATAGAAGTATGTGTCGACACTTTCTAATAATGTCGACACATTTAGACAGTTTTTACCCGCCTGTTGACCTTCTTTGTTTAAAAGGGTATAAATAGGTCGAGAAAGTATTCTGTCGACACGCTCTCCAGATTTTCGAGACTAAACCCTTGTGTCGACAAACTCTCTTCTCTCAATTCAAGATTTCTCTCCCTTCCAATGGCGCCAAAGATTGAAGACAACATCATTGAAGGCTACGAGCTGGTGCGCAATGCTTTTGATAAAGCAGCGACAGATATTAAAGGGGTCATTACCCTAGTTACTGATTCTGGGTTAGATTTTCTTGTTTCTGAACCTACAAAGATCTGGAAGAAAGAAGTATTTGAATTCTATGCTGCTGCAACAATAGATTCCACTGGCCTAAAGATTAAATCGACAGTTCATGGTAATAAATTCAAACTTACTCTGAAGAGTTTAAGAAAGATTCTTCACCTTCCAAGAATCCAGGATGAAGAAGAGGTCCCAGCCTCAAAGACAAGGGAGGCTCTTCAGTGGTGTGGAACTGATACAATCATAAAGATAGGAGCAACCATAAACCCGAAAGGAATGAATCAACAAGGCAAATTTCTATCTGAAGTGGTAGGGAAGGTGGTTTTGTGTAAACCAGGAGGCCATGATAGGATCTCTGTCATTATGTTCAATCTGATGACAAAGATAATCTACAAGATTAACACAGACTGGTCTGCAGTTCTGTTTGAAAAGATAAAGGAAGGAATCAAAAAGCCTAATTTCGCTAGATTAATGAGTCTATACCTGACTGGAGCAATTCCAGAGGTAATGCATCAGCTTCAAGGATCTAAAATAAATCATATGAGAAGGATGGACATCAGGATAATATCCAGATGGGATAGGGTTCTCTCCAAGGACCACCTAATTTGGATAACCAAGCGACTGCAGCAAAATCCCCAGGGCATGACATTACATAGCATGACCATGTGCAGGAGGACACAGTAAATGCACAAGTACAGGGGGAGCAAGTTAGGGAAAAGGTCCAGGACCTGACTGAAAATTCCTAAGTCCATGAGGAAACAGTTACTGCACAGTTACAGGGGGAGCAACATTCTGCACAACGACAAGGGAAAGAAAGAATTCACTTGGAAAGTGAAATGGATTCACAATCTCTTCTTGAAACACCTCTTGTAAACAGTCCAGCACTAGATGTGATCATGGAGGATACATCTGTAGTTGCTGATGCTCCTGAGATAGTTGTATCACCAGTTCACAATCAACAAGAGTTCACTATGAATGAATTGTTTCCAGACATAGAGGGAACAGCAGTTGAGGGGGAGCAGGTCAATATTGAGGAGGTGCAAGATAGGACTGAAAAGGAACTGCCTCCTAGTCCAAAAGAAAGAGTGAATATTGATAGTTCTTCTGATTCAGAGGATGAAGAGAGAGCAAGTTTAAAGAAAAGAAAACTAATGGTTTTTAAGAGGAGAAGCCAGACCTATAAGCAGGCTTTGCAAGCTACTACTTCCCAACCAACTCCTGAGATTGATTACAACAAATTTTTGGTAGACTTACAAGTCAAAATGGATGAGCAGAGATTAGCTCTTGAAAAATATGTGGATGTAAGCCATAAGGCTCTTCAATTTGATCTAGCCCAAGACAGAAAGTCAATCAGATTTGAGGTCAATCAGAATAAGAAGGAAATGACAGATTGCTTCCACAAGGGGGGCAATGCTGTGGTATTTTTGGCTACTCAGCAAGCAGATATTAAGAAACAAGTGGATGATATTGCTGTAAAACAAGGATATGTCCTTGAAAATCAAATAAGAATGAATGAGAATCTGACTGAATCTCACAATATGATAGTCACTGAGTTAAAAAATACTGTTATTGCAATGACTGAGGCAAGAAATAAGGAGAAAGAAGAATTTGATAAGAAGCTACAGGAAACCTTGGATTCCTTTAAGAAAACTATTACTAATTCTCAGAAAATAATTTCTGATCAGCTTCAAAAGTTAAAGCCCTTCTTTAAAGATGGAATCAATTACCTGGATGGGCAAATCAGATTTCAAAAAGATGATTTGAGAGAACATGTGGCCAGAGAAGTCATAAAGGGGGAGAGGGTATTAGTATATGCAGGCTCTGATCATGCCAAATGGATAACCAATAGTATCAGAGCCACTCTAGGATATCCACCCTTATGTGATGATGATAATGTGGCCGAGTCAGGGGTGCAATAAACTCTACTTGAAGGTGATCAACTTGAGGTTGCCCAAGTCATTTACCCCCCTGTAGATCTTGAGATGATACATCAACAAGTTAAGTCTATGTACAGCCCTCCACAACCAGTTACTAATGTTATTATTGAAAAAGTAGATATGCCAGAAGCTGGTCTGAAAGCTAAGCAAGATGTTCAATTATCAAAGAAAATATTCAGAGAGCAGGCAGAATTAAAACTAGATTTTGAGCAGTGGAGCCCCACTTCAAGAAAAATCATATTAACTGCCTGGAAAGCTGTAAAAGATCAAGTTCATGAAAGAGGTAAATGGTATAATGAGCAGGAGTTGCAAAAGTATGAGGCTAGGAAAGAAGCCATAGTTCAATTGAGAAGAAAGGCTAAGAGTGGGAAGCTATCTCCTGATGCTCAGGAGCCTAGCAAGTATTTCCCTAAGCCTTTTCATTACTTTGAAAGGCAAAGGATCAAGGCTGAAGCACAAAAGAAAGCTGATTTGAAAGGCAAGAAGCCTATTGAAGATACAGATCCTCCTGTGCAGGCTCAGATTAAATCTGGAAAAGGAATAGTTATCAAGGAGCCAGTCCAGCCTTAGTTTAGTTTTACTAGTTTGTTTTAAGAACTATGTAATTCTTATTTTCATAGAAGTCTATGTAATTTGTATTAAGAATTTTTTTGGATATAATAAACAAAACCATGTTCCATGATCATTTAGTTTGCATCCTTATTCTGTGATGTGATTTTATTATTTGTTTTGTTTATAATTTATCATGTTAAATAATGCTTATACATCATAATGTTTATTTATCATAAGTGGTGTATATCATTGACAAAAGGGTTATGACTTCTCCAAATAGGGGGAGTTTGTTGGGTATATTGGAAAATATGTACCTGTTTTGAAGAAGCCTCACTTAGCTCAATGATATACATCAAGGTGTATTTGATGTTATTTTGAGTTTATATGTGCAGGTTAAGTATTGGCTAAAATGCAGAAAAATTTTCTAAGTCCATGTGTCGACACTTAAGGAAGTCTGTGTCGACACTTGGAAAAGCTGTGTCGACACTTGGAAAAGCTGTGTCGACACCTGAAGCAATTGTGTTGACACACAGAATTTTGTAGTCGACATCAACTGTGTCGACACCGGGAGACAGTGTCAGCACACAGAATAGTTAGTCGACATCAACTTGTGTCGACACCGGGAGGCAGTGTCGACACACAAATTTTGAGACTAAATCAACTGTGTCGACACACAGGACTTGTGTCGACACTCAGCAGAGGTTCAACATAAATGATTGTTGTGGAGTGAAGAAGTGATTGTGTCGACACAAATAATCAGTGTCGACACATTCTCAAGATGCAGTGTCAAGAAGCTGTGTCGACATCAAGGCAGTTATGCCGACACCACCAAAGTCTGTGTCGACACTTAAGTCACTTGTGTCGACACATATTAACAGATTGTCTCGACACTTTATTACAGTTAGTCTCGACACTTTATGACAGTCAGTCTCGACACTTAATGACAGTCTCGACGCTTTGCTGACAAAGACAAAGGCTCAAGAACTGTTTGAAGACTGGACAGCTGTGAGTTACAACAGGTTTACTGAAGCTGTCAGACTTGTCAGAAGTTCGTTAGAAACCGGATCAGCCGGTTACCATGGGTGAAGCCTATATATATAGACGGACTGTGTCAAATCAAAGGATGATTAATGATCATGATAATATATACAACTACCACAACTATTGTGAGATTAATCTATGATCAAGAAAGTGCAAGTCACAGAAGAAGATCTTCGTAAGGAGATCTAAGAAGACATTCTGGAGTGATAATCCACTCAGATTTTGTCTAAGGGGAATTCATTCAGAATTCAGAAGTAACTTTAGAAGGTTTGGGGAGAGAGAGCTCCAGCTGTTTTGAGGTCAAGAAGGAGACAATCACAAGTCTCTTAAGAAGTAAATCCTGAACTATTCTACAAAGAAGATCCAGATCTATTTCTGGAATCCAAGAAGGAAGTTGTCAGTCAGTCAACTTCAAAGGAGATCAATCCTACTGAGTTCAGATTCAAGAAGCTTTGAAGAAAGCTAAGAACATGTTGATTTCAGCCATCAGTTTCATCAAGAAGCTGATCAAGAATTCTCTTATCCTTTCTCTCTTAACAAGGGTAAAAGTCCATCAAATTACTTATCAATTTCTGTAGGATCTTTTCAAAGATCTGAGTTGTAAGCCTGTGTTATAAAGGCTGAGTGTAGGAGATTCAGATCTCTGAGTTATAAGCCTGTGTTATAAAGGTTGAGTGTATGAGATTTAGATCTCTGAGTGGTAAGGCTGTTTGAGCCTGAGTGTAGGAGAATCAGTTCTCTGAGTTGTAGGCCTTGTGGCAAGGCTGAGGTAGGGCTGTTAGCCTGAGTTGTAGGAACCTTATAGGGTTCTGAGTTGTAGGAACCTTTAAGGGTTCTGAGCTGTAAGATCTGTGGATCTGAGAAGAAGGAAGAAGTTAGGCCGAATCTAGCACACTGCTAGATAGGTGAAGGGGGGAAAGTGGATGTACCCAGACCTTGGGGAACCACTATAAACCTATGTGCAATCTGTGATGTTTGTGTTATTTTAGATTATGTGATTGTATATGCTGTGTTAGCTGTAGAGATTTGATACTTACTCATAGAACTGAAGCTATATTCTGCCTTATTTTAAAACAAGGAAAAGAACCTATTCACCCCCCTCTAGGTATTTAGGTTGTCTTGAAGTTAAAACTATCATCAGCCTTATTTCTAAGGCCTACTGTTTTGGCATAAAGTGCCCTACAACTTCAGGCAAAATGCCTTACTCTCAGAGTACTGCAACACTCCTACAACTTAGTACTTATCCAGGTACCTACCTCAGTGCCCTTTCAGACACCTACAGCTCAGCCTCCTCTAAGGCCTACAACTCAGTGACACACTTGTCACCTACAGCTCAGTGACTCACCAGTCACCTACCTCAGGCACTAGGCCCTACACTTAGGATGGGAGGACATACCTACCTCAGATCCACACTTGGATCCTACCTCAGAGAGTATCACTCTCCTACCTCAGGCACTTAAGCCCTACAGCTCAGATCCTCACCTGGATCCTACCTTAGTACCCCAACAGGGAACCTACCTTAGTGACAATTTGTCACCTACCACTCAGGCACAAAGTGCCCTACACTCAGATTCAGATAAACTAAATCCTACAGGAAGGAATCAAGTAAATTGAAATACTGACTCAGAGATAAATCTCTGAGTCCAACTTGCTGAACTGAGCAGATATCAGTCCAGCCCACTTGTTGTAGAAGGGATGAGTCTTCTTCTACAGCTGCTTGTTGTTGAAGGCTTATATTCCTTCACACAGCTACCTCCTTTTGCTGATTGTATGAATCAGCCAACTTGTTCTAGAAGGAACAATCTTGCTGAACTGGAAGAAGCTTCATCTATCTTTCTCTCTTATCCTTCTGGCTTGCCTGCTGGACTTTTCTTTCAAGCTTGTCGGAGAAGATGAAGTCCAACTGCCTCTATTTCTCGTTGTGCTTCTGTTCTCTTTTTTCGTTAACCCTAATCTTCTTTTCTCCTCTTCCTTTTATATCTGTTGATTTGAATCAATGACCCAATTTGAATGTGGGCCCAATCAAGTATGGTGAGCGCCACCTCCCTCAGAAGAAGGCAAACAGTAACTTCTGGCGCTACTGTAGCTTTCTCGTAACGGCATGAAATATTTGGATTGGGCTCGACGATCATCGATCTGAGATCAACGGACTCTGTGCTGAGCTCGACGAACTTTAGAATCTTCAACTTTAACTTGGGCTCGACGAAAGGCGGGCTCAGGTCGATGAACTCTGAATCTTCAACCTTTAACCTGAGCTCGACGAAATCTGGGCTCAGCTTGACGAACACAGGATTTAGTTTGACGAGTACTGAATATTTAACCATTGACTTGAGCTCGACAAAATCTGGGCGCAGCTCGACAAACACAGGATTTGGTTCAATGATTACTGAATCTTTAACCTTTGAATTGAGTTTGACGAAATTCGGCCTCAGCTCGACGAACTCCGCTTTCTGGACTTAGGAAATTTCTGCTGGCTTTATCTCAGCGGTTTCTTCTCAACTGTCTCAGTGGTTTCCTCTTCACAGCTGAGACTGTCTTCTGTCTCAGCGGTTTTATTCTTACCTATCTCAACTATCTCAGCGGTTACTTCTTCATAGCTGAGATTGTCTTCTATTCTAGCAGTTTAGCTGAAACCATCACTTCTCTCAACGATTTGTGTTAAACTTCTCAGCTGTCTCATTAGTTTTGCTGAGACAATCTTTTCAGTGGTTCTGCTGAGACAATCTTCTCAACTGTCTCAGCGGTATCAGTGATTTTTCCTTTGTCAGCTTTTCTAACTTCCAGCTTCTTCCTCCTGTTCACCTGTCCAATCAAGGACAACCTGTATGTAGGAACTCAAGCACACATCAAATACATTATATGTGTATGTCATTGACCAGTTTGACTTCTTTCAAATCTGGAACATTGGGTTCAATGAACCCAACACTCTTGAAAGAGGTCTTGGTCTGTTTGCCCTTTTCGCATGTATAGCAGATACCCTCCTTAGTGCATTTCAACTTGGGACCATTTCTAACTAGTTCTTCACTAAAGAGCTTCTCAATGGTCTTGTAGTTCAATTGAGCTAATCTCTTGTGCCATTGTACACAATATGAGATTTTCTCATTTGTCACTAGGCATATAGGAGAGTCCTTATCTAAGCATGGGAAATTTAAGCAATAAACATTTTCACTCCTAGTGTCTGTTAAGATGATCTCTTGGTCACTTAACCTCTTAATGTGGCATTCATCCTTGTGGAAAACTATGTCATAGACAAGATCACAGAGTTGGCTAATGCTGATCAGGTTGTGTTGTAACCCTTCCATATAGGCTACTTTTGTGATAGTGACTATGTCATTAGAGATCTTACCATAATCGCTTGTCACTCCCCTATCTGAGCCACAAAAGATGACTTTGGGTCCATTCTTTACTAGAGTGTAATCCTTCAGCAAGCTGCTTGTTCCAGTCATGTACCTGGAATATCCACTGTCCAAGTAACATTTAGGGGTATGGGTACTTGGATGAACCTGTAAGACATAAGTCAGTTAACCTTAGGACCCCAATTCTTATTGGGTCCTAAGTGCATGTTAGTCTGATAATAATCATGCCTACCTACAGCTCTTCTGACAGGTAAGCTTACTCTAGCTCTGGCCACACTCGGGTTGTGCCAATAATCAATAGCATAGTGGCTCGTCTTGCCACAACACCAGCACTCATAAATATTATACCTTCTTTTTAGAGCTAGTCTTGTAGTTGTGTTGTCAGTAGCTCTCAGTCCAGAAGGTACAACAGCAGTCTTATTCTTGCATCTCCCAGTCATAGTCTGACTTGGGATGTGTCTGGCAGTAGAAGTACTTGAAATATCATGACTCCTATCAACAGTAGTCTTCCGTTCAGAAGACACACTCTTGATGGCCTCAGATATACCCAAGTCTAATCTGCTGACAGACTTGCCCTTGTTCTGATTGTGGGTTGGGAGATCCTAAGAAAATACTATTGCCTTACTCTTGAGTGTTGGGGCTAGTGCACCAAACACAAATGGTCCATGATGGGCCATTTGGATCTCCTCATGGGCTGCCTTGAAGGCGCTTGCACCCTTACTATATCTACCACTATAGTGTAGAACATCTTTGTTCACACTAGTGGATCTACCATTTTCCCAGTGACCATAGATACTCTCTTGGTCATACCTGTTAGAAGGTAACAGAATTCTCTTGAATGGAATAGGAGGATTGGAGGCTAGTGGCTGCACTTGAACTTTGCCCTTTCCTTTGGGATTGGCAACTCTTGTGTGTCCCTTGAAGCCCAACCCATTCTTACCCTTTTTGGAGGTGAAGGAGTCTATCAAGGGTAACACTGAACTTAGCTTTGAATAACAAGCCACTACCCTCTTCTCCATCCCCACCAGCTCTTCTAGGTCTCTTATTTGGTTTTCCTGGTACTCTATGGTTCCTATTTGAATGAAGAAAATAGTTTTTAGTTCACTGATTTCCTTCATCTTTAGATCCAGCAGGGAAGTTGATTCTGCATGCTTGGATGCAACAAGCTGAAGGGAGGAAATTTCCTTAGCTTGCTTCTTTGCTAGCAACTTGCTTTTCTTGAAAGCACTCAGAAGGACACCATATTTATCAAATAAAGAATTGACATCTTCCTCCAATTCAGAGTCTCCTTCATCTCTTGATGAATGAGCTTCAGAATCTGGGTTGTTCTTATAGCCTAACTCAGAAGAAGACTTAGACAGAGAATGTATCTTTGTTGACCAGGCTGATCATGGCTGGATTCTTCATCAGTCATATCCATCAGCCCATGGCATCAGCTGTCTTCTTTTTCTTCATCATCCACCTCTGAATCACTATCTGACTGTGATAGAGGGGCCCTGATTCTAATCCTAGCGGCAGGATAATCTTCATTAGTTTCTTCTACAGCAGAAAACAGTCCTATATAGGCTTCCTCTTCTTCATCATCTAACTCTGAAGAGGAAGAGTCAGTCCAGCTTTTCTGCTTTTTAGCCAAAAAATACTTTTCCATCTTGCCCTTATGCTGATGGTGGTGCTTCTTCTCACCATCCTCTCTTCTCTTCACTGGGCAGAAGGATACCACATGCTCTGGCTTACTGCAGTAATAGCAGATTATATTAGTAGGAATCTGTTTACCAGGTTTAGAACCATACCTGTCCTCCTTGGAGGATTTCTTCATGTGATGTGAGGAGGAGGAAGGTCCGCTTTTCCAATGCTTCTTCTTCATCAACTTTTGGAACTTCCTGGAGAAGGCAGTAAAGTCCTCATCAGACATGTGGAAATCTGATGTGCTTGTCTCTGACTTTTCTGAGTCAGACTAAGCATCCCTCCTTGGTGGAGAAGGAGTTTTTCTTTTACTCCTTGTGGCTTCAACTTTGAAGGCCACATAATTTTGTATGGCCTGAGACTTTCTGTTTTTCTCCTCCTCCTCCTTCCTGGCAGTCAGCTGTATTTCATAGGACAACTTCCAGAACAGTGTTGGTGGTGGAGTGTCAGCAAGCTTTGCCATCTCTCTGATGACACAGATCTTAGAATGCCAGTCTCTAGTTAGAGACCCGAGAAACTTGTCGTTCAGCTCATAAGTGCTGAAGACCCTGCCATAGGTCCTCAACTCATTGACTATCTTGAAGAATCTCTCATAGCACTCTATTATGTTGTCAGTCTTGCTCTGCCTGAAAGCCTCATACTCTTAGTTGAGCATGGACTTTCTGTCATCTCTGACTTCCTTTATGCCCTCCATGTAGACCACTAAAGTGTCCCACATCTCCTTGGAGGTCTTGCAGTGCACCAAATTCTGGAAGATGGAGTCATATATGACACTAACTATAATATTTTGTGCCCTCTTGTCCATAGTGGCAAGGATGACTTCATCCTTTGTCATTTCAGAATAGGTCTTAGGTGTCTGGACATTTGCATCCAGAACTAAGACTTTCATAGGGATGAAAGGTCCCTCTGTGACTGTAATAAAGATCCTAGGGTCAGATTCTTCCATGAACAGCCTGACCCTCTCCTTCCAGATGCCAAACCCTTCCTTCCTGTAGATTGGAAGCTTCATGGAACCCAAATCCTTATAGTTCACGCCTAAACCCATAAGGACAGACTTATAGCTAACCTCGGAGATATTACTCAGACTGTTAAGCCTTCCTTGAGCAACCTCCTTCTGATACCACTTGAAAGTCTTTGTTTTCAATATCAGCTAAACACCTAGAGGGGAGGTGAATAGGTTTTTGGTCTCTTTTAAGTTATCTAGACCTATACCTGATTTTCCTATGCTTTGTGATTAGTTTGTTTAGCTTTCAAGATACACATACAGAAGATACAGATATTTTATAGTGGTTCCCCAGATTATGGGTACGTACACTATCCCTCCTGACTTTCTAACAGTGTGTTAGACAAGGCTCTTCACCAATACTCAGCTCCAAGGAGCTTACAACACGATCCCGCAGGACCACTAAGTCTCCTTCAAGACCTACAACTTAGGCACTAGGCCCTACCTCTCAGTGATTAAACAATCACCTACCTCAGGCCCCAAAGGCTTTATAACTCAGGCTGGAAGGATAGCCCTACCTCAGATCCAAAAGATCCTACAACTCAGGCCTAAGCCCTACACTCAGATCCAAACTGGATCCTACCTCATCCTTTATAACACATGCCTACAACTCAGAGTCACACATGAATCTTACACTCAGATCCAAGATTGGATCCTACAGAAAGTATAAATGAGGTTAAGATGATTGACACCAGAAAGATTTCCCTGTGTCTTACTTCCTGGCCTGCGAAATTCTCTGCCCTAGCTTCTTAACAGCAACAAGTAAAAAGATCTTCAGTTTTGGGCTACTTGTGCTGGAAGTAACTCAAAATCAAGATTCTGATCTACTGTTGAAGACTGTGGATTTGACAATTCTGAATCTTCCTCAAACATCTAACCTTGACTGTAGAAATATGAAAGCTCCGTTTCTCCTTTTTCTCTTCCTCAGAAATCACTTCTGATCTAGCTGTCACTGATGAAAATTACAGTAGCTATCTGTTTTAGCTTTCAGTTCAACTGATCAAAACTTGTGCTTCAGGCTTGACGATAATGGCGAGGAAGAAGACGAAGTTCCGCTGTTATGCGTACTCAGAAAACCCTAATCCCCTTTGCTGTCTGGCAATCTTTTTCTTTTTATAGATTGTTGATCAACGACTCTTTCTAACGTGGGCCCAACTTTAATTGCTGATATATCATCTTCCTTTTTCATAGAAGATCAAACAGCTGGCCGCTGGCGCCATTAAAGGCATACTACATCTTTCTCGCAAAGAATTTGAAATGCGTTGACTTTGTTGACCTTTGTTGACTCATGCTGACATCACCCTTTCTGGACTTAACCAATTTCTCAGAATCAGCACAGGCATTGAGTGCGTTAAGTGAATGACCTTCACTCAACGCCAAAATCCTTAGTCAATTGCCAAAACCATTATGCATCTTAGGCGTTGAGAGCATTGAGTGAAGTTTCATCACTCAACGCCTTTAGTTATATAGCGTTGAGAGCGTTGAGTGAAGCTTCATCACTCAACGCTTTTACACTTGGCCGCTTTTGCTCTTCTTGGCGTTGAGAGCGTTGAGTGAAGCTTCATGACTCAACATTTTTGTACTTAGCCTCTTTCTGTCTTCTTTCTTCTTAGGCTTTGACTGCAGCAGTATGAATCAACGCTTCTGTCATCTGGCATTGAGTGAACTGGCTTCACTCAACTCCTTTGTACTTAGAATCTTTTCTTTTATAGAGTCTCTGTGGCTTTGACATAATGAGCTTTACTCGACGAATAAGTTGTATGCCATTGAGTGAGTTGACATCACTCAATGCTTGTGGACTTGGTCCATTTTTCTGCTTGCTGATGCTTAGCCTTTGACTGTCCACACCCGACTCAGTGCTTTTATTTGGCAAATGGAGTTAAGTGAACTGGCTTCACTCAATGCCTGTTAACTTAGTAGAATTCCTTGCTTGCCAACATCTTTCCTTCACTTCTGGCGTTGAGTGAGCTTGCTCCACTTAACGCGTGTGGATTTAGTAGAATTTTTGCCTCACCATCAGCCTACTTGGTGTCCACCTGTCCAATCAATGTGATGAGGACTAGTCTGCATGCATGAACTTAAACACACATCAAATACAACTTATGTGTATATCATTGACTTGTTTGACTTCTTACAAATCTGGGACATTGGGATCAATGGACCTAATATTCATTAACAAGTACCCACGTGATGACTTGATATCACAATATTATGACCTGTGAGAACCGGTCATCAGTCAATGCACATGCTAGTCTTAATGTGTCATCATCACCCTTAGCTTCTAAGATGACACTCGACCAGGGACCATTTAAGAATGAAGCTTCCAAAACATAGGCTCTAACATTCAAGTCACCACTTGACTCTTATGTATACAAACATTCTAAGGGCATTTATTATGTTAAATTACTCTATCACAATAGAAATAAATTTACAAAATAAAAGAACTTGCAAAAAAATATATAAATGAAATGTATATAGTACTATATTCATCAAATGAATTATTACAGCCAACAAACTTACAATCCACAAGACTCCCACTAGGGCTGATCATTAAGGTATCGTATTCTCATAGATCTAACATGACCATCATGCTTTCTCTACGCTAGAGGCTTTGTCAGTGGATCCGTAATATTTTATTTAATCGGCACTCTGCTAATGCTCACATCTTCTCGATCAACAATCTCTCGAATAAGATGGAACCGCTGAAGTATGTGCTTGGAGCGCTGATGAGATTTAGGTTCTAAAGAAGTACAATTGCACCATTGTTGTCACAGTAGAAATCTACTGGACGAACAATGATATGAACTATATCTAACTTGCCGATGAATTTCCTAATCCATACAGCCTCCTTCGCCGCATTTCCTGCAGCGATATACTTGGCCTCAGTTGTAGAATCAGCAACTGTCTCCTTCTTAGAATTTTTCCAGCTAACAATACCTCGATTTAGGCAAAATATGAACCCTGGCTGAGACTTTGAGTCGTCCCTATCAGTTTGGAAGCTAGCATCCTTATAACCTCTTACAACGAGCTCTTACTCTCCACCAATACCAAGAACGTATCATTAGGCCTTCACAAGTACTTCAGGATTGAAAGACTTATTTCAAGAGCCTAGACACCTAGAGGGGGGTGAATAGATTCTAATTTTCTTTAATAATTTAGGCAATTAACTAGTTCTTACTTAGCACAGAAAATGCAAATCACAGTACAGAAAACACAGCACAGCATACACCAGATTTATAGTGGTTCCCCAAGGTATGGGTACATCCACTTTCCCCCTTCGCCCATCTAGCAGAGAACTGGATTCAGCCCAACTTCTTTTTACTTGCTCAGATCCACAGATCTTACAACTCAGAACCAGATTGGTCCCTACAGCTCAGACTTATACAAGTCTTATCTCAGATTCTTCCCAAGAATCCTACCTCAGGCCTCAGACCTACCTCAGCCTTTATCACTAGGCTTACAACTCAAACTATTACCAGTCCTACACCTCAGGCACTCAGTCCTACCTCAGCTTTTATAATTACAGGCTTACAACTCAGATCTTACAAAAGATCATACAAGATATTAATTGTTTAAGAGATATGAAGATATCACCAGATAGAACTCTTTATAGGTGTGAGCTTCTTGATCAGTTCTTGAATAAACTGAATCTTTAGATCCAACCTGACTTAGCTGTTTCAAAGCTTCTTGATAGAACAAAATAAGGTTGAACTTTACTTGATGTAGCAGTTGATCTCCTGTCAGCTCCTTCCTTGAATTCAGAATAAGATCTGAATCTTCTCTTGCAGACTGCTCTGGATCTGCCTTCTTAAGGATTTCCCATTTTCTTATTGTCAGATTCTCTTTCCTGTAATAGTTTGATTACTTCCTTAGTTTTGTTGTTATTATGGTTGTCAAGGATCAGTCCCTTATATAAAGTTTCCTCATGATTACCGGCTGATCCGGTTTATAACAACCTTTTGACAGTTCTGACAAAGGTGTCAGACCTGTTGGTTATGACAGTTGTCGAGTCACCAGTCATGACAGTTGATTCCTCAAAGACTTTAATTCTTAGCATGAACCACTCAGCAAACTGCTTCACATGTGTCGACACAAATAGACTAAGTGTCGACACAAGTCTTGATGATGTCGACACAATACTCCATGTGTTGACACAGTCATTCTTTTATTACTCGACACAGCTTCTGTTTGTATGTGTCGACACAAGTCCTATGTGTCGACACAACTGCTCCTGATCTCCACATAACTGATGCCGGCAGATGGCATTGAGTGTATGTCAAGCTGTCTTTGAGTGTGTGTCGAGACGTCGTTGAGTGTGTGTCGACACAAGTCCTGTGTGTCGACACAAGCCTTCTGACTCAGTATAGATGTTGCTGTTAGATGGCGTTGAGTGTCGTCTAGATGTCGTTGAGTGTGTGTCGACACAAGTCCTGTGTGTCGACACAACTGCTTCTGGTCTTGACATAGCTGATGTAGACAAATGGCATTGAGTGTGTGTTGACACAAGTCTTGTGTGTCGACACAAACCTTCTTCAGGTGTCGACACAATTCCTGAGTGTCGACACATGCCTTTCTTCTTGTGTCGACACAACTTCTGTTTTAGGTGTCGACACAATTCCTTCCTTAGGTGTCGACACAATTCTGGGTGTCGACATAGCTTCTTCTTCAGGTGTCGACACAATGCTTGGGTGTCGACACAGGCCTTGCTTCTAGTGTCGACACAATTCTTCACAAGTGTCGACACTTGTACTTAGAAAAATTTCTTGCAAACCTTACACCTGCACAATGAAACTTAAACATCCATCAAATACAAATTAATGTATATCATTGAGTAAGATGAGGCTTCTCCAAATTTGGTACATATTTTTCAGTGTACCCAACAAGGATATTCTTAACGGCAATCCAGTGACTTTCACCGGGATCAGACTGATACCTACTAGTCATGCTCAAGTCATAAGAGACATCGGGTCGATTACATATCATTGCATACATGATTGACCCAATTGCCTAAGCATATGGTATCAACTTCATGCGGTCCTTATCTTCACAAGACATTGGACACTGGTCTTTAGAGAAACTCACACCATGAGACATGTGTAAGAATCCATTCTTGGACTCAAGCATATTGAACCGCTTCAACACCTTATCAATGTATGTACTTTGGGTCAAACCCAACAACTTCTTCAATCTATCTCTATAGATCTTAATATCAAGTATATAAGTCGCTTCACCTAAGTCCTTCATAGAAAAGTAGTTCCCTAGGTTGTTCTTAACAACTTGTAGGGTCGAAACTTCATTCCTGATCAGCAGTATGTTATCTACATATAATATCAGAAAGATAACAATGCTCTCACTAATCCTCTTGTAAACACACGGTTCATCCTCGTTCTTAATAAAACCAAACTCTTTGATATTTTCATCAAAACGAAAATTCCAACTTCGAGAAGCTTGTTTTAATCCATAAATGGATCTCTGCAGCTTGCATATTTTAGTGGCTTCACCTGGAGACACAAAACCCTCGGGTTGTGTTATATACACTTCCTCAAGGTGGTTTCCATTTAGGAAAGCCGTTTTGACATCCATCTAACAGATCTCGTAATCATAATACGCAACAATAACAAGCAAAATTCTGATGGACTTAACCATGATAATAGGGGAAAAAGTCTCATCATAGTCAATACCATGAATTTGCTTGAAACCTTTAGCCACAAGTCGACCTTTGAATGTCTGTATATTCCCATCAATGTAGGTCTTCTTCTTGAAGACCCACTTGCACCCTATAGGTCATACCCCTTCAAGTAATTCCACCAAGGTCTAAACATGGTTTTCATACATGGAGTCCATTTCAGATTTCATGGCCTCAAGCCACTTCTCGGAGTCCGGTCCACTCATAGCCTCTTGGTAGGTTGCAAGCTCATCACTATGATCCATAAGCAACACGTTACCTATTTGAGACACATGATATCCATATCTCTCAGGCTCAAACCTTGGTCTACCAGATCTACATGGAACTTGTGTTTCCTGAGCAGGTTCTCTAGCTACAATAACTTTTAGTCCTGGCCCAGGTTCCAATTTCGGTTTATTCACAGTTTGTGGTTCTTGAATTTCTTCAAGTTCTACCTTGGTAGTCTTTCTACTTAAGAATTCTTTCTCAAAAAAGACACCAGTCCTTGCGACAAACACTTTGCCCTCGAACTGTAGGTAGAAATAGTACCCTTTAGTTTCCTTAGCATACCCCACAAGATATCACTTATTTGATTTAGGTTACAGGTTGTCAGGCATTTGATGTCGTACGTAAGACTCATAGCCCCAAATCTTAATGAACGACATACTAGGACGCTTCCCAGTCCATATCTCATATGGTGTCTTCAGAACCGCTTTCGTTGGAGCACGATTTAGTGTAAAAATAGCAGTTTATAGTGCAAAACCCCAAAAGGAAACAAGCATATCTGCATGACTCATCATCGACCGTACTATGTCTAATAGAGTACGATTCCTCCTCTTAGACACACCATTATATTGCGTTGTTCTAGGTGGAGTGAGTTGTGATATAATACCACACTCTATCAGATGATCACGAAACTCATGACTTAGGTATTCACCACCTCGATCAGATCGAAGTGCTTCAACCTTCTTACCCAGCTGGTTCTCTACTTCATTCATAAACTCTTTGAACTTTTTAAAGGTTTCTGATTTGCACTTCATAAGATACATGTATCCGTATATACTGAAATCATCAGTAAATGTAACAAAGTAGAAATATCCACCTCTAGCCATAAAACTCATGGGTCCACATACATCACTATGTACTATACCCAAGAGATCATCAGTCCTCTCATTGAAACCAGTGAAAGGGACCTTAGTCATCTTGACTAACAAACAAGACTCGCATCTCTCAAATGATTCATAATCAAATGAGTCCAGTAGTCCATCTCTATGGAGCTTGGATATGCGTTTCTCATTTATATGGCCCAAACGACAATTGTTCTTAATAATAAAAGAAAAACCAATCAAGTCCAAACACGAAATGGATATAATGTTTCTAGTTATGAAAGGAATATAATAACAATTATCAAGTTCTATTACAAGCTCACTAGGCAAAAAAAGATGGTAAACACCCACGGTGACATCAATAACTCTTGCTCTATTGCAAACACGTAGGTCCACCTCTCCTTTACTCATCAATCTTCTTCTTTCATGTTCCTACACATTTATACAAATGTGAGAACCACATCCGGTATCTAATATCCAGGATAAGGAGCAGAAAGTTTTATCTCTATAACATAGATACTTGAAGCGGAAGTCATACCTCCCTTCATCTTGTGCAGAACCTCAATATACGAAGGATAATTCCTCCTTTAATGACCAGACTTGCCACAATGGTGGTATTTCCCTTCTTTCGCAGAGCCTTTCTTCTTTAGTGCTGAAGACTTGGGCTCCAGAGCAGACTTAGGTCTTACCTTCGTCTTCTTGAATCCCTTGGCCTTGCCCTTGCCTTTATGCACCATCAGTATAAAGCTAACAGGCTTGGCCTTCTTCATATTGATTTCAGTAGTTCTCAACATGCCTAGGAGCTCGGGCAATGTCTTGTCTATTTCATTCATGTTATAGTTCAAGACAAACTGATCATAACTGTCCAGCAACGATTGCAGGATCAGGTCTGTGGCCAACTCTTGGCCCAGAGAGAAACCTAGCCTCTCAAGGTTCTCTATATACCTAATCATCTTGAGACGTAAGTCCCTACTAGGTACCGAGCTCCCATCATACACTGGAACAACGCCTTAGTGACGTCAAATCTCTCTTGACGAGCTTACCCTTGAAATATTTTCTTGAGATGCTCGTCAATTTCCTTGCAACCCATGTTCTCATGTTGCTTTTGGAGCTCAGATTTCATGGTTGTCAGCATGAGACATTCGACGTCTAAGGAGTCGTCAAGATACTTCTTATAAGCATCATTATCAACACGGGATGCATTCCCAGTGGGATCTTTAGGGGATTCCTCTTTTAAAACATAGAGCTTGTGCTCTTGCCTGAGAACAGTTCTCAAGCTCCTATACTAGTCCAAATAATTCGTACCACTCAGCTTCTCCTTCTTAAGGATGGCTCTGAGGGACAGGGTGGAGTGTGAACCACTTGTCATGGAAATTCTACAAGGATTAAGCAAAGTAAAATCAGTACTACATTTCCAAATACATCTTATTTACTTCAATTAGGACTTTAATCAAAATACTTCTACTATTTTTATCAAACTGATAACCCTCGATATTAATTCGAAGAGTTTATGCGACGGTCACGTATGCGGAACAGTTTCTTCGCGAAGAAAATTGTCGTCGCTCTATTAGGTCGGGGAAAATGAATAGTTACTCATTGGCTCACTGTACAAATCGTATTTATACAGAGAGCCGAACCAACCGATACCCGCAGACCAGCCAAACCTGACTTAAAGGAAATAAACTGGACGAAATAGAATTCGTCGAGTATCACGTCGATATTCGACGAATCAAAAGATATTCGTCGATATAACACGGATATACTCGATGAATCGAGACAACAAACCGTCCAAGTATTAAGGCGATATACGACGAATCAGGGTCTAACTCATCGAATCTGTCATGACGATACTCGATGAATCTGAGATAGAAGCGTTGAGATGTCATGACGATACTCGACGAATTCAAGCCATTCGTCGAAACCTCTCAGCCATACTCGACGAATTTCCCTTAGAATCTTCCGATCACTAACCTGATGACCCATATTTATAATATAGGTCCCGGAATGAAAATCCTTCACACACAAAACGTCATAGGCTTGGTCCTTCACTCATATCATATATGAGCAAGGCCAACACAAACCTTACCGACTTCTCCAATGTTCTTATGTATGACCCCATAGGCTCATATTGTGTTGGCAGTGAGTCCACATGTTTGATCACTTCCAGATCACCATGGTAATACTAATAGAGCTGACCTAAGAATTTCCCTCTTCCAGCTCTAAAAACCCACTTAGCCGGGTTGATTCACATCTTGTACTCACATGGTTGCGAAGGCCTCCGCTAGATCCTTAGTGTGCTCCACGATGCTCCTGCTCTTGACCAGGAGGTCATCCACATACACTTATAGATTCCGCCTTCTTTGCTCTTTGAAGACTTGATCCATCATTCTCTAGTAAGTTGCGCCCATGTTCTTAAGACCAAAGGGCATTATCTTATAGCTGTAGCAACAATTGCTAGTGATGAAAGATACATCACGACATTCAGGGGGATGCATTCGGTTCTGGTGATATCCTGAAAAAGCATAAAAGAAACTCATCACAGGAAAACTGACGGCTAAATCAACCATCACGTCTATTTGAGGCAAGGGGTAGCAATCCTTCGTGCAAGCTTTATTTAACATTGAAAAGTTAATACAAAGTCTCCAACTCCCTCATGCTTTCTTAACCATTACAATATTGGAGACCCAACCAGGATACTGGATCTATGAAATAAAACCTACCTCCAGCAGCTTCTCCACCTCCTTTTAGATTGGTTCGGCTAGCACAACGACGCTCTTCCTCTGCTTCTGACGGACGGGGGAAACTTTGGGATCTAGGTTGAGGCGATGATAAGTAACATCAACATCAAACCCTGGCATCACTGCGACACTCCAAGCGAAGATGTCCAAATTCTCCTGCAGGCATGCGGTCATCTCCAACTTTCCCTCCAATGTCAAGGATCCTCCGATCTTCAACAACCCCGACTTTCCACTCCAGGAGATCACATATAGCTCTTCCAGCTCCTCGACAGCTCTAAACCCTTCCTCCTTCTCCAACACCTTCTCCAGCCTCTCCGCATCCTCCATCCAGCTGATGTTACTGTCGGCGTTCAGGTAGCACTCCCTGGAAGCCTTCCGATCGCCTCTAATACGCACTTGGACATCTCCCTGGCAGTACTTCAGGCACTGATAATATGACGATGAAACCACCTTGAAGCAGTTTATGAGGGATCACCCAAAGATGGCGTTATAACAAATTGGGGTGTGGACGATGACGAACTGTCATCAGATCAAAGTACCTCCAAGGGTCACCAGAAGATCCACTCCTCCCTCCACCCCTTTCTTCTCTCTAGAGAAGCCAAAGAGGGGTCCGCCTGAAGCTTGGATCCTAGACACTTCCATCTGCAGCCTGACAGAGGTACTCTTGAAAATAACATTCACCGAACTCCTGTTGTCTGCCAGGATTCGATCGACGGTGAAGTCCTCAATGGCGGCTTGGATGACAAGTGCATCGTGAAAAGGATTTTCATTCCCCGACATGTCCTCCTCAAAGAAATTTATCTCATCCAACGGCGACGGAACTTGATAGGTCGAGGCGACACTCTTTTGGTAAATCTGATGGAGACTTCCCTTGCGGGAAGCTCCAAGTGTGGTCCCTTTGTTGATCACTCCAACCTGACCACCTCCTAGGTTGTGGACCACTTCTCCGCGACCTCCCAGGTTGACCCGGTCCTCGTTCCTCCTCCTCCCTTGAGATTGGAACGCTACCGGTCAAGTTGGCGCTTCCTGTTTAGGCTGCTCCCTCTCTGTCTCTCCGGCTGCCAGCCTCCTTCTTGCCTCCCAAAAATCTGGGCATGCCATGGTCCCGTGCCCCTCTACTCGATGCGGATCGTAGTAGAGGGGAATCTCCTCCACCCTGTTCCTTGCCTCCTAAACCTTCTTGTGATGCTTCTTGCCATGAAGGGCAATGGACATCGCCTCTCCTTGATCCCTTCCTTGCCTTCCACCCTATTGATGGCCATTCCTTCTCTCTTGATTGTGGAACTGAAGCCTAACAAGTGGTCTCCACTGGGGATGATTCACCGAATAATAGAATCGTCGTGCTTCTTCCCTCCTCTCCGGAGCTTCCACGGGCCTCCTCTCCTCTTGTCTCTGAGGCCTCTTCTACCTCCTCGGATCTTCTGCCCTCTTGGGCTCTTCTCTCCTCCTTGGCTCTTCCCTTCTTCTCTCCACCTGCCTCTCCAGCACCACTCCAACCCTAACCTTTGAAAGTCCTCCTTTGTCTTTGCTTCCCAGGTATTCTCTATCCAACCTCGCCAAGAAGTCTGGATTCTTCTCCCCCCCCCCCCGCACGAACGTATTCGCATGTTCGATCATCTCTTCAAACGACCTCGGGGGCTTGGACCCGATCTCGAGGCTGAAGAGACTCTGTTTCAGGCCAAACTTCAGAGCCAGCATCAGGGTGAAGTTGTCCACCTCCTTAACTTCCAGGACCTCCTCCTAGAAATGATCGATGTAGTGGCCGAGACTTTCGCACTGCCCTTACGCGATCTTGAAGAGAGCAGTTGTCTCCTTATTCCTCTTCTTGAATGTCGCGAACCTTGCCATCAGGCCCCGATGTAAATCTTCAAAGTAGAAGATGGAACCCTCAGGCAACTGATGAAACCAATCTCTCGCATTCCCTTTGAAGGTAATGGATAAGAACCTGCACTTGAAGGCGTTAGTCATGTTGCGGATGCACACCACGTCCTCGAACTATTGTATATGCCTGACTGGATCATCTCTGCCAGAGTAGTAGCCCAGGATGGGCTCTCTGAAGCCCTCAGGAACTGGGGTTGCAAGGATCTCATCACAAAGCGGCTCCTCCCTCCCCGGCGGTGGTAAGTTTCATCCTCGCGAGTATCCTCGTCATACTCGCTATCATAGCGAGTATCACGGTATCTTGCCTGATGTTCAACATCTCAGAACCTGATCCCATGGTTGCTCGCTGGATGGTGTCGTGACTACATCGGTCGCTCCTCTCTCTCCATGGCTTGTTCGTTCCCCAATCGCCTGGGTGGTGCTTCCTCCTTCGAAGGTATTACGCGATGAGGCGAGGTCGCCGTGACATCAGGGCGAGGAGGAAACCCTACGAGGATGTTCCTCCCTATCCTCCTCGCAAACTCTTTGAATGTCGCCACCGTCACGAAGTCGCTTCCTTGCGCAGAGTTACTAACTCCTGTCGAGTTGCCAACTATTTACTCATGCTTGCCTGCATTCACCATCTCGCCTACTCGCAAAACTTTTCCCCTTTGGATGCGATCCACACTCACCGCACCAAAGTTTTGACGCCAGAAAAATCCCCTACTCCAAAAATTTGGATCAAGGTAGGCTAAGGTTACTGATTCTGTGATTTGATGCCATAATTCAAATGGCGATCGCAGGAGAGAGAAAACTATCTAAAAGCACACCCCAAGTGCTCTTGTAGGGAGGTCCCACCATGTACCCGGAAGCTTAGAAGAAGCAACCCCTCCACAACCAAAAAAGGTCGAGCAGGTACAAGGTAGACTAGTTGATACTAAAGTCGCGGCGACTAAGATAGATAGTAGCAAACTCGCTATCAGTCTCTCTAAATAAAGGATCTAAAGGCTCAACCCGTAGTCTAGGAAAAAGGTGGTCGAGATTCCGAAGTCCGTCTCCTTGTACCTATGGGGTCCTATTTATAGACAAATCCAAAGAGAGGGGGGTCTTATTTATTGCCCCACCCCTTGGCGATTAGGCAACCTTTTGAGGGAGCACGCTCAGACTGGGCGAGTAATAGGCCTAGTCGCCTACCTGGCGAGTATGCGAGTGGAGCTCGCCATACTTGCCCAGGCCTTCTGTCTTCTTGCGCGTTAAATCTGACTTCTGTCTTGGCTTACTAACTTTGACCCTTCCTGACCTGGCTCTGGAGGGGTCCACCCTCGACGAATATGGATTGTACAATGTTTCTAATGCTATTGCACTTAAATATATTAAACTACCTATATATTTTTAATATTCGCAAATAGTGTATATCCTAGTAGAAATTCATATGCACCTAAATGTTAAGTTTGCCCAAACCCTTAACATTCGTGTGCATACTACTCATGCTTATGAGTGTAATGTGAGTGCTTTAGCTGAGAACAACAGATAATTACAAAGTGAGTGAAGAAATGATGCATGCAATATATATTTTTATTAAAAAATGTATTTTCAACTTGACCCATGATGGGGCGAGGCCTCCTCAACTCGCCCCCCGCTGGGGCGAGGCCTCTCCTCAACTCGCCCCCCGCTGGGGCGAGGCATTCTCAATTCACTCCCGCCGGGGCGAGGCATTCTCAACTCGCCCCCTACTAGGGCGAGATCTTCTCAACTTCGCCCCTAGTCTCAACTTTCCCCTTGCTAGGGCGTGGTCTTCTCAACTTCGCCCCTAGTCTCAACTCGCCCCCAGCTGTGTGAGGTTTTTTGATGTGTCTTCGGGAATTTATAATCTCAACGGATTACGGGTTATACGCAATTCCTGTTTTTTTTGGGCTCGCTCGCGAGCTTGAAAAAATAATGTGGAACCCGTAGTCCGGAAAGATGGTCACTAGTAGATATGTCACTCAAACACCCTCCTAGGAACACAACTCAACTAGAGGAGCTAGAGAAGAGTCGACACCTCCTAGCCATTCACTAAAACAAGCGAGCTCCACTAGAGGTGGAGAAAAGGTCGACACCTCGCAGGAGCCGAGCTCAACTGGAGGTGGAAAAAGGTCAACACCTCCTAGTAGCCGAGCTCAACTAGAGGTGGAGAAGAAGAAAGGTCGACACTCCTCAGGAGCCGAGCTCGACTGGAGGTGGAGAAAGGGTCGACAATTTGCAGGAGCCAAGGTGAACAGGAGGTGGAGAAAGTTCGACTCCCTCCAGGCCTTTTTCTAAACGAGCGAGATCAACTAGAGGTGGAGAAAAGGTTGACACCTTCCAGGCCATTTTCTAAAATGAGCGAGCTCAACTGGAGGTGGAGAAAAGGTTGATACCTCGTAGGAGCCGAGCATAAATGGAGGTGGAGAAAGTTCGACACCCTCCAGGCCTTTTGCCAAATGAGCGAGCTCTACTGGAGGTGGAGAAAAAGTCGACACCTCGTAGGAGCCGAGCTCAATTAGAGGTGGAAAAAGGTTGACACCTCGCAAGAGCCTAGCTCGATTGGAGGTGGAGAAGAAGAAAGGTCGACACCTCACAGGAGCCGAGCTCGATTGGAGGTGGAGAAAGGTCGACACCCTCCAGACTTTTCGCTAAATGACCGAGCTCAACTAGAGATGGAGAAAGTTCGACATCCCTCCAGGCCTTTCGCTAAATGAGCGAGTTTAACTGGAGGTGGAGAAAAGGCCGACACCTTCTATGTCATTCGCTAAAATAAGCGAGCTCAACTGGAGGTGGAGAAAATGTCGAACATCTTATAGGAGCCGAGCTCAACTGGAGGTGGAGAAAGTTCGGCACCCTTTAGGCCTTTCGCCAAATGACCGAGTTCTACTGGAGGTGGAGAAAAGGTCGACACCTCGCAGGAGTCGAGCTCAACTGGAGGTGGAGAAAGGTTGACACATCCCAGGAGCCGAGCTCGACTGGAGGTGGAGAAGAAGAAAGGTCGACACCTCCCAGGAGTCGAGCTCGAATGGAGGTGGAGAAAAGGTCAACACCTTCCAGGCTATTCGCTAAAACGAGCAAGTTTAACTGTAGGTGGAGAAAATGTCGACACCTCGCAGGAGCCGACCTCAACTGGAGGTGGAGAAAGTTTGACACCCTCCATGCCTTTCGCCAAACGAGCGAGCTCTACTGGAGCTGGAGAAAAAGCCGACACCTTACAGGAGTCGAGCTCACCTGGAGGTGGAGAAAGGTTGACACCTCGCAGGAGTCAAGCTCGACTGGAGCTGGAGAAGAAGAAATGTCGACACCTCCCAGGAGCCGAGCTCGACTGGAGGTGGAGAAAGGTCGACACTCTCAAGGCCTTTCACTAAACGAGCGAGCTCAACTGGGGGGGGACCAAGAAATGTCAGGAACTTCGACTCACTCGAGGGGTCAAATAGCTGGTATGCGGGAGAGGAGCTCGCGCAGGGACCCAGATTTCGGCAACATCACAGCCGACTGAACAGAGGAGCAAGAGGCGTATCAATGTTGATGGAAGAGGGGGGAGGAAGAGTTTTCTAGGGCTTGGGAAGGAGGAGAAAGCGCCAGCCATGGGGGGAGGAGCTAAAGGAGGCAGAACCGGAAGGAGAATGAGGCGTTGACATAGGATCGTAGAAAGCAGGAGCCGAAGACGGGCGAAAACGGGAGTGGGCACATGAGCGGAAGACCTAGCGCCGAAACTAATTAATTGGGAGAGGGGATGGCCGGTTAGATAGAAGAGGGGGAAAACCTACTCATAATTACAATTTTGCCACTATTATTATGATTATTATTATTGCTTTGAAAAAAATTTATGGATTGTTACATGGATTAATCACCGTATTAATTAAGAGTGGTGTTACGTGCACACCAATTTTGGCTTATGTTCAGCCAAAATTTTTGGACAACCCATTTCAGCTATGTACACACCAACTGGCTATGGACACACCATTTTAAAAAAGAAACATTTACACTAAGCCATTAAAAAATTTCCGAAAGAGCATGTTGACATATCAATATATAATTTTAAATAGTCCAAAATACACTAATAATCGAAGAGAAATCTAATCAAGTCCAAAATAAGAATTTGACTGTAGTCAAATGTAATATATTTGTAAAAATCTAAAATTACAAAATCTTTCAAGCAACAGTTTTGCGTTCATTCCCCCATCCTGCATCAAAGTAAAATTATAAAACATGAGAGTATGTTCGAATTAAAATATAAATTTAAAATTTAAAATTTGTACCTAGACATCATTCGATGATAAGTAGTAATGCTAATTATCGATTCAACCTTTAAACCTCATTTATCTGCACAAAAAACATTAATATGAGAATTAATAGTTATATTTAGCAACGTAAATTTGACTAATAATTCAAAATTTAGCATACCTTGACATGGATCTGTCAAATTAATAATTCCTTCAACTTGTTCCTTGCTAACAACCTCTCTAATTCTTGCATTATAATCCAAGTCCCACATTTCCGCAATGGTAGCATGATATCTCTGCCATGTACTAATTATTGGAGGTAAGGGGCAATCCTCCCGCACCAATAATTGAATAAAGTGATTATCATTCACAAATTCAATAAATATAGTCTTTCGGATCGCAGGAGGCGTAGAATGTAAAGGTAGAAATGTAAAAGATTGAAACTTGGAGTAATGGACAACTGCCACATTATAGCACGATGCGAT
Organism: Platanthera zijinensis; assembly: GCA_039513925.1. Taxonomy (NCBI): domain Eukaryota; kingdom Viridiplantae; phylum Streptophyta; class Magnoliopsida; order Asparagales; family Orchidaceae; genus Platanthera; species Platanthera zijinensis. Next base: position 121,865,709 of record CM077091.1, read on the forward strand.
CACTAATCCCATATCCGACATTGTCATCCATTTGTCCAGTGGAGCCGGTACTGCAACACAATCCAAGGATGATGCCATCAAGCTTATCCGCTCTATGAACGACAATAACAAAACCCAATCCATTGGCGATTTTGCGAGACCAATCAGTCAATTCATCTTTTGAACGAAATATAGTGTCAGTCATGAAATGCATTCCAACGTCAACTTGATCGGCATTAGGTGAGCCACTCGTTAACAACAACATGTGCTCTTGATTCATTGTGACCTAAACATAATCGGGAAAAAGTAATGCATTGGAATGATATACACATTAACATCTTACGGTGCACATGCTATAAACAAAAATAACGAACCACTCAAATACCTGTGAGACACCTTTTCCAGTTGAAATGGCTCTTTCAAGTCCTTGGGTAATAATGTCACTTCCTATGTACTGCATAATAGAACACAAATATAAATACATTGGACTGATATACTCTCATTTGGGAAGAAGAAAAACTTCAAAAGAGATGCTTAAACAAGCACGTGGATCAATAAAATAGAAAGTAAGCATTTATGGAACAATACCTAGCTGCCAACTAATAGTGTTCCAGTCGGCCGTCTAAAAAATGAAACTGGACATATACCTTGCTGTGGAGGAAGAAGAAGAAGCTCAGTGGGGGCTGCTGCAACATGAAACTAGATGGAAAAATTAGGAAATTTTTTTTTCTGCAAACATACCTGGCTGCCGACTGCAAGATATTGGGAGTAGGAGTGCTCCAGGCGGCCAGGAAACAAGAAATGTGGCTGCCGAATGAAAGATAATGCTGCAGAAGATCAAGGGCATTCAGTGGGGTGGAATTCAAAGGAAAAAAAAAACAAAAATCCACAGAAAATGAGTTGGCGGTGCATTACTGAAGCCTTATCAGGGATGCTCCAGGCGGGCGGCTGCTCTTCTAGATCGGCAATGGAGGCATACAAAACCTCCTGATGAGGGTACAAATCAATATAAATGGGCATCCTTGCACAGCTAAAAAAAATTGAAGCCTTACCTCTCGTCGACTGCCCTGAATGCTCCAGGCGGGCGGCTGCTCTGAAATAGTACAATAAATGGGGGAGGAGGAAGCACACCGCCATTAGTCTTCGATTTAGGGGAAATGCCTGTGTTTTCCGGCGGCGGGGAGCGGCGGCGAGCGGCGGCGAGCGTCAGCGAGCGGCGGAATCGGGAGGGTCGGCGGCTGCGAATGACCTAACTCGCGAAATCCCTAGCTCGCGAACGCACGGGTTGGGCTTTCCATAGAGGGATATATTATATCTCTTTCGGTGAGATTATTTGAGTTTAGTGGTGTGCACATAGCCGTTATAGGTGTGCCCGTAACACCGCTCTTAATTAACTAAATAATGTCAAAGATTTGCCACCTCCGGTCGTCAAATATAGCCGAACGTCCGACGATATCCGCTCCATTGATGCGTTCGCTATTCTGTCCTGTGCAGCTACTAAAGTGATAAGTCGCTCGAAGCATCCGGATGGGGATCTAGGTGGAATCCCCTACCCGTTGCCCCTAGGTGGGTATAAATAGACAAACCCAAGGAGTTTCTACGGGTACGGGTTAACCGTGTACCCGACACGACCCGTTATGCCTCCGAACACGTTAATTTGACCAAATATACACTAACAATCTCCTCCTATATTTGTGACAAATAACGTATACGTTTCGGAGTGCAGAAAGTGTAGAATATTAAAATAAATTTCCGACTTAACACATTTTTCATAAGAGTTAGCACAATTTTTAAAGAAAACATAAACTTGAATTTTTAAAACAACAACATAGTATATCAAAAGAAACATGTGCTACTCAACAATCAATAAGTCTGGAAAAACAGTAAAATGACTACAGATACACGTGTAACAATTCTACTCCGAGAGTAGATCATCATCATCTATGTCAAAATCCACTTTCTCTCCTCCATCTTCACCAGTGCCTGCAAGGAATTTCATGAGTCAGACTCTATGAATTCATAAATATATGCAGTGACGTATCAAAGTAAGCTAGCTCTACCTAAATGAGCTTAGTACTTATAGCAGTAGTGAAGTAACACTGTCAGCATCTCTATCCAGTCTAGCTAGGACCAGTCAAGTTTTGATTTTAATAAATCAAACGTTGTTATCTTACTCATTAGTGACCACTATGTGTCTTGTCATATGACTTGGCACACCGTTATTTGCAACATTATCAAATGTGGAATAATGTGCTATGATCACTAATGTTAGATTAACTCATGCAACGACTTTCTATTCCCAGTTGAATAATTCTCAAATCAGCTTACAATGAGAAAGACGTTAAGTCATCAGGTGTGGAATGACTAGCATCTGACCATCTTGGGCTTTCATCAAGAAATTATTTGGGGTTTTCAGTCTGTTATTAGATGCTTGAATGTTGCGACTATAGGTTCTTGCTATGAAAACATAAACATTGGAGGAAGTTTCATATTTCTATGAACTTTAATCCCATCTCCCCCGATGTTTTTATTGTGAGAACTCTATTTAAGCCCTTTGTCAAGGCGTCTGCAACATTATCTTTTGACCTCACATCAATGAGGTTTACAATCCCTTGACTCGTAAGGGAGGTCAACTAGGCTTGTTTCATCCGTAGTTGCCTTCTTTTGCTATTGAACAAAGTGTTCGTAGCAATCGTTTTAGTAGCCTGATTATCACAGTAAACTGCAACAGAACTCAACTTCAGGCTCGTCAATGGAATGTCCATCACCAAATCTCTTATCCACTCTGCTTCTTCTCCCGCTGAAGCTAGAGCGTAGAGTTCGGATTCCATAGAAGATAGCGCAATACATGATTGCCTCTTGGACTTCCAGGCTACAGCTGCTCCTCCTAGTGTGAATATAAATCCACTAGTGGACTTGCTGTCATTTAATTCTGAGCACCATGATGCATCAGAATATCCTTCCAACACTGGAGGATGACCATGGTAACATAAAGCATACGTTTGGGTGTGCTTTAGGTATTGCATCAGCCTATCGAGGGCATCCCAATGGTCTTGGCTAGGATTACTAGTGAATCTGCTTAACATACCGACCGTAAAGGCTATGTCAGGTCTTGTGCAGACCATAGCATACATGAGACTACCAATCAGTTTAGCATAATCTGACTGTCGAATCGCAGCTCCATCATTGGGCTTCAAGCGATTATTATAATCGTAAGGTGTCTCCACTGCTCTACGTTCACTGTATCCCCACGTGTCCAACATGGACTTTATATAGTGGCTTTGACTTAGGAAAATGCCATTTTTTCCAAAACTCACTTGCATGCCTAGAATAGTCTCAGCTACACCTAGGTCTTTAATGCTAAACTCTTTCATTAGTTCTGACTTAACGTCATCTACTACGGATTGATCAGAACCAAGTATCAGCATATCATCCACATACAAGCATATTATAGCGACTTTGTTCGATCTATGACGTATGTAAAGACATTTGTCCGAGAGACTCGACATGAATCCCATGTTCTTTACACTATAGTCAAACTTCTCATGCCATAATTTTGGTGCTTGTTTTAGTCCGTATAGCGACTTGATTAACTTACAGACCTTATTTTCGTGACCGTCTACTACGAAGCCTTCAGGTTGACTCATGTATATTTCTTCGGTCAGATCTCCGTTCAAGAACGCAGTCTTAACATCCATTTGATGAACAATAAAGTTCTCAATAGACGCAATAGCAAGTAGGATCTTAATGGTTGCTAAGTGACACATTGGTGAATATACGTCAAAATAATCCACCCCACTAACTTGTGTGAAACCTTTAGCCACCAGGCGTGCTTTATACTTAGCTACGCTACCATCAGGATTGAGCTTCTTTTTCAGAACCCACTTACACCCTATAGTTTTAGCCCCTCTTGGCTTATCAACCAACGTCCAGGTGTTGTTCTGAAGCAAAGAGTTCATCTCTTCATCAATGGCCTCTTTCCAGAGTAGTGAATCCCTTGATCTCATCGCGTCTTTATAAGTGGATGGATCGGCCTCAACGTGGTAAGTGACAAAATCACTACCAAAGGTTCTTGGAGTTCGCTCTCTCACTGAAGTCCTTCTAGACTCTAGGACATTATTGTCTACTGGGACGGAATAGGAGGTGCTCGGTACTGATTCAGGTTCTTCCTCAGTAATAGTTGCTTGCATACCAGGGATTGTCAGGTTCTTATCCTTAAGAAACTTATCCTCAAAGAACACAGCATCCCTAGATTCAATAATTATATTATTATACAGGTCTAAGAATCTATCTGCAGCACTATCTTCAGCACAACCTAAGTAGACACACGTGTTGGTCCTAGGTCCAAGTTTAGACCGTCTAGGGTCAGAGACCCTGACATAGGCTATGCAGCCCCAGGTCTTAAGTCTAGTTAAAGACGGGGGTCTCTTAAACCAAAGCTCGTAGGGTGTAACGTCTAACTTAGCATGAGGAACTTTGTTTAGAATGTTGTTTGCAGTTAAAACTGCTTCTCCCCAATATGCGGTAGGCATGCCAGCAGTGAGGAGCATAGAATTCAACATCTCTGTTAACGTTCTATTCTTTCTCTCGGCTATACCATTCGATTGGGGTGAGTAAGGAGCAGTGGTTTCTGCTATGATCCCTTGAGAGGCAAGGAAACCCCGGAACTCACTGGACATGTATTCTCCTCCTCTATCACTTCTAAACCTCTTAATTCTCATGTCTAGTTGGTTCTCTACCCTGGTTTTGAAAAGACAGAATTTTTCAAACGCTTCATCTTTAGTTTTAAGAAGATAGATGTGACAGAACCTAGAGCAGTCATCTATAAATGTGATCATATACTTCCTTCCTCCTCTGGTGACAAAACTTTTAAAGTCACATATATCGGAATGTATAAGCTCTAGGGGTGTTGTGCTCCTAGTAACCGCACTAAAAGGTTTCCTAGTGATCTTAGTCTGAGCACACACGTCACATTTCTCAGGCGGTGACTTAGTGTCTAATGTGATCTGGTGAGTTCTAGCTATTTGGAACATCTTCCTATAGTTCACGTGTCCTAGTCTCTCATGTAGAGTCTTAGGGCTAACTAAGTTTGTTTGAACTTGTTGAACTAACTCGTTTGCTAGACTTAGTCGGTACATCCTATTTTGAACGTATGCACATCCAAAATAGTGTGAGTTAACTGACAGTGTTACTCTACCACTACAAAAAGTAAAAGACATACCAGCATCACATAATAAACTTATAGACACTAAGTTAGCAGCTAGAGAAGGAATAAACTTAACATTTTTTAAAGTTAAAGTCTTACCTGAGGATAGCAGCAGCGTTGCATTCCCCACCTTCAAGACGTCAGCTGTCTCGCCATTTGCAACTGTAACAGACTCTTTCACAGTAGTGAGCCCTGTCATAAGACCAGCATTGTTGCAAACGTGGCACGTCGCCCCCGAATCCAAGTACCACTCTGTGCTGGCCTTAGCGTTTCCGACCATCCCAACAAAATCGGAAGACTCAGCTAGGCTAACCATATTGGCTTGGTTGCCATCCTGTGGTGCTTTGGTTCTTTCCCGTTTAGGGAGCCTGCAGTCAGATGCGCTGTGCCCCCACTTGTTGCAGTTAAAACACTTGCCCTTGAACTTTTTGGTGCGTTTGCTAGGGCCTGCAACCTGGGAGCTACCATGAGAGGGTCTGGGCCTCTTAGGGTTCGACACACGTTTAGAACTGAGAACCATGTTAGCCGCAGCCTTCTGCTTGCTAACAGTTTCTAAAGCGTGTCGAGTCCTATTTTCATCCTCAATGCGAATAAATCGCTTGAGGTCATTGAGACCGACCTGCATCTTCTTGCGGTACATTTCAGTTTTGAAATTGTACCACGTAGAGGGCAGTTTAAAAATAATCGTGCCAGCAACAAAGCTGTCTGGCAGGGAAATATTCTTACTATGTAAAGAATCTACTAAAGCTTCAAAATCCGATACCTGCGGGAGAATCGTCTTCTCCTCGTCGAACATGAAGGAATGGAATTTGTCCACCAGGTGCGCCTTGGACAGATCCTCCTCTTGCCTGAAGTGCTCCTCCAGTGCTTCCCAGATTTCCTTGGCGGTCTTCATCTTGATGTACGTCTTCGCCAGGCTGGAGGACAGGCAGTTCAGCAGGTAGTCGCGGCAGAAGTCCTCATCAGCTATCCACTGGGCCTCCTCGTCGGTCCCCATAACAGTAGCACGATCAGACTGAACTGTGTAGAACACGTTCAGGTATTTCATTCCGAACTGGGTATTCAGCTTCCAATCAGTAAACTCGGTCGCCGTGAATTTCTCCAGCTTTATCATCGGCACCGGAGAGGAAAAATTGTTGACTTTCATCATCTTGTCTTCCTTCCTTTATCTAGCGCAAAAAAAAAAAAAAAACCAAGCGGCTACCCTCTTCTCCAGACGGAGGAGTTCTCTCCGTATACCCGATCACAACGGCAACAAAACTATTAAGGCTTTTGCTTCCTTGAAGAGCCCAGATTTTCAACTGGAAATAAGATATGATTCCAATCAATAGAACAAAACTCCACTAGAAATCCTCTTCCTTCTGATGCTTATTATTATTATTCCTGATTAGATCTGAACCAATCTTCTGTCCGATTCCAGTCAACAACGGCGGAAAAAAAAAACTTTTCTTTTTCTTATCACTAACCAATGGCGGTGAGAACGCAGCAAAGGCGGAGGCGGAAGACGTGCTTTTTTTTTCTCCGATTAGAAAACAACTGCGTGAGGACACTTTTTTTCTCCTTTTCCGATCACCCTAAAACATCGGCGGGATTTAACTCCGGCGGCAACTCGGCGTGAGAAAACTGCAGGCGGAGCAGATCCTCCTAACACCGGCGGCCACGAATTTTCCAACTTCCTTTTCCCTTTTTTTTTTATTGAAAAACCAGGCTGTGACTCTTTTCCGGCGGGCTTCCTCACAGGCGGCGGAAAGATGCGACTGTTGCAACTTGTCTCTCGCGTGAACGGAGGCGGCGAAGAAAAAAAAACGAGCGCAAACTACTCCTGCGGCACAGGGGACGGGCGAGAGAGCAGTTACGGGAGGAGAGATTCGGTTACGGGATGCCAAAGTCGTGAGCGACCGGGGGCGTATTCTTCGAGTTTGATAAGTCGCTCGAAGCATCCGGATGGAGATCTAGGTGGAATCCCCTACCCGTTGCCCCTAGGTGGGTATAAATAGACAAACCCAAGGAGTTTCTACGGGTACGGGTTAACTGTGTACTCGACACGACCCGTTATGCCTTCGAACACGTTAATTTGACCAAATATACACTAACATAAAGCACCACCTTCCTCCAATTCTTTCTTCTCGGCTCCTCCCGATCTACAAATTTGTCTCCCAAAACCCTAATTATCTGTCTTCGGCCACTGGAATACTTTGTTATTCCTCGCATCGTCCATTTGCAGCCATGTCGGGATCGGCGGATGAGTTCGTGAGAGGCAGCGTCTTCCCCAACGGCCTGGCGGTCATCACTCTCGATCGCCCCAAAGCTCTCAATGCGATGAATTTAGGTCTATTCCCCTTTCGACCTATCATGTTTACTTATGTTCTCCCTAGCTATTGCTGTATGACAGATTTCTGGCTGGGATTGGTATGGTTTATCCCCTAATTTCAATTTCTATTTCACAAGGCGTAAGACACTGTCTTAATCTTTGATAAGCTCAAATGAGCCCCTGGTGCCAGGAACCTGAGACAGATAGCTTCTTTATTATTAGTAGTTTTTTGCATTTCAAATGCATTTTAAGAACATTTTTCAAATTTTCCTGCCCACAGTTTATACTCTTCATGGCTTAATATAGGTATATATTTTTTTGTGGATTGTTGAAATATTTAAAAAGTGTTCTCTGAAAATAATATATATACATATATGTATATTTTTTTTTTTCATTTTTTATTGTTCTAAATTATTTACAATATATATGCATGGAAAACATAATAATATTTCCTCTTAAACTATTATAATTTTTGTTTTAAAAGAAACTGAATTTGTAGGAATTATAGAAAAAAAAATAGAAAAAAAATTAGTTTCTAAAGCGAGCCTAGATAAGACGTGTGATCACCGTTTTAAAGAATTTGCTCCACCATCCAACAGAGTTTTCAACCAATGCTTACTCTATATGATACAACATCTGACTAGATCTTGAAAACTCCGATATGCGCGGACACCGAAGAATTAGAACACCCGAACTTTCACTTGATGAAGCAAGCATAAAACAGAGAAAACTTGGAGGCATTCGAAAGAGAAAATTAGATATTGAGAAAGAGTCGAGAAAGAGAGAAGCAAAATACTGAAATTTATGTATTTTAATTCTCAGGAAATACCTCCTACATAGGAGTCTCATACACGACAAAAGATAATTCTTGTAATTAATTTTCACGTCTATAATGAAACTGAAAATCCAACATTGTAAAACATTAACAAAATGAAACTCAGCAAACTGCGTATCATTAACTGCAGCGTAATTGTCGATTGGAATTCGCTGTATGTTGATTTACAGTACAACACATATAAATCGTGCAAAACATATTATGCTCGATCGCCAGTCCGCGAAAACCCGACTGGCGATTGGGGATGGTCTGGTCGGTGATTGGTGAAGTGCGACTGATGATCGGTGAAGCCTGATCAATAATCGGCGATTGCAAAGCTCAGCCAGCTGATGACATAGGGGAGTGGTTGACGATCGGCGATCGGAGATCGGTCGGTGAACGACGATTGTCTTGTAAGCGATGCCTTGTCAGTGATCATTGACTGGAGGCAAAAATATAAAAAAGTTTTTAATAAAACATACATTTCAATGGTTTTGAGTTTTTCCTCATTCATGAGATATTAATGGAAATAAAAAGTCTAACAATCACCACAAAAGTGAAAAATCAAAACGAACTTCATAAATCATAATATTACTATTACAACAACAACAACACTCAAGCCTTTATCCCACTATAGTGGGGTCGGCTATATGGATCCTTTGTCGCTATTGTGCCCTATCTTTTGTCATAATTTCACCAATGCGTAAGTACATCATGTCTTTCCTTATTGTTTCATTCCAAATCTTTATTGATCTACTCCTCCCTCGTTTAACATGCCTAGTGACTAGACTCTCACAATGCCTAACATGTGCCTCTAATGGTCTCCTTTGTACGCGTTTAAACCATCTTAGTCGCGTTTCTCGCATATTTTGTAGCATCCGTAAAATTTTGACGCAAAAATTTATTTTAAATTGTAGGGTCGTGTCGCGACGATTTTTGATCGAGGCAGCGCGTCGACCAGGTATAATGTTACTTTTCCTTTGGATAACGTCTTTTAGTGGTGAAGTGAGTTAATCATAGTACGTAACGCATTTAATATTAGATGTGTCGCGCACGCCGCAAAATTTGTTTAAATTTTTCTAAGGAATTGGAATGGGTGTGCCAATAGCATTTTCCCCCCCTTTTCTCCTCTTGCGGTTACTAATAAGCCGCTAGCAGCCCCGATAATAAAGACCCGCACACCTATTCTATCGGGAGAAACCGCAAACCGCAGCCCTCCGTTTCTCCCGTTCCGCGCGACCGACGCTCGCCCGACGACGCCCGATCGGCGGTCCCGCTGCCGTCCAGCGCCCGTTTCCTCTCCAGAAGTCCATTCCGACTTCTCCTCCCTCCTCTGAAGGTGCCAGTAAGCATTCCTCTTCATTCCTTGGCCTTGGAAGATCCGGGTTTAACCCTAACCAAAGTTTTTGGTGTTGTTTTGGTTCCGGTGAGTAGTTTCCTCCCTTACCTCGATTTCCTCTTGAAGATCCCTCGTTGTAGAGGATAGACTAAACAATAATTTTGTTCCTGTTGCCCTACTCTAGGTTTTGGTGGTCGTGATCCTCCGCGGGTTTTGTGTGGGACGCTTTGAGAGCCCCAATCTCTCCGCATATAGGTAATATGCACAGCTAGCACTTATATTCTTGCAACCTTAGATGATTTGGATTTTTTCCACCGGAAACCCTTAGGGGAAAATAATGAAATTAGGGTTGACCTATCTTGCAGGACTTCGGTGGGGTCGGGGCAGCACTTTGAAGGTCCCCAGCAGTAGGTTTACCTTCGGAATAGAAGATGTCGCCGCGCCGAGTCTACGAGCGCCGTAGCACCACTGTAAGGAAACTTAAATTCCTTTTAGTTAGATATATCAAGTATTGTATTTTGTTATACACATAAATAGATTTATTTCAAGTATCATGTCCATGCATAGAAAGGTGTGGTGATGGGAAAACGGTTACGAAAAATGTGTAGGGTGACACGATTTTCCCTAAGACCCAAGTAGTCAGATCATGAACAGAAACATAGAGTACGAAAGCGGTAACCGTGTTCGTAGGTTTGGAAATTGTCCAACCAAGGGCGTGAATGTCCCTTCAAGTCGACCGCCAGAAAGTCATAGGTCGCTTAGTAGTACACCAGAAAAGATAGCCCTTGCAGAGTAGCGTCAGACCAATAAGGTCAGTGAGCACACAGAGTTCTCCCGTGCTTGGTAGAGGCGCACTACCGTTCTCGTAAGGCACATGGAACCTTATGAGCAGTACAGTTTTGGGAGTTTACTTCCCTTGAGCCAGTTAGTAGATTCGAGACCGTGTCCGCGTGACACTAGAACATTTGAGTTCGTCAGATGGTCTCGGGTCGTCAGTTTCAGTTGCGCGTTAGGAGCTACTCTGCCTAGAGCCTTCCTAGTAGATGAGCAGGTTAGAAGCCACCTAGAACTCAAGTATAGACCTGACGTGAGTCAGTACGCTAGTAGTGAACGCCAGGACTTGAGTTAGTAAAATAAAAGTCACGTGCTTGGTACGAGTAGATGTGTGACCAGAGAATAGTGCGAAGCCATGCATAGCACATAGCACAAAAGTTTTAAATGCATAAAATTATTTTTCAAAGACATACATGCATTCATATGTAAAACTGGATTTTAGTGTCACTAGGAGGGGTTATTTTTCCTTACTCTGACCCTTCGTGGGCACTGTTTTTCAGGTGACCCAGGTGGGAAGTTACGTCTAGGATGAGCATGTGGTGGCGTCAGTTTGTATTATTTATCTTTTTCAGTTTACTCTATCTCAGCATGTACCTGTAGATGAGAACATTGTATCAGATTAATGTTTTATCTAATTTATTTCAGACTATTTATGGTTAACCAGATTTTCAGTTAATTCAGTTTTACTTCCTGTTTAGTGGCTCTGTGAATCCAGATATCAGGTATGTGGTTACCCCTAGTTTACTTTATTCAAACTTCCGCTGTAAGATCTTAATTTGCTTAGTATAGATTTTATTACCTGCTCCTACTAGTTTTAATACTGTTTCCTAGTTTTCTTTATATCGCTGACCCGGCCGGACGGCTGATTTCTGAAATACTGGGAAGGGGTGTTACAAATTGGTATCAGAGGGAGGTTTAGGATCCCTGAACCCTAGAAAGAATTCACAGAGCCATAAGATTGCGTAAGAGTAAACTCTTGTTAGTAAAAGTACTTTAAGTGCGATTAAGCCGTAATATTCGCTAGAGTACAAATAAGTTGCTAAGCCAGATTTCTTAGATGCTCGATAAATAATCAGTTTTCTTTTGTATATTCCATCAGGCACCACGAGTTAGTGAACCAGGTGAATCTTCACGCCAGAACCCGATTCCTAGTGCAACCATGGGAGACGCTGCCGTGCCACAGGTACCACCAGTTCCAGCAGCTCCAGAGGGCACTGACATAGCGTCTCAGATTGCCAAGGCGGTTACTATTGCCTTGATGGAGTTTCAGAGAGGACTGACTGCAGGGTTTCCAGCTCCAGTCCAAGTACCAGTCCCTGCGCCAGCTCCTGCAGCAGCACCTGTGGAGATGACCCTGGAGCGCTATTTGAGAAATTTTAGAGAACTTCAGCCTTCGAACTACAGTGGGGATGAAACCCCGATGGATACAGATGATTGGATAGCTAACACCAGAGACCTGCTGAATGTTTTAGAGTGCCCGGAGAATAAGAAAGTTCCTCTGACAGCTTTCCTCCTCCGAGGAGAGGCAAAAGTCTGGTGGGACAAATACCGGACAGATGATCCTGCAGGTAAAGTGTTATGATCAATTCCTTTATTTTAGGAAGTAATGTGTTAATTTTAATATGGTATGATCGTATTTTTGTTTGGCCAGGCCGTACCCCAGACATGTTCACTTGGGGCGAGTTCTCTAGAGCTCTTGCTAGTTGGTTCGTGCCTCCTTCCGCACGACGAGGTCTCCAGGAGAAGTACCTTAGGCTTTTCCAGGGGGACAGAACAGTTACTGAGTACGAGAGAGAGCTGACTCATCTGGCTAGATATGCGGGCGTGATGCAGGGAGATCAGACTGAGAAGTGCAGTCGTTTCGTGGATGGCTTGCGTGACTCGTTGAGGCAGCCGCTGATGACTATGGTCAACGCTGATTACAGGAGCTTAGTGGATACGGCTCGCAGACTGGAGGCTGACCAGCAGAAAGTTCAGAAGCGAAGTAGTTTCCGTGCGAAGCGATCTCAGGATTCGCATCAGCCGCAGCAGAGCAGAAATGATCAAGGAAAGAACTGGAACAAGAAGCCGAAGCCTGATGCTAAGAAGAATGGTCAATCTGGTGACCGAAGCAAGGACTATCCCACGTGTCCCAAGTGTCAGCGACGCCATTCAGGAGAGTGTTTGGCCAGTGCAGGCGTATGTTACAAGTGCCGACAACCTGGACACATAGCTCGCTTCTGTCAGGAAGCTGGGATAAATCAGGTAATCAAGGTCCTTTTATTTTCATTACTTTTATGTAATTACGATAGATTGTTAATGAAATTTATTCCTGCAGTCGAAGTTCGAGGTTGGTGGCTCTAGCAGGATAGATAAGGGCAAAGCGTTGATGCTCACTGATGGGAGATCACAGCAGGGTCGAGATTTAGTGCAACCCAAAGCTTATGAGTTGGGTCAGCAGAAGGCGAAGGATCAGGAGGATGTTGTGACAGGTAAGTGTTGTTTGATTAACAAGTTAGTTTTTAAATCCTCCGTAGTGACACATTAAAGTTTTCATCCTTCATAAATCATTCATGTAGGCATCCTTATGATTCGTAACTTACCCTCTAAGATTCTGTTTGATACGGGTGCCTCGCACTCGTTTATCGCGGAATCTCTAGTGCGTAAGTTGGATTTAGAAGTCTTCCCGGAGTCAGTACTGCTGGAAGTCATGATGCCGAATGGATCCCTTCTGCAGACCAGAGACAAGTGCAGGGTTCCAGTGCAGTTTAGTGATGTTGAGATTATCGTGGAAGCGTTGCTGCTACCTATAGCAGGATTTGACTTGATCTTTGGAATGGACTGGCTTTCAGCAGTCAACGCCAGGATTGACTGTAGGGCGAAGCAGATTCAGTTCGATGGCCCCAACCAGACATCTTTTTCTTTTCAGGGCTTGAAGGGAGTAGTGAAGATGATCATATCTGCAGTCCAAGCGAGAAGGTGCATCAGTAAAGGTTGTGAAACCGTTGTAGTACTGATGAGCGCGGAGCCTAAGGCTGATTTGTCAGAGGTACCAGTGGTGCAGGAGTTTCCAGATGTTTTCCCGGAAGAGCTCCCTGGTGCCCCTCCAGATAGAGAGATTGAGTTCCCGATAGACTTGCAGCCTGGGGCTACACCGGTAGCCAAATCTCCCTATCGGATGGCTCCAAGGGAGCTAGCAGAGTTGAAGAGTCAGTTGCAGGAGCTGCTTGATTTGGGTTTTATACGCCCCAGTACTTCGCCTTGGAGTGCTCCAGTGCTTTTTGTGAAGAAGAAAGATGGTAGTCTGAGATTGTGCATAGACTACCGCGAATTGAATAAGCTGACCGTAAAGAACAAGTACCCGATTCCCAGGATAGATGATTTGTTCGACCAATTGGTGGGATCGAACACTTTTTCCAAGTTAGATCTGAGGTCGGGATATCATCAACTGAGGATTCGTGACGAGGATATTCAGAAGACTGCTTTCAGCACCAGATATGGACATTTCGAGTTTGTGGTCATGCCGTTCGGGCTGACCAATGCCCCTTCGGTATTCATGGACCTGATGAACAGGGTATTTTGGGAATTTCTGGATCGTTTTGTCATCGTTTTCATAGACGATATTTTGGTGTTCTCTAAAAGTGCAGAAGATCATGCAGCACACCTCAGAATGGTTTTGAGCACACTCAGGAAGAACCAGTTGTTTGCTAAGTTTTCTAAGTGTGAGTTTTGGCTTTCAGAGATTGCTTTCTTAGGCCACATCATCAGTCAGAAAGGGGTTAGTGTTGATCCGAAGAAGATAGAGGCTATTAAGAGTTGGCCAAGACCGACGATAGTTTCAGAGATTCGCAGCTTTTTGGGTCTTGCTGGATACTACAGAAGATTCATCAGGGATTTCTCGAAGATAGCATTACCACTGACTTCCCTCACTAGGAAGGGAAAGAGCTTGGATTGGACAGTTGAGTGTGAGTTGGCTTTTGAGGACCTCAAGGACAGATTGATGACCGCACCGATTTTGAGTTTACCTTCAGGGCCAGACGGATTTCAGATCTATAGTGATGCTTCAGGTCAGGGTTTGGGTTGTGTTCTCATGCAGCATGGAAAGGTCGTAGCCTATGCCTCGAGATAGTTAAAGGTTCATGAGAGGAACTATCCCGTACATGACTTGGAGCTTGCAGCAGTCATTCATGCTCTGAAGATATGGAGACACTACCTTTATGGAGTGCGTTGTGAGATCTTCACTGATCATAAGAGCCTCAAGTATATCTTTGATCAGCGAGAGCTCAATTTGAGGCAGCGCAGATGGTTGGAGTTTCTAGCAGACTACGATGTAGACATTCAGTACCACCCAGGAAAGGCGAACGTGGTAGCTGATGCTCTTAGCAGGAGAGGCTCGTGTTTCTATCTTCTCACTCAGCAGGAGGAGTTAGTACGAGAGCTGGAGAGACTGGACATTGTCGTTGTGCCCCGTTGCAGTTTTGGTTCAGCTTGGTTGAGTTGGATGGAGATTTCGTGCGATATTAGAGATAGGATCAAGACAGCTATACCGTTGGATCCAAAGATGGCAGAGATTTGGATCTCAGTGCAGTCAGGACAGAAGGAGAGGTTCTCTATTCAGGATGAGTTATTATTGCATGATGGCAGAGTGTGCATCCCAGATGTTAGTCACCTTCGGGAGGACATTTTGTTCGAGGCACACAATTCTAGATATTCGATACATCCTAGTAGCACGAAGATGTATGCAGATCTTAAGAAGACAGTCTGGTGGCCAGGTTTGAAGAGTGATGTTGCAGATTATGTAGGGAAGTGTGAGACTTGCAAGTTGGTTAAGGCCGAGTGTCAGAGGCCTGGAGGCAAGTTGCAGCCACTTCCCATTCCCGAGTGGACATTTGAGGATATATCCATGGACTTCATTCATGGTCTGCCGAGATCGCAGAGTGGGAATGACTCAGTGTGGGTTATAGTAGATCGGCTTTCTAAGGTCGCCCATTTCATTCCTCTTAGGAAGACAGATCAAGGTCCGAAGCTAGCCCAGTTATATTTAGATGAGATAGTTCGACTTCACGGTGTGCCCAAGACTATAGTTTCAGACCGAGATGACAGATTTACCTCCAGGGAGTGGCGATACGTTCAGGAGCGGTTAGGTACCAGGTTACATTTCAGCACCGCATTCCATCCCCAGACAGATGGACAAACTGAGCGCACAAATAGGACTTTGGAGGATCTGCTACGGATGTGCATACTAGATTTTGGAGGAAAGTGGGAGAAGTATGTTACTCTTGTGGAGTTCTCCTACAACAACAGTTTTCAGGCGAGTATTGGGATGGCACCGTTCGAGGCCCTTTATGGTAGACGTTGTCGGACACCTTTATGTTGGGCAGAGAGTGAGGAAAGATCTTCTATCAGAGAGTCATGGATTGATAAGACCACTGATAGGATCAAGCTTATTCAGGAGCGTATGAGGACAGCTCAGGATCGCCAGACCAAGTATCATGATCAGAAGCACAGGTCAGTAGAGTTCAGTGTTGGAGACTACGTTTATCTGAAGGTCAGACCAGTCAGAGGAGTCTCTAGAATAAAGCGGATGAAGAAGTTGAGCCCCAGATTCGTTGGTCCTTTTGAGGTACTGGAAAGAGTTGGTGAGGTTGCATACAGGTTGGACTTACCTGAAGAAATGAGTGGTGTACATGATGTATTCCACGTCTCCTATCTGAGGAGAGCAGTCAGAGATTCCAGTCAGATCATCAGTACCAAGGAAGCGCCAGTTGAGGCAGATCTGAGTATTGGAGTTAGACCAGTCAAGATAGTGGACTCAAGGATTCAGAAGCTCAGAAATAGAGAGATTCGCATGGTCAAAGTTCTTTGGATGAACTGTGGCCGTCCAGAGTATACGTGGGAACGAGAGGTTGAGCTTAAGAGCAATGCAGACTATTCTTTTCTCTTCGATTCAGGTATGGTTTCAATTTTCGAGGACGAAAATTTTTGTTAGGAGGGGAGATTTGTAGCATCCGTAAAATTTTGACGCAAAAATTTATTTTAAATTGTAGGGTCGTGTCGCGACGATTTTTGATCGAGGCAGCGCGTCGACCAGGTATAATGTTACTTTTCCTTTGGATAACGTCTTTTAGTGGTGAAGTGAGTTAATCATAGTACGTAACGCATTTAATATTAGATGTGTCGCGCACGCCGCAAAATTTGTTTAAATTTTTCTAAGGAATTGGAATGGGTGTGCCAATAGCATTTCCCCCCCCTTTTCTCCTCTTGCGGTTACTAATAAGCCGCTAGCAGCCCCGATAATAAAGACCCACACACCTATTCTATCGGGAGAAACCGCAAACCGCAGCCCTCCGTTTCTCCCGTTCCGCGCGACCGACGCTCGCCCGACGACGCCCGATCGGCGGTCCCGCTGCCGTCCAGCGCCCGTTTCCTCTCCAGAAGTCCATTCCGACTTCTCCTCCCTCCTCTGAAGGTGCCAGTAAGCATTCCTCTTCATTCCTTGGCCTTGGAAGATCCGGGTTTAACCCTAACCAAAGTTTTTGGTGTTGTTTTGGTTCCGGTGAGTAGTTTCCTCCCTTACCTCGATTTCCTCTTGAAGATCCCTCGTTGTAGAGGATAGACTAAACAATAATTTTGTTCCTGTTGCCCTACTCTAGGTTTTGGTGGTCGTGATCCTCCGCGGGTTTTGTGTGGGACGCTTTGAGAGCCCCAATCTCTCCGCATATAGGTAATATGCACAGCTAGCACTTATATTCTTGCAACCTTAGATGATTTGGATTTTTTCCACCGGAAACCCTTAGGGGAAAATAATGAAATTAGGGTTGACCTATCTTGCAGGACTTCGGTGGGGTCGGGGCAGCACTTTGAAGGTCCCCAGCAGTAGGTTTACCTTCGGAATAGAAGATGTCGCCGCGCCGAGTCTACGAGCGCCGTAGCACCACTGTAAGGAAACTTAAATTCCTTTTAGTTAGATATATCAAGTATTGTATTTTGTTATACACATAAATAGATTTATTTCAAGTATCATGTCCATGCATAGAAAGGTGTGGTGATAGGAAAACGGTTACGAAAAATGTGTAGGGTGACACGATTTTCCCTAAGACCCAAGTAGTCAGATCATGAACAGAAACATAGAGTACGAAAGCGGTAACCGTGTTCGTAAGTTTGGAAATTGTCCAACCAAGGGCGTGAATGTCCCTTCAAGTCGACCGCCAGAAAGTCATAGGTCGCTTAGTAGTACACCAGAAAAGATAGCCCTTGCAGAGTAGCGTCAGACCAATAAGGTCAGTGAGCACACAGAGTTCTCCCGTGCTTGGTAGAGGCGCACTACCGTTCTCGTAAGGCACATGGAACCTTATGAGCAGTACAGTTTTGGGAGTTTACTTCCCTTGAGCCAGTTAGTAGATTCGAGACCGTGTCCGCGTGACACTAGAACATTTGAGTTTGTTAGATGGTCTCGGGTCGTCAGTTTCAGTTGCGCGTTAGGAGCTACTCTGCCTAGAGCCTTCCTAGTAGATGAGCAGGTTAGAAGCCACCTAGAACTCAAGTATAGACCTGACGTGAGTCAGTACGCTAGTAGTGAACGCCAGGACTTGAGTTAGTAAAATAAAAGTCACGTGCTTGGTACGAGTAGATGTGTGACCAGAGAATAGTGCGAAGCCATGCATAGCACATAGCACAAAAGTTTTAAATGCATAAAATTATTTTTCAAAGACATACATGCATTCATATGTAAAACTGGATTTTAGTGTCACTAGGAGGGGTTATTTTTCCTTACTCTGACCCTTCGTGGGCACTGTTTTTCAAGTGACCCAGGTGGGAAGTTACGTCTAGGATGAGCATGTGGTGGCGTCAGTTTGTATTATTTATCTTTTTCAGTTTACTCTATCTCAGCATGTACCTGTAGATGAGAACATTGTATCAGATTAATGTTTTATCTAATTTATTTCAGACTATTTATGGTTAACCAGATTTTCAGTTAATTCAGTTTTACTTCCTGTTTAGTGGCTCTGTGAATCCAGATATCAGGTATGTGGTTACCCCTAGTTTACTTTATTCAAACTTCCGCTGTAAGATCTTAATTTGCTTAGTATAGATTTTATTACCTGCTGCTACTAGTTTTAATACTGTTTCCTAGTTTTCTTTATATCGCTGACCCGGCCGGACGGCTGATTTCTGAAATACTGGGAAGGGGTGTTACATATTCTATGCAATTGGTGCTACTCTTGTCTTATCCCTGATACATTCATTCCAAATTTTATCCAGTCTCGTGTGTCCACACATCCACCTAAGCATTCTAATCTCCGCAACTCCCATTTTTTGCTCATGTACACAATTTACTACCCAACACTCAGAACCATAGAGCATCACTGGTCTAATTGCAGTACGGTAAAACTTGCCCTTAAGTTTTATTGGTACTTTACGATCACACAAGATCCCTGACCCGCCTCTCCACTTCAACCAACCCGCTTGGATTCTATGTGCCACATTTTATATACACTTGATAAAGCAAATGTCTATTTAAATTTATTTTATTAATAGTAATCTTATAAATCATAAGATTACCATTAATAGAATAAATTTTAAATAGACATTTGCTTTATCAAGTGTATATAATGCAATGAGTATAAGCAGAATGATTATCTTAAACTTAAGCTTAGTACTTATTTTCTGTATCAAAGAATATAATGTACTCAAAACTTTGAATTATAATTTTTTGACCAATAGATTAATTAAACACACATAAGATTGGTTGTTCATTGAGTTATGATGGCAAACGCTTTAATGACTATACACAGTTCTTATTTTTATGAAGTGTATTAGGGTTCAACCTGGATTTTAAAATTGCGGCCTCACGACTACCCCCACATAGATAACGCCTCTAATGATATTTCATAACTAATATTTAGTAAAGAAAAATGCCTTTGATAACCATTAAGACCTAAAAGTTCAACCTTATCTGCTGCGTAGAGCACTATATCATAAGTATGAGGAAAATATTTTCTTAATCTTTAAAATTAGTGCTCCCAACTATACTACATCGACTTCATTTTTAACACATTGAACCTAATTCATGTGATCTCCAATCACATGAGTTGGATATCCACCATTAGTAACAACTCATGTGGGCTTATGCCCCATTCCCCTCAATGACAACAAAATATTCCCTCGAGATAATCTTTTGGTAAGACTATCTGCTAGATTCAATTCCGACTTTACATAGTTGAGTGATATCACTTTTTTTGCGGCTTTACTAATTTATAACCGACTCTTATGAAATTATTCATTTTAGAATTAATAATATTAGAAACAATTAAATCAATCACTGATTTATTATCACAATTCAATGAAATAACATGAATATGTTATAGTTAAACTATAATTTCAGAAGGTAAATTCTTAAGTCATCCGGTTTCTAAACAAGTTGTAGCTAAGAGTGAGTTCCAACTCCATAACACTCCTAGGAATAACAGTCTATTTGGCTAAAGCCCATGAAATGACGGTAACTTGAAGAAGGAATATGTATCCTATTTTAGACTTAACATCTATAAAATAAATTATCCAATTGACATCTGAATATCTTTCTAGTAGTTCGGGAAAACCCATATATACTAAGCTATTGTCAAGAGTCCCACAAAAGTACTTAAATATTCAAATAAGTGCTATTCAATGGTCATTACTAGGATTAGTTGTATACCCACTCAATCTGTCTACGACATATGAAATCTCCGACCTAGTGCTGTTAGCATTATAAATCAATGATCATATCATTTGAGTATGTCTATATTGATCAATAAGTGCACTTATATTTTTTTTTCCAAATTTGATATTAACATCTTACGATGTAGAAAAGGGTGCACATCATATAGGTTAAATTTTCGTAACATTTTTTCAATCGAGTTGGAAATTGATAATGATACACTCATATCAATTTTATTTAGCTTTATACCTAAAATGATGTTGACTACTCCTAAGTCTTCATATTAAAATTAGATGATAAATAATTTTTGACATCATAAATAATCTTTAATGAGGTACAAAAAATTAAATTATCATATACACAAAGACAAAACAAAATGATGTCATGTCCATCTTATTTTGGATAAAGACATTTGTCAAATTCATCGGTTAAGTAACAAAAAGATAGCACAACATAATCAAATTTTTGTTGCTTCAGAGCTTGTTTAGTCCATAAAGTGACTTAATAGATTTGCAAATCATATGTTCTTGTCCCTTAACTATAAAGTCTTCTGGTTGGGTCATGTAGATTTCTTTATCTAAGTCTCTATATAAGAAGATAATTTTGACATCTATTTGATGAATGATCATCTTATGGATCAAAGCTAGAACTATTAAAACATGAAGGGATGCGATCTAAACTATGGGGTTATATATGTTTAATTAATCTATCTCTTATTTCTGCGCATAGTCTTTAGAAACAAGGCTAGTCTTATATTTCTCAATAGACCTTTCACGCATGAGTTTCTTCTTAAATATTCATGTCAATTCTATGACTTTGCCTTGAGAGGTAAATCGGTTAAAATTCATGTTTTGTTCTCTAAAATAGAGTTAATATTTATATTAATAACTTCTTTTCAAAAGCTATAATCAGATGAGATCATAACTTCCTCGTAGGTGTTATGATCTTCTTTAATTAAATATATGACATAATTATTTCCAAACGTCGTGATAGTTCTAACTCTCCTGATCTTAGGTTCATCTATTTCTAAAGTTTCTGCATAAGAAGAAGACATGATATGGTTACTAGAAGCTTGAGATGAGTTATTTAATTTATATAAGAACTTATCTTCAAATAATCTGCATCTTCAGCTTTTAGATGGTGTTATTTGAGTTCTTACTAGTGTGAAAGTTAGTAATAAAAAATCTATTAGTATTACTATCAGATCCATATCTTATAAAGAAATTATATGATTTAAGTCTAATTTTCTCCTTTTAGGCTCAAAAATTGCTAACTTAGCTGAACACTCCCACACACGAAGAATATGAAGGTTAGACTTCCGAAATTTGAATAACTCGGAATGGATTTTCTCACCATGTTTCACAAAAGTCCTATTAAAGATGAAACAAGAGATAGTCAACGCTTCTCCTCAAAAATTTTGGGGCACCAGACTTGACTAACTTGTTATTGACCTTACTCATTAAAGTCTGATTTTTATGTTCTGCTACACTATTCAATTGAGGTTAATAAAGAGTGATTATTTGATTGATGATCCCATGTTTTTGGCAAAATTGGGTTAATTCATTTGAGATGTATTCTCCATCTCGGCCAGATCATATGATCATAATGGAGTATTGATCGGGACCATAGTCCGCGGCCCGTTTGGGTTTACACTCATCGTAGGAGGGGTTCTGATCGTCATATGGACGATCCGAGGCCGTTGTCATGTTCAGAATGTCGACGGTATATTATATATGTAATTTGGTATTTTTCTATGCATTATTCATATATTGTTTGTATGTTGTTCTTTTAGCCAATCATTGCTGCATGTTGTGTGTGTGAGAACTTATAAATACTTATAGTGGAGTTCGTTTTGGGGAATTGAAAACTTTAAGGGTCCGTTCGGCGCGCAGGTATTGGCTTTCTGGAATTGGCTTTGGTCAGAAAACCAATATCTGCAGGAATTGGTTTTGTGCAGAAAACCAATTCTGTTGTTCAGCTGCAGGAAGGTTTTCAGTGAACAGAATTGACATTGATACTTAAATGTTGTTCGGCTGCGCAAAAGAATTGGTTTTCTGGAATTGTAAATTTTAGAAACTTATTTTTTTAAAATTTAATCATTGTCCACAATATCATCAAAGTACTAAAAATACTTGAATTAAAAGTACTAATAATCTTAAAGCATCGTACACAGAATAAAAGTTTTGAAATAACAACACAACTAGATAAAAAGTCAATGACTCATAAACCAAAAACACTAAACTAGCGATCAAATTGCATTCGCAGCCAGGTGCCCTTCAACTCGTCCGGAAGTCTCTTGAATATGTCATGCTTGACACTATCATGACATAGTATATCCATCGCCCTAAGGAAATCTTGAGAAGATAAATCAGTCATCCGAGTAAGTGCGACGTAGATGTCATCAACATCACTAGCAGTCATGGTCCCCACCGCTCCTTGCACAGAATCAGCCAATTTTTCAATGGCCACTGCTACCGAGTCATTTTGTCCAGCTCGCTTTCTCCTCCTTCTACTGCTTCCTTCTCCATCCACTCTAGATGGCTCCTGTGTACTAGTTTTTTCTGCCATGGACTCTGCATCTATCTCCTTTTCCGCCTCTGTTGCGGTCGCTGCATGACTACCAGTTGCTCTATCAGTTCCGCATAACACAGCCAAATCAGACCAATTCACAATAACTTTATCTCTATAATGTTTCACTGAAGGATGGGCCTGCAATAATACAATTCAAAGAATAATTTATCATTCATAAAATTTCAATTACACAGTCTCTACAAATGTATCAATCAAAGAAAATAACTTACCTTCACATAATTTGCCCATACCTCTTCACTGTCCACCTTCACCATGTTCCTTTCCCAGTCCCATCCAAACCCTGACGTGTCCAACATTGCGCTAATCTCGACGTAGTACTTGTTCCAAGTCTTTAGACGTGCTGTTAACTTCTCCTTGCTTGTTTCTATGCCGCAAATATCTTTTAGTGCAGTAATGGCAGCAGTCAAAGCCACGCTCTTCCACCCATTGGGTGTTTTATGACCCAAACTGTGTTGTTCTAATAGTGCGTTCGATAGAGTAATATCCATTTCTGATGTCCAATGCATGTAGGACCTCTCTGTCCTACCACCAACCTTTGCTGAGATCTTCTCCATTATAACAACTTTAACATGAAACAGTATATGATCAATATGAAATTTAAATGCGCAAAACAAGTGCTAGAAACTGTAACATGAAAAAGTATACGAAGCATCAATAGCTAAAGCCAAAACAGAACATGTACTAGAAATCTTAACATTAAAAAAAGATTTGAGTAATGTACGGTTCACAATAATATTGGCACCAAAAAAATTCAACGCTACAGCATACATTAGCCTGCAAAACAGAAAATGTTTCAATGACGACTCTGGTATTCGTTGAACATATTTATAGCTAGAGTGTCCCTAAAGTTTGTCCAATCTTGCGTTGCTTGGATTGGGCTAACAATGTCTATATAATCATAGAACTCTTCGCCTGGGCTCTGTTGTAGAATTTCTGAATCCACCTCATCCAACATTTGGGCATCACATTCTAATCTCTTCTCCACTAAAAAATTGTGTATGATGCAACATGCGTTTATGATCTGTACCTGTCATTCGTCAAAATAGACTTAGGTTTCGTAATCTCATACAACTTGTCAATCAAAATTTTATGACATTGCTAACTTGTGTTTTAATGTTGAAAAATGAAGGTTGTCATAGAATGACCCATCGTTTCTTCAATAATCCAAATGTTCTCTCTATAACATTTCTTTCTTTAGCATGTCGTAGATTAAACAGTTCTTTGTAGTTTGATGGCTTATTACCCTGATGTGACCACTCCTTCAGGTGGTAACGCGTAGATCGATGTGGAGCAAGAAACCCTGGACCATTCGTATAGCCGGCATCTACAAGGTAATACTTTCCTAGGTAGTACAAGAGAAGCTTAATTAATATACATGCATGTTAACAAATTTATTTTTCAAAAAAAGTTTTGAGTAATTTTACCATTTGGCACTTCGAAGCGAACATCTCGTTCCAATGCATCTCGTAATACTCTAGAATCGGATGTTGAACCTTCCCAACCAGGCAGTACATATAGAAATTTCATGTTGCTGTCACAAACACTAAGTACATTTGTAGTGATAGCTTGTTTCCGATTACGAAATCTACCTTGATCTTCAATCGGAACGGTTACTTGAATATGTGTTCCATCTAAGGCACCAATACAGTCCACAAACCATCTCGAGCTTGGTTCTACTCTAGATTCGGGCAATTTGATGTAGTCCCTCGAAAGTTTTAAAATCCCACGAAGGACAATCTTGAAGTGCCTGCTAACTGTATCAATCGAGCGCATATATGTATGTCCAATAACTCGGAACTTTTCGTTATGCCCTAATATGTATAGAAATAAAGCAACAGCTTCTTTGGTCGAAACAAACTGTGTGTCACAGACATAGCCTTTTGTACGTAGAAGAATATTACACAACTCATTAAACGGTGCTCTGCCCATACGTAACTGGTTGAAGCAATCTATTTCTTTGCCAGCATATAAGCGCGTTAATAAAATATTACGGAGGGCATCTCTGTCTGCTACATATGTTGGTTGTTTAGGAATCGAATTCAACACAACTACAGCTGCCCCTAGAGTCGCTGCGACTGACGACGCTATGATGATATCTCTCCTACGTTTCTTCTGCAACTCATTTGTATTCATTGTCCCTAAAGTCAAAATGAATGACATTAACTCACAAAATTATGGGATGAATAAAAATATGTGTTTTATTAACACCCAAGAGCGGTAGAATTTTCATATGTTAGAGGAGCATGAACTCGACTAAGAGGAATATACCTGCAACAAGGGGAAATCTATCAGAAAACTAGAAGGGGAATGCCCTTGCACCCCACACGCACCTAACCCCAAAAGTTTCTTCACGTTCATAAAATAACAAACATAAAAATGTCAATAATAAAGAAGCACTATTTTTCAGACAGCTGTAACTAATGTTTCTTTAAACCCAAACCTTAATTATGAAAATATGCCAGTACAGCAGATAACTTTCAAATCATATGAGACCACAGGCTCATAAAACCAGAACGATTTATATGGGTGGGACTATCATATGTGCACAACCATCTACTTTGGTTTAAATATTAGTCTTACAGTGTAGATAGCACCCACTAGGAGACGAACTATGATACCAGAAAAATACAATAAGGTGACTGTTATTAGCACTGCACTTTTGGATATTCGCACTTTATTTACTCTTAATTTTCCGCGCCTTTTGAAAATACTCCTTGTACATGCATTTTTAGGAAAAGTGTTCAACACGAAAGTTGTAGATCTCGACGAGATCTACAACTTTCGTGTTGAACACTTTTCCTAAAAATGCATGTATAAAGCGTATTTCTAAAAATACGCTCAGATTTCGCGCCTTTTGAAAATACTCCTTGTACATGCATTTTTAGAAAAAGTGTTCAACACAAAAGTTGTAGATCTTGTCGAGATCTACAACTTTCGTGTTGAACATTTCCTAAAAAAGCATGTACAAGGAGTATTTTCAAAAGGCGCGGAAAATTAAAAGTAAATAAAGTGCGAATATCCAAAAGTGCAGTGCTAATAACAATCACCTACAATAAGCATGAATACACAAGCATTCTTCATACTTGCTGAATTGCCTTCGAAAAAAAAATCAACAAATACATGGTCATATTGGAAATGTAAAAACATCACAACCATAGCTCATTCATGTACCGGCTAATGATGCCTTGTTTTGTTACCTAAGGCACACTTCAAAAGCAATCAATCGCTAAGATCTCCTAAATGTTGCAAAAAAAATCCATCTTTCATATGCAAACCTTCATAAAGAATCCAATAAAAACCCTACTCTAGCAGTCAGACATCACTATCATTAACCAAACTTCCAAAATCAAAAACCCTAGCTTCAGGTATAGAGAAATTTCACATCCAAAAAAAGAAAAAAAAACTGTCTAAGAAGGTGAGAGAGATTTCAAGTATACCTTCTTACAACAAAAAGAAATCGGTACAGTGGAGCCGAAGAGACCTGCAGGGAAAAATAAGGGGGGAGATATGAATAGGGAGCCGAAGAAGAAGAGGATAATGAAACCATGGGATCAGAAAACCTACCTCGACCGATCGTCGGGCTGTGTCGGCGGGATGAGGCGAAAGGCGGAAGCACGGGATCGTCGGGCTGCGTCGCGCGAGATGAAGCGGAATGACGAAGCACGGGAAGCGCGGCGGAATGAAAACCTGGGAAAACCGGATGCGGGGTAAGGGTTTTGATAGACCGGGTTTTTAGGTTTAGGATAATATACATGGTTTTAGGATTGAAAACCAATTCCATTATAATTCTTGCGCGCCGAACACCGGAATTGGTATTTTGAAAACCAATGCCAATTCCAAAATGCCAATTCCTGCACGCCGAACGGACACTAAGTGATTTAAAATTTTTTGGTATCACCATGGTGTCGGAGCCATGGAATATTAGGTGTTGAAGCCTAATAAGAGGTCTTTTTCCCAATTTTCTAGTGAGACCCACGATATGCTTAAAAACCGCCATTAAATCCCTACAAATGTCAGAAAACTGCTTCAAAACGCCTGGAACCCCACATTCAAGCATATTCCGTAGTGCTGGATCTTCCTTGGACGGAAAAGACACTCACATGGTCAAGTTTAAGATACGTTGAGGGATGCCGACTGTTTCCTGGGTGAGGATAACGAACCTTTTGTAGCCTCCCTGTCTCGCCAGTGCTTAGGCTTGGAGATTTTCCTTCAAGACATTCATTCAGTTCATTTGAAAGCCTCACTTTTCCCCTCCCGCTTGCGTCGATTCATCATGAAGAGAAATTTGGGCCAGTTTCCAATCAATTCTAGTGACCTTGCCTCCTTTTCCAACCATCCAGAGCAGTTACATATCATCACCTCTTAGCAAGATATGTTGAGGGATGTCGTCGAATAATGTAGTTGGCCCTCAACTTCACTGGACTGCAGGACTGCAACGCTTGGCTGGCTCTTCCGCAAATTTTCAGCCCCCAGGAGTGTTGGATCTTTAGGCGCCCTTAGAGGTGGGGGTGAATATGGGCTTTATGAAGATGAATAAAACTTTGATTTTTTTTCGGAGTAGATTGTTGAAGGAGAAAAATTTTAGTCTCTGTTAACTACTGCCACCGGTAAGTACTACTGCCTGACGCTAACTCTCCAAAGATTGAACCTTCTTGGAAATTATGCAAATCAGATTTTTCTTTGAAATAATTGAAGAAAATAAAATCTTAGTAATAAAGAAGATACAAAGGATGATTTTATTTCAATAGATAAATACAAAGATGTAATTTTAATAACACTTGAAATTGTGGCGTAGAAAAATCCTTTTTTGTTTTTAAACCGATCCTTCTCCTAAGGACCTGTTGGCTATATCATATATTACCCCAGATAATGCCTCTAGTCTCCCCCTATATTTATACCTAGACCTAGTCGCCACACACACCGCGAAGAATTCCCCCTAAGCCTCGCAAGACGTAGCCGCTAACAACTGCGGCGAAATCCCTACCGTTACAACTGACTGAAATAGAAAATACAATGTAAAGTCAAAAGTAAAAAAAACTTCCGATAATGAAGAGCTCTGAAGGAGATGATGAAAAATCCCATAGACATCAAAAATCCCATAGACATCATCAGAGTTGAAGCGTGTGTCCTTCTCGTAGTATGACTGTTTTGAAATCTCCTTCAAGCTCTTGATCTTCAAAGATGGAGTTGGGAGTGCTCTGGAATTCAGAGATTTAGGCTCTCACGAAAGGTTGGAGTTGTGGCTTGAGATGTGGTATTCATTCATCAAAGAGATCCATCCTTTATATAGACTCATGAAGTTACCGTTAGCGGCAGACTATTGCGCTGTGCTAGCATATCGTACAGAGGTGTGGCTGATATCGTGTGGATCATGGCCGATATCGTGGAGATTGTGCTTCTACCGCGCCGCACTATGTCCTAGAGCTCAGCGTTAGCGACATCATGTGCATCTTGCGCCTGGAGCGTGTTGGTTGTGGCAGATCGTGGCCTTACCGCGCCGCGCTAAGTCCTAGCACACCGCGTTAGCATCCTTCAAGTCTTCCAGTCGATATAACTGCCTTTTAGTCGATATAGATGCCTTTTAGTTGATATTGCTGCCTTCTAGTCGGTGTTACTGCCTTCTAGTCGATGTAACTGCCTTCTAGTCGATATAACCGGTCTTCCAGTCGACATTGCTAGGGCCAGCGGTAGGTGTTACCGCCACACGCTAGCTCCCGTGATAGAGCTTCATCTTCATTTTGCATCTCATACATATATGTATTGTACCTGTAATTCCTGCACACTATAAACACACGAAAAGTATGATCAAATATATAGTGAAATTTGTTATTCTTAAACAAAGAGATGCAGAACACATGCTCCAACACGGAGTTCCTTCAATATCCCTCACAAAGAGATTGATTATAATTTGACATCTCTTATAACCTTCACAAGGAATGTTCCAGCACCCAACCTCAAGTCTCTCACCCATTGGGCATAATTCAGTGTTGGAAAGTCTTTTCAGAGATCGAGTTGCTCCAATTTTGCCGTTCAGAACTTGATTTAGCCACCTTACATGTATAACATACTGCTTACTTAAGTTCTTAATAGGAAGTTATTATCGTCTTTGATGCTTAATTGAGTGAATATACATACTATTCGGGATATTGATTCATACAAATTTACATATTCTTTTGTGCTATTTGAAAGACATGTTCGTCGAACAATTTGTTTTAGAAGTACTTTCTATTTTAATACAATCAACACTTGTTTGCTTAACTATATCCACTGTTTTTCAATTATGATGTTCGTATTTCGCTTATTAAATTCGACATTCATTTTAATTTAATTATGTGGCACTCGCATGAACATGCTTCATTTTATAAATCTCCATCGTCATCACATGTATATACATACATTAGAGTCTCTTAGTGCATCTTTTCACCTCATCCTTCACTTTACCCTGCTTCGAATATCCAAATTGGTTTTCTATTTCGGCCCTAAAAATCTTAAAGTATGTAATACTTCATCTTGTATTGAATAAATATATGCAATAATATTTGATAAAATCGTCCATGAAAGTTACAAAATATCTATTTCCACCTATAGTGGAGTAGTGATTTAAGTCACAGACATCCGGATAGATTAATTCTAAAGGATTTGAAGTTCTTTCTACCCAATTTAAATGACTTTCTAGAAAACTTTTATTATATACAAATTTCACATCAAGTACTTGTAGAAATATAAATATTTGGAATGTGATTTAAAACTATCATACTTTTCATACAATCAGAATTAGCATGTCTTAATCTAGTATACCAAAAATCAGTAGAAACACAAAAAATCAAAATTAAAGAAATTTTATTTAAAATGCCGCTACATTGTAGGAGCTTTTTCTCATTGAGTGCATTATTGAATAGCGCGGATTGTGTTTTTTTACCTGAAATCTACACAACAAATGCAATGCATATTTAAGTCGACCAAAACAGCAACACTCATACCTTTATTGCACTATAGTGGGGTCGGCTATCTGGATCCTTTGTTGCCATTGTGCCCTATCTTTAGTCATAATATCACACATCAAGTATTTTCTTATATTTTCATCCAAGTTTTCATTGGTCTACCCCTCCCCCGTTTAACATGCCTACTCACAACACCTAATAGGTGCCTCCAATGGTCTCCTTTGTATGTCTCCAAACCATCTTATACAAACTTATCACATCTTCTCTTCAATTGGTGCCATTCTTATCTTATCCCTAATACATTCATTCCTAATTTTATCTAGCCTCGTGTGTCCACACATCCACCTAAGCATTCTCATCTCCGCAACTCCCATTTTTTCTCATATACACAATTCACTACCCAACACTCAGAACAATAGAGCATCACTGGTCTAATTGTAGTACGGTAAAACTTGCCTTTAATTTTTAATGGTACTTTATGACCGCATAAGATCCCTGACGTGCCTCTCCACTTCAACTAACCTGCGTGAATTCTATGTATCACATCTTTCTCAACACCTCCATCTTTTTGAACTATCGTTTCAAGATATTTAAAGCACTTACTACAGGAAATATCTTGATCACAACTTAATTACGAAGTCATCCGTCCTTCATGCACTGCTAAATTTAAGTTATATATACTCCGTCCTTATCCTTTTCAATCAAAAGTACTTCTTTTCTAAAGTGTCTCGCCAAGATTTAAGTTTTGCGTTTACACCCTCGCGCGTCTTATCGACCAAAACATATCTTCCGCAAACAATAAACACCATTGTATTGCTTGCTGGATATGTCCGGTGAGCTCATCTAAGATAAGGGTAAAGAGTTAAAGGCTTTAAGCTGAACCTTTATATAAGACAACAACGATAGAGAATTCTTGTGTTAATCCTCTTCACTAAATCGACCAAAAGACGGCGAAAAATTGGCCAAAATATATTTGAACAATGTTTGAGCTTGAACAAAACACCCTTTTGTCCATTTTGGCTGATTTTTAGCCAACATTTTTTTGGTTACACCATGTTAATATTACCTGATACTTTAATAATCAATTTGGGTCTAGTTTCCCTAAAACCCTATTAACTTCCTCTTGTTATTGGGTATGTTAGATGACATAGGAAAGATAATTGTAAGGGCCCAATTATAGGCCCATTTCCTTCTTCTCCTTTAGGCCCACATCTCTTGTATAGGATTGTTCTCCTTCTCTTATTCTATATATTTGTATTCTCTCTTGGTTTTTACATATGAAGAAGTATATGCAAGGTTTGTCCATTCCTTTCTACATGGTATCAGAGCTCTGTTTGAAGCCCACCTCACGAACGAGCTTGCTGAATTTTCCAAACCATGCCCGGGGAGACTCTTTGAGACCATAGATAGATTTGCGAAGTAAGCATACACGAGACTCCCCCGTGGTCTCAAACCCGGGCGGTTGATGCATGTATACGGTTTCAAGAAGATCGCCATTCAAGAAAGCATTCTTGACATCAAGCTAATGAATAGTCCATCGACGGTGAACAGCTAAGGAGAGCAGAACCTGAGCGGAGTTCAATTTTGCAACTGGAGAAAAGGTTTCCTCATAATCAAGGCCTTACTGTTGGGTAAAGCCCCGAGCCACCAGCCGAGCCTTTAAGCGATCAACCGTCTCATCCGCATCATGTTTGATAGTAAAGATCCACTTGTAGCTAACACAGCTGTGACCAGAAGGAAGAGATACAAGATCCCAGGTGTGATTACCCCATAGAGCAGTCATTTTTTCGTCCATGGCGGCACGCCACCGTGGATGCTGGAGGGCTTCCTGCACAGAATTAGGTATAGAGATAGAGGAGAGAGAGAGAGAGAGCAAAGTGAAGAAGGGGCGGAGAGAGCCGATGTAGAGAGACATAATTGGCCATTGGATGTGCTGTTGAGGAGGTTGCCAGATCAACAGGACGCGAGAGCACAACGTTAGGGGGAAGCTGCTGTAGGGCATCTGGACGTGGAGGACGACGAGTGTATACCTGTATGATAGGCGGTTTGGAAGAAACTGGTGGTGGTGTGGGAATCCGAACTGGTGGTGGTGTGGGAATCCGAAGCAGAGGAGGAGTAGGGAGAAGTGGTGGAAGTGGAGACGTCACGGGTATGATGGGCCGAGGTAGCGGAGGAGGAAGAAGGGGATAGAAGGACTGGTGTGATATGGTTGGTCTTCATGAAAGGAGACATCAGCAGACACAACCACCTTACCAGTGGTAGGATAAAAACAGACATACCTTTTCTGAGTGCGGGAGTACCCAACAAACATAGCTTTGGTAGCACGAGGGGAGAGCTTGTCATTGGAAGGACCAAGGTGGTGGACATAACAGGTACACCCAAACACACGAGGTGTGCAAGAGAAGAGAGTTGTGGAGGGGTAAAAGAGAGTAATGGGTGGCACAAAGTTGAGGACAGACGAAGACATGCGATTGATTTGGTGACAAGCAGTAGAGACGACAAAGTTCCAGTAGAGGGGAGAGACCTGCATTTGGATCATGAGAGATTGAGCCACATCAAGGAGGTGACGATTTTTGCGTTCCGCTATGCCATTCTGTTGAGGCGTATAAACACAAGAAGTCTGATGTATAATACCGAACTCAGCGCACAGATTGGAAAAGGTGCGACCAGTATATTCCCGAGCATTGTCCGTACGAAGAGTTTTGACACAGGTAGAAAACTGAGTGCGCGTTTCTGTAAGAAATGCACGGAACGTAGTCGTGAGTTCGGTACGATCACAAAGTAAATACAACCAGGTAACTCGCGAGTAATCATCGATAAAGGTAACAAAGTACTGATACCCCAAGACACTAGGGACCTTATAGGGCCCCCAGATATCAGAATGTACTAGGGATAAAGGAGAATCGCTCCGAGTACATGAAGGAGAAAAGGAGACACAGTGTTGTTTACCGAAAATACAGGATTCACAAAAGAACTCTTGGAGAGAGACAGTAGGAAGAGCTTTCTTGAGAATGGGGAGAGGGGCATGCCCAAGATGACGATGCCAATCAGTGGTGGAGACAGAGGTGAGAGCAGAGGTGAGAGCAGTGAGAGGAACGTCGAGAAGATATAGCCCATTAAACAGTTGCCCTCTACCAAGTATAGTCTGCGTCAGCCGATCCTGCACCACAAAGGAAGAGCGTGAGAAAGTAACACAACAATCAAGGTCTTGCGTAAAACGGCTAATAGAAAGAAGGTTAAAAGGAGAGCCCAGAACATTAAGAACCGAGGATAAGGAAAGGGAAGGAGTAAGAGACAGATTAGCCGTGCCAAAAACCTGGAGTGTGTCACCATTGGCCACAGTGATGTGCTTGGGGTAAGCAGTATCTAAGTATTTGGGCGGCTGCTGTGGAGAGATATGATGTGTAGCACCCGAGTCCACAATCCAGTGAGAGCTGTGTGAGAGGCACGATATACCTTCCTTGAATACTGAGGCTACGAAGCCAGAAGAGCGACTAACCATCCCTTGAAGCTGATGTAGAGGAGGACGCAATGCAGCAACCCCACCAGCAGTGATCGAGTCAGAGGCCATAATCCTGATCTGCGGCGAGGCACGACAACCAGGCGGCAAGAAGGCACGCGGCTAGCCGGACAGATCCAGCGACTAGAACGGAGGAAGCACTGAGAACAATGAGAACAGACCGCAGCGGCGAGAACAAGTCGTGCGGGAAGAGGCAACCACACGAGAAGAGACAGCGGCGAGAATAGGCTGCTTGGGAAGAGAACAAACCGCAACCTGAAGAAGGCGGAGCAGAGAAGAGGAGAAGCCGCACACGATGAGACTAGTCGCAGCGACTAGCCAGAGAAGAGGCCGCGCGAGAAGTCTGCGCGGTCACGGTGATCACACCAGCGGAAAGAGAATATGCCACGACCCAGATGCGGAGATCGCAGCGGTTAAAGAATAATCCGCGGCGAGAAGAGAAGCGAAGTGAAGCCGCGACGATGAAGAGAAGTCGCGGCGACTAGGTGAAGTCGCGGCGAGCTGGGAGTAAAGAAGCGACAACCGGGCAGAGAAGAAGGCCGCAGAGAGAGAGGTCGATAGAGGAAGTAGTCGCACGGTCTCGACGGACACACCAGCGACAAGGAAAGTCGCAACCAGGATGCGGCTAAGGGAAGAGGAGAGACCGCTAGCGACAAGATAGGTCGCAGCGACTAGTCGGAGAAGAGGAGAGAGAGAAAGTCAGCACGGTCAAGGTGAGTCCACCAGCGGCAAGGAGAGATGCCACGACCAAGATGCGGACTTTGCCGAGAATGAAGAAAAACCGCAGCGGGCTAGAGGCGCAACCCACAGCTAGAAAAGAGACCGCGTGAAGCGGGAAGAGAGAAAGCGGGAGAAAGGCTGCGCGTATAGCAAGGGAGGCCGCACGGATAGAGAAAGAAACAAGAGAGGGTGAATAAGCGGGAGAAAGGCCGCGCGGATAGCAAGGTAAGCCGCACGGATAGAGAAAGAACCAAGAGAGGGTGGACCCACCGTGCGAGAGATTATAAAAGAGAGGTAGGAGGGGGGGGGGGGGAAGAGACGAGGAAGCCACGAGAGATTCAGAGTAAGGGAAGCGGTTAAAAGAAGACATGCCGCACGAAACTGCGGCTAAGCTGGAGAAGGCAAAGCCGCGCGGGCAGCGGGGATGAGTAGGCGGTTAGGAAAAGAGACCGCGAGAAGTCATGGACAGAAAGCCGTAAACCCAAGGAGGAGACCGCTGGCTCTGATACCATGTATCGCCGTCTTGTGGGAAAATTATCAATCTTCCAAACGTGAAGTGTTTCTTATTTGAATTATCAATGTGTATCTGATACCATGTACCGCTGGCTCTGTAAACCTAAGGAGTAAACCCAATGTGTATCTACTTTGAATTATCAATCTTCCACAATCCTTCTGTAATGGTTGGTTATTTGTTCCTTTAGCATGCACTATTATTTCGACCACATTATTGTTTCTTATGACAGATCTTATGTGAAACCTAATATTCTCTCCATTTTGATCACTTTATACCTCCTTTTTGTAACATAGGTAAAATTTTTTAATCTTGACTCATGGCTTATCAAGATAATTGAATGCAGATATGGACATAAAATACAAGGAATATCTGGACGAATGGGAAAATAATCCAAACGTGAAGTGCGTCTTGGTTGAAAGCAGCTCATCTCGTGCCTTTTCAGCAGGTAGCCTACCATCCTTTCATGCACTGCATTTTAGAAATATGAACATCATTATATCACATTGTAATACCTTATTTAATAATTTTTTCCTAGAGTGCTGTTATAATAATGTCAATTGGGTTTGTATTTGATGCAGGGATGGATATTAAGGGTCTTGTGGCTGAAATTCAGAAGGAAAAGAACGCAACACTTGTGCAAAAGGTCTTTCCACAGTCTTATCTTCCCATATTTCTCTAAGAGAATTTTCATGATTTGTAGATGTTAATATTTGCAGTAGTCTTACTTACTGATGTGGGGTAGGCTAGTGGTGAAAGCTAGACATGCAACTCTATGGTAATGTCAGATGAAAATGACCCAACTTGACCTAAAATGATGAATGCAACCATCACACAATCCAACAATAGATTGCCACGGGTAATAAAAAAGTAAATTACAAGCAATTAATTTTTAAGGCGACAAATTAATTTTGATTTGAACAAATTTAGATTTACTCCGCTCGAAGGGCCAAAGAAAGAGTGCATTGTCGAGAGAGAATGACGTACCTTTAGGGTTTTCCACCTTGCGGTTTCATCCGGGGCTAACCCTTTTAAGCCCATTAGCCACTCTTTGAGATATCGTCGCCACCGGTAAGTTTAGGTTAGCTTGTATCTTAACACCCCCCTCAAGCTAACACCATAAGCATCCAGCATCCCAAGCCTGAGAGAGTATGAATGAAGAGATTTACCAAAGACAACTTTGGTGAGTATGTCAGCAAGCTGATTTCAGATGACACAAATACCATAGTAATAGTTTGATCCTGAATTTTGTTTCGCACGAAGTGACAATTGATTTCAATGTATTTTGGCCTCTCATGGAAGAGATGGTTGTTGGCAATATGAATCGCAGCTTGATTATCACAGTGAAGATGCATGACCTCAAGAACTGGGAAGCCCATTTCTCCCAAGATAGATTTAACCCAAATGAGTTCGCACGTAGTGTTGACAATGACACGATACTCTGCTTCTGTGGAGGAACGAGCAACCACATTTTGTTTCTTACTTCTCCAGGAAATAAGATTGCCACAATAAAGATAAAATATCCACTCGTAGATCTTCTGTCTAGGGAAGAACCAACCGAATCTGCATCGCAGTACCCGTGGACCTTAAGGTGACCATGATTTTGATAGATAATGCCTTTTCGAGGGTCCTTTTTTAAGTATTTGAGAATCTGAAGAACCGTTTGATAGTGATGAACTTTAGGATTGTTCATGAATTGATTAACTAAGCCAACAACAAAGGAGATATCGAGTCTGGTAATAGCCAGATAAATCAACTTTCCCACAATACGTTAACATTTTAACTTCCTCTCAAGATCTGGAGAAGTCTCTTTGTGAATATCATAATTAGGGTCCACAGGACTATCCACAAGTTTGACTCCCAAATATCCATCGTCACCATGGAGGTCTAAGACGTATTTGCGCTGAGAGATCATAATCTTCCCGGCAGATCGAGCAATCTCAATCCCAAGGAAGTATCGAAGAAGTCCCAAGTCCTTGATTTCAAAGGCAGGTAGCAATTCTCTTTTACTAGAGTAATGTGATGGTCATCTATTCCTGTAATAATGATATCATCCACATAAACTATGAGGATAGTGGTATATTTCTCATTTTTGTAGACAAAGACCTAGTGATTATATGTACAACGAGTGAAATTTAGATTCAAGAGTTTGTCACTTAGCTTGACAAACCAGACATGTGGAGACTGTTTGAGAATATACAAGACTTTCTTATGGCGTCACCCATGTCTTTTAGGAACATCCATGCCTGATGGAGGAGTCATATAGATTTCTTCCTCCAATTCACCGTGGAAGAAGACATTTCTTACATCAAGCTGGTGCAAAGTCCAAGACTTATGAGCCGCAATAGATTACAAGATTCTAACAGAATTTAGTTTAACAACATGAGCAAATGTCTCTTGAAAATCAACTCCATCGACCCGAGTGAAGCCTTTAGCAACGAATCTAGTTTTATATCTATCATGAGTTCCATCTTGAAGAAATTTAGTGGTATATATCCATTTACATCCAACTGGGTGACGCCCATGCGGGACAGGGACAAATTTCCATGTCTTTTGATGTTGGAGAACATCCATCTTTTCCCCCATAGCCTTCATCCAGTGAGGATTCAAGCTAGCTTCTGAAATATTGTTAGGAATAAAAATAAAAGAATGGATGCAAGATATGCTTTCTGTTAGAAGTGTTAGAAGAAAATCATGTAAAGGTCCATAGAAAGGCCCATAGAAAGGCCCATCAAAGGTCTTCTTCCTTTTTATGTATTGGTCCCACATCTTGAAAGGGGATTTCTCTCTTTCTCTTCCTATATAAGTGTACTCATACTTGTATTTTACACACATAAGAGAGATTAATAAAGTTTATGGAATTTTCCCAATATTCTGAGTGTTTTTTTACATGGTATCAAAGCCGATCGGTCTTCTTATTTTTGGGTTTCTCAGATCTCTTGCGGTCTGACTTTTTCTAACCACCCCTGGTGTGCGGTCTAGTCCCGTGCGGCCTCCGTTCTCTACCCGTGATCCCTTGAGCCTATACATATAGCTAAGAATCCTATTTTCCATGAAAGAACGAAACACATTGAAGTTAACTGACAAAAGCTTCAAATGAAGAAACTGGAACTGAAACATGTTCTGAATACTGACCAAGTTGCTTAACTTCTCACTAAGGCCTTACCTAGTGCTCTATTTCATCAGTTCTTGTCCAAGTTGGGTGCCTACGACTTGTACGCTCCAGCTTGCGGGGGAGTGTTAGAAGTGTTAGAAGAAAATCATGTAAAGGCCCGTAGAAAGGCCCATCAATGACCTTCCTCCTCCTTTTGTATTATTC
The DNA here is from genome assembly GCA_039513925.1 of Platanthera zijinensis. Taxonomy (NCBI): domain Eukaryota; kingdom Viridiplantae; phylum Streptophyta; class Magnoliopsida; order Asparagales; family Orchidaceae; genus Platanthera; species Platanthera zijinensis. The sequence goes on from CM077091.1 coordinate 121,903,471, forward strand.
CCACATCTTGAAAGAGGATTCCTCGCTTTCTTTCTCTTTCTATATAAGTGTGCTCATACTTGTATTTTACACACATAAGAAAGATTAATAAAGTTTATGGATTTTTCCCAATATTTTGAGTGTTTTTCTACACTTTCAAAGAATGAGAGATAGAGTGATACCCAACATACTTATCTTAGGATATCTAATACGACCACTATTAATTTGAAGAGCAGATGTTGTCTCTGGAGTGATGCTGGTGCTGGATCGTGGAGCATGAGTATGATGATATTCATATTCTTGCCTAGTATTTCTATTTTGCTTTCTCTGGTATACTTGAAGATTCTTCCTTCTTCTATACACACGCAGGTCATTGGTGGGAGTTTCCTTTCTACTGGAATATCCACACTGCTTGGAGTAAGCACATCAACTAGCACAGGTAGGGGTGGCATCGTATCACTCTTATCTTTGAACTTCTCCTAATATGTAACAATTTTACCCTCATCAAAGTAATAAGGAGTGTGTTCAAAAAAGTAACATCTTTTGATATAAACCTTCTTCAGAGGGATGAAGAGTAGCACTTATACCCTTTTTAATTGGCAATATATCCCACAAAGATACATTTTATCGCTTGAGGGCCTAATTTATCCTTATGAGGTTCCACAATATGGACAAATGCAACACATCCAAATATCTTATGAGGGAGATTAAATAATGACATATTTGTACAAAAAAATTTTAGGAGGTACTTTCCCTCCAAAGTATTATTGGTCATCCGATTAATTAAGTAGACGGATGTGATGACACCTTCATCCCATAGTTCCTTAGGGTCGTGCATCTCCTACAACATGCAACAAGTAGTCTCAATGATATGACAATTCTTCTTTTCGGCCACCCCATTCTGCTGAGGGGTCCCGGGACAGGAAATTTGGAAAATAATGCCATGATCTCCCAAGAACCTCTAAAGGTCCCTACATGTGTATTCACTTTCATTGTCACTCTTAAAGATTTTAATTTTAGCTTCAAACTTAGTCTGCACATGATGATAAAATAGTTGAAATATTTTAGAGACTTTTTTTTCTTTTTCATAAGATACACCCAAGTAAAACGTGAATAATCATCAATAAAAGAAACAAAATATTGAAATCCATTCACAGAGCAAGTAGGAGATGTCCAGACATCAAAATATTGAAATGCATTTATGTTTGTGTTTGGTACAAGTTTTGGTAGTTTCCTATTTTTTTAGTTGAAACTACTTGCAAATTTCTTCACGCTCGCCCGTGTGCCTTATGCGCACGCTTGTGCGTGCTTTGTTTATTAGACTTGGGTAGACATTTTTGAGTTCTGTTACCAGATGTGCTTTTTGTTTATGCACGACCGCGCACAATCTACTTATGCCCATGCACGCTTTGTACCCTAAAATCAGAGTTTTGTTGTCAGGCGTGTGTTTTCTTCACGCACGCCTGTGCATACTTTATCACTTGGCCGTGTGCTTTCATCCCTAAAATTTATGAGTTCGTCACTGGGCGTACATTTTGTTCACATGCCTGTGCGTGCATGACCATTCCGCTGGTCTTTTTCCTCGCTCAACATTTCTTCACGCACGCCCCATTGCTACATGCAACTATATGGGATCCGACGAATTGTTTACATGCAATAATTTATATTTATAAATTAACATGAACTTAATTTGCCACCAAAATTATAAGCTTCCAAATTTGAAAGCATATGACGTTGTAAATATGCAAGAGTTTTGAAAAATCAAATGACTAAATTGAATGAGCAAATACATCGACTTATATAACTAAAATCGAAGCTTATAAATCACTCTCTTCAAGTAGAGAATAAACATAAGACCCAACAGTAAAGAAATAACACAGGAAACTTAGATTCCACGACTGTAGTGAGGGGAGGGCTGAATGTATCTTCAGAGGACTGTGGAGTGGCCTGGAGAGCCTCCCAGAATTGAATGCAAGGCTCTCTGAAGCTGCAGCTGGCTGTCCAGGTTACAGGGGACTAATTGGTAGCTGAATACAGGACCTGGACAATAGCTGGGTGAGGTCTGAGAGTTGAAAATTATTGTCCAGGGGCTTCTGCAGTAAGGGGAGGCTGAATGGGGGAATAACCTAGGTAGGGCTGTTGATTGATGCAGGAAATGAAGTTCTGTGGGAAGTGAAATGAGGAAGGGAGGTGGCTCCATGTGGGATCAAGGCTGGATTGGGCTGGCTGGCTGTGTTGGGAATGGGATTAATGGGGGGAGTGGGGAATTTTGAGAGGTGATGAGTGAATTTAGGTGAAGGGGGTTCGACCAGCAGGTTGTGGAAAGATGGGGGTTTGTTTTGGAGAATGAGATGGTGTGGTTCCACGTGAGAAAGTGAGGGAAAGTTGGGTGGGGAGTTGGCTGGCTGTGTGAGGGGGTAATGATAGAAAAGAGTGGCTTAATTTTAGGAATAATTCCTAAAATATAGGAGAGTGGGGGTGGAGGGGTAGTGGGTAGTTAGGAGGTAGTTATGGGTGGTTATTAATGGTGGTTTGGGTAGGGGTGGTTGATCGAGGGTGGCTGAAGGTGGTTGCCGGTGGTGGCCAGAGGAGTTTTCCGGCGATCGCCGAAAAATTACAAAATGATGGTATATGAAGAACTAGAATAGAAAAAAATAGGAAGAATTAATTCAGTAATTTCTGGGTTAGAATAAGTGTGTTCAAGAAATAAATTAGAAGAAGAACTAGAAGAGTCAATAAAAGTAGGAGTGACCCCGTTCTCACTCCCATCGGGTTTCACAAAAGGATCAAAGCCGATCACAATAAAATCATTGCAGGAAAAAGATGAGCTGCGGGGAACTTAAGTGATGAGTTGGATTTTCTCCTCTAGTGATGAGTTAAGATCCTCATCACTAAGGAAAATATCCTCCTTAGTGCAACTCAACACAACTTTGGGCTTCATAGGTTCATCCTGCACATCTAGACAATCTTCAATGAGAATAAAAGATCTATGCATAGTGATACAAGAAAAAGTCTGAGTAGAGACATGACTCAAAATAGAGTCAGATACAAGAGAAGATAAATCCCCATACACTGAATCCAAAGGAAATGACAATATCATATAGGAAGAAAACTCCAAATTGTCATCGTAGTGATCAACAACTATGCTAGTAGACACATACACTGTGCTCCCATAAGGACACGGGGGCAGAACGTATATGTCATTAGTGATGGAACGAGTAGTGAAAGAAGGAGATGGTGGGATGGGGATGAGCACTTGGTTATCTTCCTCCTCCATTTGCAATTTCAATTTATCACAGTCCTTCAACACGTGATCAAAACTCTGACAACACAAACAACGTCTCCCCGTTGGTTTCGACCACCAGGCAAAGGCGATGCTCGCAATGGAGAAGCATAATCATATAGGTAGGTTCATTGTATGAAGAATGCATCGGGGCCACAAATGCGAAAGGTCCAAACGATGAGCCATACACATTATTAGTATGTCTTTCTAAATAGCAATCAAAATATGGACGATTTAACAACTTACACATATCACGTTGTTGACTAGAATGCATTTTTGTGTGCGTGGGGTTGGATTCAAAAAATAGAAGCAGAAAATAGAATCACTCTGCACGATTATAAAATATGAGTGGTGAAAACTTGAATTTAGCAAAAGCAGAAACAAAAATTAATGAATTTACAAACGCGAAGAAAATAAAGAAAATAAAAATCAAAACAATGGGAGGAAAAAGGCTTCTAACTTGCGGCTCTCTTGGAAGATGAATCACACGTACCGTGCTCCTTGACAACGGCGCCAAAAACTTGATGTGGCAATCCGAGCGATAGGGCAATTGCACCCACGGTCATTGTCAAGTAATAATAAAACTGGGAGTTATTCCCGAGTATCGAATCTCTCACAGAGAACGAAAAGGTGGATTCAACGTCTAGGAGAGACTTGAGATTAAAGTCTCTTAATGCCAGATTTACAGGGGGTTTGTGTTTTGATTAATCTAATGCAAGAAAATAAAATTAACACTAATATGGGTCACAAGCACCGCTTCGCACTTCTGCGGATCGCCGACCTCCACTTCACTTTTCCGCGGGTCGCCGACATATGCTCCGCAACAACGCTCGTGCCTAAACTAGGCAACACATCCACGCTTTCTTTTTCACAACACTATCACAATGTGAGGATGAAAATATCACTACAAGCAGCTAGGCCTCCTAGGCTACTCCGAAGAAATGAAAAAAAAAAAACTTTTATAGAAAACAAAATTAGTTCAAGCATACATTCATTTCACCATCATCAAATATCTGAAGAGAAATCACAATCACTCAACATAGATTGCAAGAAAGGAGTAAAGAGCTACAAACTGTGTACGAGACTATTTCGTAGAGACAAGACAGACTCCGGATAGCGACTTCGTGAATGCCTCGCTCATAGGCTACCTTCTGGGGTAGTGGAATTCCTATCACGAGCGCCCAATGAACCCGTCTTCTCAAGAGTTCGCACCGTCCACATCTTCTTGTACGACTCCTTAGCTTGCGGCAAGAAAAAGGCTTCTTCTTCCTTAAGCTTTCGGATGATGGGGAGAGCCTAGAGGATGACCCCTAGCTCTTGGGAACCTAACAGGGCGAAAAACGGTGAAACAAGGCAAAAAATCACAACTTCCTTCGCGGAGAAGACAAGGCAGACTATTTATAGACGGAGCGGAAAATTAGCCAATCGCACGAGCAGGTGGTCATGTGCGAAGGAAAAAGGCCACTGCTCGTTCAAGAAGGAACCTGGATTGGCAGGAAAAATTAATGTTTTGGAGGGAAAAGTTTTGCCTCGCACGACCAGTGGTTGTATAATTAATATTCATGCGTACACTCGTGCGATCCTTGGGTCATTTTTTGCAATAAACCTTGCACGATCAGTGGTCGTGCACATAGTGAGGGGCTACTACTCGTGCGAGAAGAAAATGCACGAGTGGCCTTTCACGTCGATCGTCGTAATGCACAAATGACCGCGCATGACTAGTGGTCGTGTGCAGAGGGGGCCAGTGCTCGTGCGAGTTGAAAAAGGCACGAGTAGTGACCTCCTCTACAAAAATCGTCCGAAACGCACGGGAAAATTACCATAATCGCTGGTACCTGCAGGAAAATACCTCCATAATACCAAGGAATACATCCACACAGTCCAAACACATAATTATCAAATCATAATTAGAAAAAAGAAGGGAGAGATCTCCCAAAGGCATGCAATGCACACAAATGCTCTAACTAGCTTAATTACGCTCAATAGACACACAATTCAATTCTAATAGATTTCAATATGATATTAACACAAACTTGAGCGATAAGTCATGAAAACACTGCTAGAAAAGAGCCTAAAATACTATATGATATTCACTCACCATAATGCAGGCCATGACAGCGCCATTTGGCACGACCACGCGTCACGCGTAAATGATTGGTAATGGGAAGCTGGAGCCGTTGGGCATTGAGGCCGCTGATGAAGTTGTTTGTACTGCCTATGTTCATGAGGGTGAGGAGCCGGTGGCTTGCCGCGGTGATGGGCATCTACACTGTGTCCCCAGAGTGGGGGCCCGACATGGCATGCAAAGAGATCGCTGGGTCCCCTGGCTCGCCATCCCCGACTTTCCCATCCGAAGGATCTTTGACCTCGAGCCAAAAAAGGTGCTTGCACCGGTGCCCACGACTGAAATTCTCATCATAGTTGAAACAAAGGCCCTTCGTATGATGTTTGGCCATCTCATGGTTCGACAGATGCTGGATGTGGGCGGGGTGCTCCCCTTCCTTGGCCCTTGCCCGAATCGCTCCCCAAGTGTGGCTGGGACGGACTGTAAATTCGGAAGGAGCTATCACTGTTGCGACGCTCCACATGGAGGCGGTCCATGAGGATGCGCTTCTCGCAGAGGCATGCTAGACTCATGGCCGTAGTATGATCCGGTGGGTTCTGGAACTCAACGTCCTAGCGGAGCTGCTTGTGCAAACCGACAGTTAAGAAAGCTTCCTGGTGGGCCGCCGGAATCGACGGAGAGCTGGCAAGGAGCTCGACTGCTTCAGGGAGATCAAGTCACTGATGGGGTTGTTGCGGAGTGGTGGGTCAAAGCGTAGGTTGCATTGGACCTTGAATTCATCCCAAGTAATGTGGGGCTTTTCCCTTTGAAGTTGAGAGAACCACAGTTGTGCCGAACCCATGTGATGGAAGGAGGCCACACCTAGCCAATCCTCCCACGGAGTACGCTGCGCGACAAAGAATTGCTCACAACGAGTCAACCACGTCAAGGGGTCTTCGCGGTCCTCGAAGATCAGGAAATATAACTTCACGAAGCACGACATGGTAGAGTAGTCCGAGCGTGAAGGAAGATCGGTCGGTCGATGTTTTTGGTGCGGCTCGGGCATGGAGGGAGAGGAATCCACAATGGTGTGTGGGGGCAGCGGAATGCTGTCTGGGCGGAGTGCTGTGAGGTGTATCTGACGGTTGCCCTCCATCATTGTTTTGAAAAATTCCAAAATCCGGGCCAAGGTCAGGCCGCCCTAATTTCCGTCATTCATGGAGGAAGAAGCCCGAAAGGGAGGGAGTCAGACGGAGGGAGCAAGCCGCTGGAGGCGGCGAATAAGAAGCCCCCGGCTAGAGAGAAGTCGAGAAGGATCGGCTGCGGGGCATGCGGGTGCGGAACCGTCTGGAGCGGAGAGGTGTGCCCAGGTGGGCTCAGGAGGGTGGGATCTGAGTAGCGACGGGCTCTGCCGCCGACCTAGAGTGCGCAGTCGGCCACGAGAGGGGTCGGCGGCGCTGAAATAGCCTGGCTAGTAGAGGGAAGGACCGTGAGCTCTGATACCAAGTTGTTACGTGCCCTAAATTGCGGTCTCGTGCAAGGGTGCGGAGTGGAAAGTCCTTGAGGAGGGAGGCGGATCCCTTATTTGATCCCCTTTGAGCTATGGTGTTGATGGAGGGATTTCCCGGTGGTTTGCGTCGGCGGCGTAGACGAGGGAGTAGCGTTTGTGTGCGTGAGTTAGGTCACAGGAGAAAGGGAGATCGAGAGAGAGAATAAAAGTTAGAGAGTGAGAGAGAGATTGGTTAATTAACTCTTCTTCCCTTCTCAAAAGCCAACCCCACCCAAATATGTGTGGAAAACCAAGTTCCAACAAAAAGACCAAATGCCCCCTCACAAGGCTTAACAAGATGTGAGGTTAAAATACTAAGCATGCATAAAAATACAAATACAAGATAAAGGTGGTTCAAATGAGCGCCACTCGAGATTCGCAACGCTTGTACATAATCCCCCAACGAGGATTTGTAACATAAAATTACTCCAACAAGTGGTATATATATTTGAATTCGGTGTTTATATCTGAAATACAGTCCAGCGTCATAATAAGAATCCAGAAAACATTAACAATGAACCGAGATGAGATATCCTACATTGGGAGGAGGAAGAACTCGTTGTACAACCTGTCTCTGTCGGAGTCAGCGAAGGTACAGATGAGCTCTTCCAAGAGCTCCTGTACTGTATTCAAAAGAAAGGAGAGGCACTGCTATCATCGGTTGGAAGAGAGGGAGCCGACAAGCCCTAGCAGAAATCACCGGCAGTTCATCGACAACGACATAGAGGTCAAGAGGGAGAATAGAATAAGGGGAAAGAAGACGTGGAGGCGCAGTTATTGCCCCTGGTTCCCGTCAAGCCCTAGCGTAAACATGGAGAGGAGAACTATTGGGATGGGAGAATGAGGGGAGAGGAGGCAGGGTGCCCTTTTATCGGGCTCAATAAGCGGCTTAGACCGCCCAACGCTTGCTAGCAATACACAAAGCACCAAGTAATTCATACCAGATGCCATCCTACCAATGCAATTAAAACTACTGCACCATTTAATAAGTAATAACACCAAGCCAGATGTCACTAATATCAATGCTCCACATCAAATATGTTACAAAATATATCAAGTCCACTGGCTGGGCCAAATCTCCAGCCAAATCAAGCCCATCCCGATTCCCAACCAGCCAGCCAACAAATATATTTTAAGACTATAACAATATATTTTAAAACTCAAATAGAAATTTTATTATACATGTTTCTATCACACGAAATCAAATGAATGGTATCATGAAAAACTCATCAATGCCCAAAATAATAATCAAATAATTATAATGAAAAAGATCACCATTAATTTCTAACACTGAATTTTCTTTCTCGTTGTCGGGGATTTAACTATTTAAATATGTTTGCGATCATGTAACGTTTTGATAACGATTTTGGTCGTTACAAATTCTTCCTCCCTAATTGGAATTTTCGTCTTCGAAAATCTTATAGTTGTGAAAGTTGACAAGCGCTAAATATCAAATAAAAATAAAGGTAATAACACGTCTATTTTATTTAGGCTTCGCTTGGCACAACTGTGGCGGTTGTAAACGCATGGGTTAAACCATCATTTGTTAACGACCAACTAAAAAACTTCATCCGTTTGAACATAAAAGTGGACGAAGTTCCTTAGGTGGGCATTAACTAATGACAATTTAACCCCCATCTTCACGACCGCCACATCTGTGCGCTCCGTTTGCTACGGTGGTGGCGGTCATGAACATGAGAGTTAAATTGTCATTCGTTAATGTCCACCTAAGGAACTTCATTCACTTTTATGTTCAAATGGATGATGTTTGTTCGGTGATCCTTAATGAATGACGGTTTAACCCATGCGTTTACGACCGTTACCACTGTGCCAAACGGAGCATTAGTAACAATACATGTTTACATTTACATCATTCATTTTTTTTTCGTTTTGATAAGGCTCTAAATTAAAAGCTCGAGGTTGAATCTGCCTTTCGCCAGGAACTTCTATTTCTGGCGCTGGTGTGGAAGCTAAAGATTTGGTACCCATCTGATATAGTTTTGGTTGAGGTAGAAGTGGCGGTCCTCATGAACTAACTTTTTTATTGTGATTTAGTTTTTAACATTCATTCCGCTTGTGACCAGATTGATGACAATAAAAAAAACCTCCTGCCAGGCATTCTCCTCTATGAAATTTTCAGCACTTCGCACATTTTGTTCCGGTTGACTGTGACACATTGCTACTCATGGCTGGGGAAGATTGAGACAACTTCTCATCTTTCCATTGCGATTCATCTTGGCTTGGACTTTTCGTTGTCTTTCGTGTGGAATTTTTTTTGCCTCTTTCAAGGTTTCTCTTGATCTATTTCCACCATTCGGGCTCTCTCTACTAGTTTTCCGTTTTCAAAAATATCCAAGGGTACCAAAAGGTTACGGATCTCGTCATGAAGTCCTTGCTGAAACCGACGACACCTATCTTCTTCTTTTGCTACTATAGAATTTGCATAATATGCTAATTTAGAAAATTTTGTTTCATATTGCAGCACTGTCTTATTTCCTTGGACTAGCTGGAGAAACTGGTCGTGTTATAATCTCTTTTCAGATCTAGATACAAACCAAGTTGTAAATTCTTGGATAAATTCATCCCAGGTAGCTAACCCGCGAACTTCGTACTTTCTTTTTACTATATTATCCTACCATCTTTTCGCTTCGCCTTCAAACAAAAATGTAGTTAATCTCACTTTTCTGTTCTTTGGACACCGCGTTACTTGGAAGATTGTTTCAATTCACATGATCTAGTCTTCTGTCTCTAATGAGGATAATTCTCCTCTAAAGGCTGGCAGTTTTAACTCTAAGAATTGTTTCAGATCTATATCTAACTGTCTCTATTGAGGATACTATCAGTGGTAAGGGAATCATTGGAGGAATGACGGGCAGTGGAATTTCATGAGTCAATTGTACGGGTCTGGGTACAATATCATGAGGAATAGTTGGATCAAATGGAAGAAAAGTTGGTAACACCATCTTTAAGGCTTCTGCAAGGGCTAGGGCAAGGCCATTTAATGGTGGACATGACTGATTTCCGTTATCACTCTCCGCCGATAATGCACCTCTAATGGGTTCTTGTTCTTCTCGAAGATCTTGATTTCGCCTATTTGAGTAGACTTGAGGAGGGCCCTTATGAAGAAAAGAAATTAGGTTTTTAATAAAGCATATTCATGTTTGTTTGTGTCTCATGTACTCATGACCATCAAATTTCTTGAAAACCTGGCTCTGATATCATTTTGTGAGGGTCCTTTGTCCAGTCCCCACAAGTTATTCAGTATCTAGGCGTATTTTCAAGTATTCATCACAGCTTGCACTTTTAATAAATGCACATGAGTACACAATAACTTACAAAATCTAAAATTTTATTTCTTATTTTTTTTTTACAAAATACAGATTTTAAACATGAGCATAAAATGTACAAACGACCAACGACACACTTGTCACCCACTCCACTTAACACCAACCATTCTAATCTTCCTTGCGAACTTGACACTGCATGTCATCACACGTTTCCTTATATTTCGCAACACAATCTTCCATACCTATGAAAATTTTAAACCATACCTTCACGCGTTCTTTTGCAAGCTTTTTCTTCTCTTCAGCAGTCAGAGGAGCCTTTATGGCGCCCTTGGAGTTGCTACTGCATCCTAAAATGATAATCCATGACGGTTTATTCATAACAATATGACTATATGTGTAAATTACCTCTTGAATTGCTTTACAGACAAACAATGTGATTTGGTATCAATATGCATACAAAACCTCAAAATGCAATTAATATATCAAAAGTTATGACATAACATTTACTTCAATAATCAAATTCCATGCTTTCTCTAATGTTCCAAAAATTCTTCCTGCTTGTTTCTTACTTGCAATCAAATTCTTAATTCAATCTCAGATCACATTCATATTGTCATAATATTCACCCATTCTTTTAATTATATAGCTGAAAAAATGTTAAGGGATTTTTCGTATTGTTGGGCCCAGCCCTCATGGGGTTCATCATCAAAATTGTAGGCAAACCCACTTGGGAAAGTTCGTAAGTGAACCCCTATTGGATTCTCCTTAATATTTCACATATGTATCTTATTCTTTGTCTTTTATTTTTTCCTAGTACTTTCTACAATGAGTAATCCAACTTTCATAGAGATAGAAAAAGATGTGATTGAAATAATAATTCTCCTCAGAATTTGGATCGCTTTTATTTGCCATTCTCTGTTTGATTTCATAGCAGTATTCATGTATCACTGATTTTCAAAATCGCAAACTTTACGCACAGACAAGAAACTGAAACTGTGTCAAAATAGTATGCAGGAAATACTAAAATACTTCAAAAATAGAAGCATTATTCAAGAGATAAAAACTCACCGTGGTTATCCTTTTGCCCTTATCTTTCTCTTGTTCATCATCACGCCTATCGCGAGATGCTATCTTCGGAGAGTACTGAAATATTACGCATTTTTAGTTGGGTTGCGTCTTATAGATACATGTGTGACTCTAAGTTGATATGATTTTTATTAAGGGTTTGTCTAGGGTTTGTGATATGTTAGGTGAGCTTAAAGAATGCATGATTTATGATTCAAATAAAATATAGTAAAGGAAGAAAACTCGGTTTTGAAGTAAAATATATCGTATCATAAGTTTTTTAAGCTAATAGGATCCCAAAATTAGCCAAACTGGTCAATAAAAGAGTAATAGAAAATCAGTCCCAAAAAGAACAGCCGGCCATATGACAAATAGCCAAAAATTAATACTGCAGACTATTCAGTAAAAGACCCAAAAAGATATAGCCGGCCATAAGGTTTAATAAATCAAGTCTGGGTCATATGGTTTTAGAAAGCAAACCTGATTTCAGTAGAGGGAGGAGAGGAAGTAACCCTTACATCAGGAATAATGTAAAAACCCCTTGACTGTCTTCTGTAGATAAGGTATGAGTTAACCAGAGAAAGTAAGGAAACATCTCTACTGTAAGCCGGCTATATATTTAGATATGGTGATACGGACCCGAGAGGAATCTGACAAGGGGGAGGGCCGGCGGAGGTGAGGAAGAGGAAGGAGGGAATGAGACGAAAACCTAGGGAGCAACCCTAAATTCCATACATCCAAACATAATGAAAAAGAGTATAGCGCAACCCTTTATAAGTGCGGGGTGCGGATAACGAACACAAATAAAGTAATGTTGGTGACACATATTCGGTCTCCCCTCCTCCAGACGAACACGTCATCGTCTCCCGCCTCATGCGGACTCACCACGGTGTTTCTTCTATGCCTATGTGTCCCGTCGGCATGCACAACCATAACAATGGCGCCTTCTGAAAAATATGCCTTGTCCCCAAGTCAGTGGTTGGCGGGGTGGCGGCAGCAGTGATCCTGGGGCAGCTACGTAGCTTCAGACTCAAGACGACAAGACCCCGCAACAAGGACCTTCTGCGAGCCAGAGTCCCCCTGAAGGTGGTAGTGGCGATCAAATAGCTTGGTTAGGTAGTACGACGCCAACTGTCGTCTTTCTTTTGGACTAGAGAAGGCTGGGCTGGTGGTAATCTTGCCAGATACTGGATGTCGTCGGCGAGCGCAGTAGGATGCTCTTGGTGGTCCATCCGGATAGGCAGAGGCACAACGTACGGGCCTGAGAGGGCCCACAGCCCCGCGGAGAGGCCGGCGTTCGTGGTACGCTGGATCGTGCATAGGGAGACCGGGGAGCGTAAGAGGGTGTAGTCACCGACGAAGCGACATGGCTGACCCTCGTATAAGAACTGCATGGACATAGACTCCCAATTGACGCATACATTGCCGAGCGTGTGGAGCCAAGCCACTCCCAGAATGGTGTCGAGACTGCCTAAGCCGAATGTGTAGAAGTCCGCGGTCACGGAACGGGACCCTACGGAGAGAGAGATGGCGGTGCAACGACCCTGTGTCGGTCGGTGGCGCCCATCGCCCATACAGACAGCAACATCCGAGGAGGGAACCGAGGGAAGACGGAGCTGCTGCACCAGTTATTCTGAGAGGAAGTTGTGGCTTGCCCCGCTATCCATCATGATGATGATCAGATGATCCTGCAGTGCACCCGAGAGATGCATGGTCTGCTGGTCGGAGATCCCGCCCGTCGACGCACGGGATAACTCCAGGCGGTGGAACATAGATGCGGTGGGGTCAAGAGGTGTATCTCCTGCTAAGAGCTCCAAAGACTCAAAGTCGGCCAGGGTCATCTCCGGGTCGACGTCATCGATGAATGCGTAGAAATCCTTCACGCCGCACTCATGGTTGCGAGAGTAGGGTTAGCGACATAGAAAACAGAGACTCTTGTTGCGAAGCTAATTGTAATCACTATTTGAGATGCACTGAGAGGACGGTGGGCGGCCCGCGACCGATTTCCCCAAGGCGATGGCTACAGTGGAAGAGTCGTGGTTGGTGGTCGCCAAGGAGGCCGAGCCTGGTGGTCGCCAAGGCGGCCGAGGCTGGTGGTGGTCAGCCGTAGGAGTAGGTGGCCCGGGGGAAAGGTCGACATCCACCAGACGCGCCAACCCCATGGCGTTGGAGACTGTGTGAGGGTGGTGCGTGCAGAGACGAGAGCGAATATGTGGCAGTATACCTTGCATGAAGAGGCCCAGATAATGATCGCGCGGTAGCCTGAGAACGTGGGAGACCAGGGCGACTAACTCATCAACATAGTCGTCCAGGCCGGTCGTCTGGCAGATGCCGCAAAGACGCTCGATAGTAGAGGAGCCGAAGTAGCGGGTGTCATACCGCTATATCATCTCCTGCTTGAGCTCGGGCCAGGAGAGGCACAAGTTGGATTGGCATTGTCACCGAGCCCAGTGGAGGGTCGAGCTGTCTAGACTAACCACCGTGTAGACACCTTGTTGTGCTCCGGTGTGTAGTTGAGGTTGAAATATTGCTCCGCCTTGGTAATCCAACCCATAGGGTCAACACCGACGAAGGAGGAGATGTCGAGGGAGTGGACGGATCTGCCCGGAATGGGCGAAGGAGTGGTTCCTGATAGAATGGACGACGGTCCGACGCATAGGATAGAGCCGCAGTCTGTGGGCGTGTCGGAGCCGGGCGCGACGGAGATGGCGGCGGTGGGCGCCTGCAGGGAGTCAATCTTGGAGTGGAGGGAGAGGATCAAGGCGTGCATGGAGGCGACGAGTTACTCTTTGTCCCCCAGGAGGCGTCTTAGGGCTTCGGTGGCCACATCCAGAGGAAGATTTCCGGCCGAATGAGTGTTGGGAGCCATGGAATGAAATCGATGTAATGGAAAGGGGCGATTGGACGGAAGTGCCCGGTGCTGCGGAAGTTGCTGGAAGCGGCAGATGGCACGATAGATCCGGCAGAGTGGATGTTCGAAACCGACAGAATGTGTTGTTGAACGCACGTGAGTCGAGGGATCCTGACAACAGGAGGCAGGAGGAAAGACTGGTGGAAGGAGACTGGTCTGGGGAAGAATCGGTCGACATGGACGATTTGGCGTAGAAGCTGGCGGATCGGGTGAAGGTGCGACAAAACAAGGGCCGCGGAAGGGCGGGACAACGAGTTTGCGGCTAATCGGGGCGCCGTTTTTACGATGCGGCTGTCGGCTTGCGGCAGGAGGCGACGCACGCTCGGATCGGGGTGTCGATGTTGCAAGTGACGAATCCTGCTGCAGAATAGCGCGTCGGCGTGGGTGCATGTTGTTCGGAACTGATCGACGAACCAGTGAAACAGAAGTCGACGAAATTCCTTACGCAAACTCAAGCACCAACGACGAGATGGCGAGCGGTGTGACAGGTCAGACCAAATTGATACGGACCCGAGAGAAATCCGAAAAGGGGGAGAGCCGTCGGAGGGGAGGAAGGAGGAGGGAACAAGACGAAAACCTAGGGAGCAATCCTAAATTCCGTACATTTAAACATAATGAAAAAGAGTACAACGCAACCTTTTATAGGTGTGGGGTGCGGATAACGAAAACAACACAAAAATAAAGAGTACGCACGAATTAAAATAACATAACAATGCAAATAAATTAATCATGTCGCGGCGCTGTCTTCGGTCTCTCCTCCAGACGGACCCGACATCGTCTCCCGCCTCGTGCGGACTCGCCACGGTGTCTCGTTGATGCCTGTGTCCCGTCGGCATGCGCAACCGTAACATATAGACTCTATGATTTGATATCAATATAGTAAATCTACTCCATAAAGTGGTATATATATTTAAAATCAGTGTTTATATCTAAAATACAGTCCAACCCCATAATAAGAATCTAGAAAACATTAGCAATGAACTGAGAGGAGATATCTTACAGTAGGAGTAGGTGGAAGAACTCGATGTACAACCGGTCTCTATCGCACTAAGCGGAGGTGCAATCGAGCTCTTCCAAGAGCTCCTGTACTGTATTTAAAAGAAAGGAGAGGCGCTGCTATCGTTGGTTAGAAAAGTGGGATTCGACAAGCCCTAGCAGAACTCAACGATAGTCCAGCTGTTGCGGCAGATTGGTCGAGAGGGAGAATAGAATAAGGGGAAAGAAGACATGGAGGCGCAGTTACTGCCGCTGGTTCCTGTCGAGCCCTAGCGTAAACATGGAGAGGGGAACTATCGGGATGGGAGAATGAGGGGAGAGGAGGCAGATGCGCCCTTTTATCGTATTTTTCTCGTACTTTATCTTCTGTTTTTCATGTCCCCAATTTTACCCGTAATTTGTTTTTTCCGAGTCACTTGACTAACTCTATTCATTGCTTGGTTGCTTTTTTTGCCAATTCATTGTCTTTCAGGACCTAAAAATGGGGAATGTGATTGGATCTGGTAGCACGCATATTGGCTTGTATGTGTTTGACTCCTCTAACATTCTTTCGTCTTCGAAGGCTCTCCACACTGTGTAGACCTTTATTTTGATCTCTTGGCATTGTCGCCTTGGCCACCCCTCTGTTACTACCATGCAACATTTATTTCCTGTTATTTCTTAGTATGTTTTTAAAACTCTTGTTTGTGATGTATACACTATTGCTAGACATTATCGTGTTTCTGTTAATCATATTTCAGTATCTATCACACTCCTCATATTGTTAATATTGATGTTTATCATCATTTTCTCGCTGCTTCTATTTCTATTTTTCATTGCTTTGTCATATTTGTTGACTGTTCTTTTAGCACTAATTGATTTTATTTGATGCGAAATAAAAAAATGAGGTGTTGCCTATTTTTCAAAAAATCAATAATATGGTTTCTATCCAATTTGCCGCCACCTTTAAAATTTTACGTCGTCGTGCTGGTTGAGAGTATATTGACTCCCATTTTGCACATTACTTAGCTGACCTTGGCATTATCCATCAAATCTCATTTGTTAACTCCCCTGCTCATAATGGGGTGGCTAAAAGAAAATATCATCACCTCTTAGAGGTTGCTCAATGTTTATTGTTTATTATGCATCCTCACGACTACATATTATTGAGGAGATGCCACCCTCTCGAATGTGTATCTTATCAATCACATGCTTATTAGAATTTCAGGGAATAAAACTCCTATGCTTACCTTCAATATCTCCTCCACTCACCTCCAATCCAAAATATTTGGTTGTGTGCTTTGCTTACATATATCCCATAGGACTGTCTAAACTTGACCCCTGTGCTCTTACATGTGTGTTCCTTGGATACTTTCATTCAGAAAGGGTATAAATGTTATCACCCTCCTACCAAAAAAGTGTTTGTCACGTTGGATCTTATATTTCTTGAATCTAAGACTCATTTTAGGGGGAGCCTTCATCTACCATGGAAGTGATCTTTCCAACTCTCTCTCCACCCTATTCTGTCTCCTCTCACACTCTTGACGAAACTCCCAATCATGTGGAGCCTATTTGTACTCCTAAAGAAAATGAAATGCAGGTGTACACCAAAAGATGTAGGGGTCAACACATACGTTCATCTCATACTTCCAGAACCAGTGCCCAATCCATCTTTAGAGTCCACTAAGCTTCCCGGTGCTCTCAGCAAAGGTAGTATATCTTGCACCATACATCCATTGCTTCATTATGTTTTCTATAATTCCCCAACTTCGTCGCAAAAAGTCTTTGTCTCTTCTTTTGCCTCTGTTTCTATCCACTCTTTATGTCAGGAGGCACTTGGACACCAAATATGAAAAGAGGCAATGATTGATGAGATGTCTGCTCTAAAACAGAACCATACATGGGGATTTGATACACCTTCCAAAATGGAAGAAGTCGGTTGGTTGTAAATGAGTGTTTACGCAGAAGCAGAATTCTGAAGGCATTGTGGAAAAGTTCAAGGCAAGACTTCTCTGATAAATATGAACTATATATGGGATTTACTATCTTGTGTTGTGTGCAAGAGATAAGATATTAGCCAATTAGATATGAATAATGCTTTTCTCCCTGGAAACTTAGAAGATGAAGCCTATATCTTCATACCTCAGATTTTTCTCCTAGCGTCTCTAAGGGGAAAGTGTGTATACTTAGTAAAGATCTCTACGATTTGAAGCAAAATTTGAGAAGGTCATGCATACCATATGCTATTTTTCAAAAGATGAGATGACAAGCTAAGTGCTCTCATAGTATATGTTGATGACATAGTTATAATAGGTAATGATGTTGAAAAAGTGCAGGTTCTAAAAGGAGAAATTGGCTAAGGACTTCTAGGTGAAATACCTAGGAAACAAAATTTTCTAGAGATTGAAATTACTAAATCTAAAATGGCACCTTCATTTCCTAAAGAAAATGTATCATTGACTTGCTTAAGGCGTCTAGTATGAATGGTTGTAGGCCTATTGAAACTCCCTATGGAGCCTAACCACATACTTGAAAGGGATAATGAAGAAACTATTGAAGACATCACTAGTCTATAGAGATTAGTTGGGTGGTTGATTTATTCATCTCATACTCCTTCATATATTGCTTATTTTGTAGTTGTCATTAGTCAATATATGCACTCTCCCAAGTCCAAAGATCTCGATGATGCACACAAGATTCTGAGGTATCTAAGGAATTTATCTAGGCGAGGCATTCTTTTTACTCTTAATACTGAATTGAAGATTGCAATTTACATCAATGATATTGGGTTGGATATGCCAAGGCCTTGCGTTCTACATCAGGATTCTCATTTATTGGAGGAAATCTAGTTACTTGGAGATGCAAGAAGCACATGTGGTCTCAATATCTAATGTTCAGACTAAATTCAGAGCAATGACAGTATATTTGAGGGACTGTGTTTACACTTCCTTATGAATGATCATGACCTAAGTGATGCGAGTTTTATCAGATTGTATTGTGGCAACAAAAAATAAATAACATTGCCCACAATCCTGTTCAGCAAGATCACACCGGACATATTGAGGCAGACAAATATTTCATCGAGGAGAATATTGAAAAAATGATTATTTGTACTCCCTTTATTCCTTGAGAAGGGCAATTAGCTGATATTTTCACCAAGGAGTGTAAATATTTTTGTGATCTCATTGACAAGTTGGGTGTGACAAATGTAACATGCTTAACTTGAGGGAAAATATTGACATATATGTTATTATTTTGTATTTCAGTCTTCTTAGTGTTTTGATCTTTATGTTGTTACTCCTCTATATATTAGAGGAGATTGCCCTATTATGTTCAATGAAATAATTTCTCTTTTCATTCCACGGTTTTGTACGTTGCAGGATGACGCTCTTTTATAAAGTTTTCAGTAGACATTATATGATATGTATACATATTCAATTTTATTTTTGAATTGTCGAGTCTTATTAAAGTTAAATCATACTTTTTTCCCATCCGTTTAGTTACGACTTCTACTCATTTGTATAACTTCTTGCTATTCAAAATAGTTAAGAGTAAGTTATATTCTCTGTTTAATTTTCTTTTGGTAGTGTTTTTCAGGTATTTGCTGCAGAATACTCTTTGATATGTAAAATATTTGACTACCGAAAACCTTATCTTAGTGTCATGGATGGCGTGACCATGGGGTTTGGAATTGGTCTTTCAGGTCATGGGCGCTATCGTATTATTACTGAGGTAACAAATTTCATTTGAGATCAAGGACCAGCATTCTTGAACCATATCAACAGCGGACTGATGTTTTACGATTTTAAAATTTATCCCGTCTTCACTATTATTTGGTGTGCTAGAGAACTCTTTTAGCAATGCCAGAAAATGGAATTGGCTTGTTTCCTGATGTCGGTTTTGCATATATGGCTGCGCAGAGCCCTGGAAGTGGTGCTATTGGTATGCTATTTAAATACTAATTTCTCTTACGATCTTCACACACACTCTTTGTTTACTTTGATAATATAATTATAGACGTACAATGATATGAACTTGCAAGAAGAAGAAGAGAGGAAATAGAGATACTAGAGAGAAAGAGAAGATTAGGGTTAGCGTTGAGGGAGAGAAGAGAAAGAAACCTGATATGTCTTCAATAATCCTCCCCAAAGCAGCCCCGGGCTATAAATACCCGGGGAAAGGAGGGGGCCGGCCGGCCCCCCCAAATGGGGCTGAACCGGAGTGGTTCAGCCCCCCTTCTGGCTGATTTAATGAATGGGGGCTGAACCGGATGGTTCAGCCCTGTTGTCTTGCGCGCGCTCCTTGATCCGCCACGAGTATTTATGTCCCGAGAACCCAAGCGGGTGTGGGGGCATAACATTCCCCTCCCCATCAAGCACCAGCTTGTCCTCAAGGTGGAAGTCCGGAAACCGCTCGCGGAACTCCAACAAGTCAACCCATGAGTTGTGCACGGCGTCCACCTGCTTCCATTTGACGAGTACCGCTGGTCGATATTCCGTGCCCGACTTCTTCCATTTGGTTAGCAAAATGGCCTCCGGTGACGGCCGCAACTCACCCATGCTGGTCGCCTCGGGAAGGAAAGGGCTGGCCTGAACGGAAGCCCCGAGCTTTCTCTTCAAAACAGAGACATGGAATGTCGGGTGGATGCGAGACCCCGCTGGAAGATCCAAGGTGTAGGCCACGGGGCCCACAGGACGCAGAATGCGGTATGGCCCGTAGTAACGTGGGGCGAGTTTCTGATTCATCCTCCGAGAGACTGACAGCTGGCTGTAAGGTTGGAGCTTGAGGAAAACCTCATCGCCCACTGCAAACTCTCGCTCTGTACGGTGCTTGTCTGCCTGTGCCTTCATGCGGTTCTGAGCGACCCGCAGATTGTCCCGAAGCAAGGCTAAAGTGCTATTCCTGTCCTGAAGTGTCCGTTCCACGGCTGGAAGAGCGGTACTGGAAGGCTCATAAGAACTCAAAGTAGGGGGAGGGAGGCCGTAGACCACCTCGAAGGGTGTGATCTTGCTGGCTGTGTGGAAGGACGTGTTGTAACAGTACTCCGCCCAATGCAACCAACGGGTTCACGTGTGCGGCTCGTCCATCACAAAACACCGTAAGTAGGTCTCCACCCGCCTGTTGAGGACCTCTGTCTGTCCATCCGTCTGGGGATGGTGGGCGGTGCTCATGCGTAGCGTCGTGCCCTGGAGCCGAAAGAGCTCCCTCCAAAAACTGCTGATAAAGACCAGATCCCTGTCGGAAATGATGGAGCGTAGAAGGCCATGGAGGCGCACAATCTCCCGCGCAAATAACTCTGCAACTGTCTCCCCCGTGTATGAATGGCTCAATGGTAGGAAATGACCATACTTGGAAAGCTTGTCTACCACCACCAGTATGACGGACTTGCCTTGGGACTTGGGCAACCCGTCAATGAAATCCATGGAAATGGTGTCCCAAACCTGGTGCGGGATCTCGAGCGGTGTAAGAAGCCCCGCCGGTGATGTAGTCTCGTACTTCTGCCGCTGGCAAATTTCACACTCCCGCACAAATTGCTGGACATCGCGACGCATCCCCTTCCAGAAGACATTTGCTCGGAGCCGCTGAAGTGTTCGTAGAATCCCTGCATGACCGCCTGTGGGCGAGGCGTGAAACTCTTGCATCATCGCCGTCCGCCATGGCGACGCGGAGGGAATGACTACTCTGCCCTGAAAGTACATCCGCTGGCCCTGAAGATGGTAGCCCGGCTCCGTAGCCTGACCCTACTCTAGTGTCTCTACAATGGTGCGTAACTCGGGGTCCTGGAGTACCGCTGCCTGTATCTCGTCCAAGGTGGTGATCACCGGGCCCGACACATGCGAGAGAGAGCTCTCAGGTAGGCGGGAGAGTGCGTCGGCGACCACATTCTCTCTGCCCTGCTTGTACACAATCTCGTAATCATACCCCATCAGCTTGGTCAACCACTTCTGCTGCAGTGGAGACGCCAAGCACTGCTCTAGGAAGTGTTTCAAGCTCTGGTGATCCATACGGACCTGGAAGTGCTGGCCCAGAAGATAGGGTCGCCACATCTCGACCGCATGTATAATTGCCAACATCTCCTTCTCGTACGTTGAAAGCCCCAACGTCCGTGGGGCCAAGGCCTTGCTGAAATAAGCGAGCGGCCGACCCTCCTGCATCAAGACTGCCCCGAGGCCGACGCCCGAGGCATCAGTCTCCACCACAAACTCCTTGGTAAAATCCGGCAGCGCCAACACCGCTGTAGTGGTCATGGCCTGCTTTAAAGCCTGGAAGGCCTCGTCCGCCTCGATGCTCCACTGGAACGCATCCTTCTGCAACAACTGTGTCAGAGGTCGAGCAATCTTGCCGTAGTCCTTTACAAAACGGTGGTAGTACCCCGTCAGCCCGAGGAAGCCACGCAAGGCTCGCACCGTCGTGGGCTGGGGCCACAACACCATACTCGCAATCTTCTGTGGGTCCGCCTGGACCCCACGGGCGGACACAAGGTGCCCCAGCTACTCGACCTGACTCTGGCCGAACGAGCACTTGGACTTTTTGGCGAATAACTGGTGCTCCCGCAGTATGGTGAGGACATGTCGCACGTGCTCCAAATGGTCGTCCCAAGTCCTGCTATAAATTAGTATATCATCAAAAAATATCAGGACATACCGGCGAAGAAGTGGGCGAAAGATCTCGTTCATCACAGCCTGGAAGGTGGAGGGAGCGTTGGCCAACCCGAACGGCATCACCAAGAACTCGTAGTGACCGTCGTGGGTGCGGAACGCCGTTTTGTGGACATCCTCCTCCTTCATCCGAATTTGATGATAACCGGACCGGAGGTCCAGTTTGGTGAACAGACTCGCTCCATGCAGCTCATCCAGCAACTCCTCAATCATAGGAATGGGAAACTTGTCTTTGATGGTGGAGCTATTCAGCCCCCGGTAATCGACGCAGAATCGCCAGGAGCCGTCCTTCTTCTTGACCAAGATGATCGGAGAAGAGAACGCGCTGGTGCTGGGCCGAATAATGCCTGTCGCTAGCATCTCCCGTACGCTACGCTCGATCTCTGCCTTCTGAACGTACGGGTAGCGGTAGGGACGGATATTGGTAGGGTCCGTCCCTGTCTTCAGCTGTATCTGGTGATCCCGGAAACGCAATGGAGGAAGAGTGTGCGGCTCCTGAAAGACGTCCTCGTACTGAGCTAAAAGAAGCTGTATCGGATCCGACGCCACCTGCGTGTCGGTCCCCTCTGCCGCCACCCCGAGTATCATGGCCATCATACTACCCTGCTCCTCCAGTCTCTGCAGGCTCCGTAGGGAGATCTCCTTGAGAGGGGAGGATCGGATACCGTGCAAACAGTAATCCGTCCCCTGCTGCGTGAACTCCAGTGTCATGCGGTCCCAGTCCGTGGTCACCCGCCTCAGTTGGCGGAGCCACTGTACCCCCAGCACCATATCAGACCCTTTAATCGGAAGGAGGTAGACGTCGGTGCGGCACACATATCCTGTAAGATGTATCTCCACGCCCTTTAGTGCCCCTTCGCACCGCAGTTTGCTGTCATCCGCGACCATCACCTGGAACGCCGCGTTCCTGTCAACTGGGTGTCCTGTCTTCAGCGCCACCTCAGGGTTGATGAAATTGTGGGTGCTCCCACTATCAATGAGAATGGTGACCCTTTCCTTGCCAATCCTGCCCTTGATCCGCATAGTGGTGGGTGCCACACATCCCTCCATGGCCTGAATCGAAACGCCAAACTCAGCCAGATCCAACTCCTCCTCGGCCTCGAGGCTCGGGTAGTCCTCCTCCACACATCCTGCCGGTGCCTGCTCTCTTCTGCCCGTTGCAGGGGCGGGTGGAGCCCTTGGTGGGGCTCGATTTCTCTGGCGGTTGAAGCGCTCCTCCTGTATGTGGGCCAGACTGATGGCATGGCTTAGACTGCGACGAGAAATACGCACCGGGGCATATACGCATGGACCTCATCCCTCAAATGGTCCCGCAGGCCGGATATGAAACAACTGAGGAGCGTCTTCTCCTCCCAATTAACTCGATTTGCTAGCTTCTCGAAATCCGCTCGGTACTCCATCACTGTGCCCTTCTGACGGAGTTTCTGTAGCGTAGCCTCCACATCCTCGTACTCCAACGACCCAAAACGTGCCACGAACCCTTCCACAAAATTCGCCCATGTTGCGTATCCATAGGCCCGTATGAACCACTGAGCTCACTGATATGCGTCCTGTTCCAGATGGAAAGAGGCCAGCTGCACCCGCTGATCATTCGGTATCTCCTGATAAGTGAAAAATAACTCCGCCTTTTGCACCCATTCCAAGGCATCCCCGCCGCGGAACTTAGGGAAATTCATCCGAGTTCTCTTCGGGGGCATGTAGGGCCGTTGTTGCATATCCCCATGTCTCCCGTTGAACTCCGGTCCGTGCTGTGGTCGGCCGAAAGGGTCATGGAAATTCGCTCCCCCTTGGCCGCCGCCCCATTGTTGTCCCCCGCCTTGAAATCCCTGACGGCGTGGCTGCTCGGCCCATGTCTCGCCGTTCCCAAATCTCATCGGCCCCCCAGGTGCTGCGACGTCGGTAGAAGGCCCGTTCTCCCTCCGAAATTGGCGTCAACAGCCCCGGTGGTCTCAAGGGAGCCGCTGGAGCCTCCCGGGTCCTCCATAGGTCAGCCGCGGCCCCTTCCTGGGCGGCGGACGGTCCGCCTGCCCCGCTCCCGGCCTGCACGCCCGGATGCGGCGTTTGCTGGCCGGTCCAGGCCGCAGGGTGGCGGGCGGTGTAGGCCCCCCCTGGATGTCTCCCGCCGGTCCCGTCGGCCACTGTCGACCAGCCCGGGTAGGTGTGCGGCGCCCCGATCAAAGCGGGGGCCGATCCGGCGCCCGCTGGTTCCGTGCGGCCCGGATCGGTCCCGATTCCGTCGGGACAGAAATGTCCCGACCCCGTACTTCCTCCGTTGCCAGTCGGTCGAGCATTTTGTTGCGCCTCGGCTTCAGAATCGCTGCCTTGAACCGCCTTGCCCTTCAACGATTGCATCAACAACGCCTTGATCTCCTCCATACGTCCATCCATGCATTCCTCCATGTTTTTTGTGGACGTGTTCAAGCGGCCTTCCATGGCCGTCACCGAATCCGCCAACCCTACGTAGTTCTCCTCTAGGGTAGCCAATCGTGCGGTCTCCGCCTCCGAGCGTGTCACCATGGTCGCAGGAAGGATCCTCTGATACCAAATGATATGAACTTGCAAGAAGAAGAAGAGATGAAATAGAGATACTAGAGAGAAATAGAAGACTAGGGTTAGGGTTGAGGGAGAGAAGAGAAAGAAACCTGATATGTCTTCAATAATCCTCCCCAAAGCAGCCCCGGGCTATAAATACCCGGGGAAAGGAGGGGGCCGCCCGGCCCCCCAAATGGGGCTGAACCGGAGTGGTTCAGCCCCCCTTCTGGCTGATTTAATGAATGGGGGCTGAACCGGATGGTTCAGCCCCGTTGTCTTGCGCGCGCTACTTGATCCGCCGCGAGTATTTATGTCCCGAGAACCCAAGCGGGTGTGGGGGCATAACATACAAACTTTTTAATTAGGATCGTCTAATTCTTGTTTGATGACTTGCTTAGTTGATCCATATTCATGCTGTCAAGATTTGGGATAAGGCTATAGATGATTATGACAACCATGAAGATTCAAAATTTTTTCTTTCTTTAGCTTCAGTTACAACTCCGTGCAGTTGGTCACTTAGGCTGCGTTTGGCGTGGCTTATTTGCTCCGGTGAGGTTGGACAAAAATGTCATTGTCATATCAAAATCTTATGCTCCAAACTAATTTCTTTTTTTGATAACGATAGTAACATTTGTCATACCGAACATACAATGACAATTTTGTCCAACCTCACCAGAGCAAATAAGCTGCAATAAGCCGTGTCAAACGCAACCTTAGTTAGCATTAAAATTATCATATAAATGAAATCCCAAGCTGGACATTAAGTTCAGTGTAAATGATGGCTAAAATTACCTTTAACCACAGATTTATTTCTATATTTGATTTCTTGCTAGAGCTTTCATAAAGATATCTGCTAGCTGATTGTCTGTTGCTAGTCAGCATCAAACCTTGTACTGTTTAATTTTAGAATCAACAATGTTTTTAATTTAGGGCCATGTTTGATATATCGGCTGACATGTCTTGTCTAAACTAAAAATGGCTTGCATAATAAAAATATGCAAGTTATGGCGTTATACTATGTTGTCCGAAATATCAGATTATATCCAATATATTAGTTGACGGTGACAATTATTTGATGATTTGTTGCCCTTTTCCATGTACTTGAAGCATTAGAATACTCCAATAATGGACTTGGTTCCAATAATCTCCTTATCCCGGGAGGGGCTAGTTGGTGGAGTCGGAGTCCTAGCAATGAGGGGAGGGTGAGGGAAATTTAAGATGCTAGCAGTGGCAGTGGGGGAAACAGTGACGCTCGGTGGTGGTCTATAAGTAGACCTAAGTCCGGATGTCCTCTTTTGTGAGGACTCTACTCTACAGGCGCGACTCGAGATCTCTCTCACGTCCCTATAATCAAAGAGCTCTAACGGGTCTCTAATGGAATATCGTAATCCGTTCAGATAACGAGATACAACCATATCATCCTCCTTTCGGAGGTCGAGGAGAGAATGAAGCAGAATTCATTTGTATATTCATCCATCAATAGGTTTTCTTGTCGTAGGTTGTGGAACCTGCGGTAGAGGGTCTACAAATAGTAGAATGAAACGTACCTTTTACACAGTTGTGTTTTAAATTCGGTCCATGTGGTGATCAGAGGCATGCCTAAATTAAATCTTGAACGCTCTAGCTGGTCCCACCAAACCAAAGCGGATCTCTTTAACCTAAGAGTAGCTTACTTAACTTGCCTAGCTTGGGGAAATTGCTTCTAAGCTAGGAAATGATCCATCCTATCACACCAATCTGGACATCCTTGGGTTCTAAATGCCCTTCAAAATCACCAATGTCTAACTGGACTCCTAAATCCCACCGCGGTGGATCCCTTATGTTTTGGTGTCCTTGTTCAAGTTGTCGTGGATTAGGTTTTTCGATTTCAGGTTGCCTAGGGTTAGGATGCCCCACATCTTACATGTTCAAGGTAACATTCGTACTCAACGCTTAATTATTTTAGTCAAATTTTTAATTTTGCGCTCAGATCAGCAATGCCATTTTCTAAATTACTTCCATTTAAACGAGTTGTTTTAAATTCTCATAAATTTTAAAATATTTTTAATTGATTTTTTTCTTAAATGAATTTTTAATTTTTTTTTCTCGATGCATAAAAATAATAAAATATTATTTTTTTACCGTACTGCAATTAGACCAGCGATGCTCTATGGTTCTGAGTGTTGGGCAGTGAATTGTGTACATGAGCAAAAAATGGGAGTTGCGGAGATGAGAATGCTTAGGTGGATGTGTGGACACGCGAGACTGGATAAAATTAGGAATGAATGTATCAGGTTTAAGACAGAAGTAGCACCAATTGCAGAGAAGATGAGAGAAGCTCGACTAAGATGATTTGGGCACGTACAAAGGAGACCATTAGAGGCACCTATTAGGCGTTGTGAGAGTCTACTCACTATACATGTTAAACGAGGGAAAGGTAAATCAATAAAGACTTGGAATGAAACTATACAGAAAGATATGATGTACTTAGGCATTAGTGAGATTATGACAAAAGATAGGGCACAATGGCGACAAAGGATCCATATAGCCGACCCCACTATAGTTGGATAAAGGCTTGAGTGTTGTTATTGTTTGCTTAAAAATAACAAAATAAAATAACTCAAATATTTTAAAAGGCCCCTTTTTAAATGTGAGATTACCCAAGTGGGTATATAAATAAATTTTTATTTATTTATTTTTAAAAAGTCAAACTTAAATGAGAAGATGATATTATATATATTTATAAATAAGATTTAAAACTATTTTTTTTTTGTTAAACTCTTTTTTGAAATACGGATTGATTAATTTGCGATAGGAGCGAATCGAACCTACCTCTGATACCAAATTGATGTAGACTAAGAGGACCAAATCGAAGTTTTCGCGCGAAATCACACTCGTCGTAATGAACTTTATAAAATCGTTAATTTTTGTTATAGTAAGATCTCTCGAATGTTTTTCGAGTTGGTTCTTTGCAAGATCCGTACATACACAAGTAAATTCACAGTAATAATTTAAGAATATCCGTAAATAAAAAATAGCAACTATGTAGAGGTAAGCTTTAATTATTTAATTAGAGTGCATAAATGTAAGCTAATTAAGGGATCAAGAATTAGACAAGGATATAGTCAATGTTTATATATTGGATGTTGACAACATATCAATGACGACAAAAGATCTGTTGGGTACACTGAAAAATATGTACCAGATTTGTAGAAGCCTCATCTTACTCAATGATATACATCAATTTGTATTTGATGGATGTTTGAGTTTCATTGTGCAGGTGTAAGGTTTGCAAGAAATTTTTCTAAGTACAAGTGTCGACACTTGTGAAGAATTGTGTCGACATCCAGAAGTTGTGTCGACACCCAGGCATTGTATCGACACCCAGGCATTGTGTCGACACCTGAAGAAGAAGCTGTGTCGACACCCAGAATTGTGTCGACACCTAAGGCAGGAATTGTGTCGACACCTAAAGCAGTTGTGTCGACACCCAGGAGTTATGTCGACACCAGAAGAAAGGCATGTGTCGACACTCAGGAATTGTGTCGACACCTGAAGAAAGTTTGTGTCGACACACAGGACTTGTGTCGACACACACTCAACGCTATCTTACAGCAACAACTATACTGGGTCTGAAGACTTGTGTCGACACACACTCAACGACAGCTGCACATACACTCAACGCCATTTGTCTGCATCAGCTATGTCAAGACCAGAAGCAGTTGTGTCGACACACTCAACGAAAACTGAACATACACTTAACGACATCTGTCAGCATCAGTTATGTCAAGACCAGGAGCAGTTGTGTCGACACATAAGACTTGTGTCGACGCATACAAACAGAAGTTGTGTCGAGTAGCAGAAGAATGACTATGTCAACACATGGAGTATTGTGTCGATATCTTCAAGACTTGTGTCGACACTTAGTCTTTTTGTGTCGGCACATGTGAAACAGTTTGCTGAGTGGTTCATGCTGAGTTGTAAAGCCTTTGAGGAATCAACTGTCACTAGTGACTCGACAGCTGTCATAACCAACATGTCTGACACCTTTGTCAGAACTGTTAGAAGGTTGTTACAAACCGGATCAGCCGGTAATCATGAGGAAATTCTATATAAGGGATTGATTTTTGACAACCATAACAACAACAGAACTAAGGAAGTAATCAAGCTATTACGGGAAAGAGAATCTGACAACAAGAAAAGGGGAAACCCTTAAGAAGGCAGATCCAGAGCGGTCTGTAAGAGAAGATTCAAATTTTATTCTGAATTCAAGGAAGGAGCTGACAAGAGATCAACTTCTACATCAAGAAGAGTTCAACCTTATTTTGTTCTATCAAGAAGCTTTGAAACAGCTAAGTCAGGTTGAATCTGAAGAGTCAGTTTATTCAAGAATTGATCAAGAAGCTCACACTATAGAGAGTTCTATCTGGTGATATCTTCATATCTCTTAAACAATTAATTTTTTATAGGATCTTTTGTAATATCTGAGTTGTAAGCCTGTAATTATAAAAGCTGAGGTAGGGCTGAGTGCCTGAGGTGTAGGACCGGTAAAAGTCTGAGTTGTAAGCATAGTGATAAAGACTGAGGTAGGGCTGAGGCCTGAGGTAGGATTCTTGGGAAGAATCTGAGGTAAGACTTGTATAAGTCTGAGCTGTAGGAACCAATCTGGTTCTGAGTTGTAAGATCTGTGGATCTGAGCAAATGGAAGGAAGTTGGGATGAATCCAGTTCTCTACTGGATAGGCGAAGGAGGAAAGTGGATGTACCCATACTTTGGGGAACCACTATAAATCTGGTGTATGCTGTGCTGTGTTTTCTGTACTGTGATTTGCATTTTCTGTGCTAAGTAAGAACTAGTTAATTGCCTAAATTATTAAAGAAAATTAGAACTTATTTACCCCCCTCTAGGTGTCTAGGCTCTTGAAATAAGTGTTTCAAGTGGTATCAGAGGGAGGTTGCTCAAAGATTGACCTAACAGTCTGAGTGAATCTCCAATACAATTAACAGATTTCAAGAATGAGTTCAAATGAGAATCAAAATGAGTTTGGATCTATGAAACTGCCTATCTGTAGGAAAGAATGTTTTGGCATATGGAAAGAAAGAGTTAGATTGTTTATGGAAGCTTCTGATCCAAGAATCTACATCACTGTACAAGAAGGACCCTTCATTCCAATGAAGGTATCAACTTTGGATGCAAATATTAAAACCCCTGAGAACTATTTTGAAATGACAAAAGATGAGATCATCCTGACAACACTAGACAAAAGAGCACAGAACATTATTGTAAGTGTTATTGATGATGCCACATTTCAGAATCTAGTACATTGTAAAACCTCCAAAGAAATGCGGGACACCCTGATTGTCTACATGAAGGGAACATGAGAAGTTAGAGAGGACATGAAATCTATGCTAAATCAAGAATATGAGAGATTTAAACAAGCCAAGTCTGACAGCATAGCTGAATGTTACAAGAAGTTCTTCAGGATAGTTAATGAGCTGATGATCTATGGAAGAGTCTTCAGCACATATGAACTGCATGACAAGTTTCTCAGATCACTAACAAAGGACTGAGACACAAAGATATGTGCCATCAGAGAGGTGGCCAGGCTTGCTGATACACCTCCACCAATACTATTTGGAAAGCTGCTATCCTATGAAATGCAGCTCACTGCTAGAAAAGAGGAGGAGAAAAATAGTAGGTCTGAGTACAAAGAGAAGTCAGTGGCCTTCAAGGCTGAATGCACAAGAAAGGGTAGGAGAAAGTCTCCTTCTCCACCCAAAAGGAGTGCTGAGGCAGAAGAAGAAAATCCTGACAAAACAGCACATCAGATAGCCACACCTCTGATGAGCACTTTGCTGCCTTTACAAGGCAGTTTCAAAGGTTCATGAAAAAGAAGAAGTGGAGAACCAGGCCATCTACATCCTTCTCCAAGGATGAGTATTACAAGAAAAAGAAGACTCCCAAGGAGGACATGTATGCCTCAAAACCTAGTAAACAAACTAATTCTAAGATTGTTTGCTATTGTTGCAACAGGCCTGGACATGTCATAGCTGACTGTCCAGACAAGAGGACTGAATCTAAGGACAAGAAGAAGCATCAAGTGAAAGACAAGAATGAGAAATCCTTTGTTGCTCAAAAGCAGAAGAGTTGGACTCTAGGGCCATCTTCATCTTCAGGATCAGGAGAAGAAGATGATGCAGAAGCATATATTGAGCTGTTCTCAACAGAAGAGGATTCTAGGGAACTAGAATTCCTACAAATGCTGGACTCCATAAATGGAGTGAAAGACTATTGCTGCAGAGGGCTGATGGCTCTGTCAGAAAATGATCAGTGTCAGGATCAACCTGGTCCAAGCAAGGTATACAATTCTCCCTCAGCTTCTGATTATTTCACTGGATCAGAATCAGCAACATCAACTTCAAGAGAAGTGGATGGTTCTGATTCTGAGGGGGATGTACATCAACTCATTAATGAGTATGGTGGGCTATTGCAAGCTCTGAAGAGGAGCAAGCTTCTTGTCAAGGAGCAGGCCAAGAAGATTGAATCTCTTAAGCAGGCTGTATCAGAATCGGCCAAGCTGATTGATTTGAAATTGAAAGAGGTTGCCAAACTGAAGAACATAACTGTCATTCAGATGAGCACAATCTCTTTCAAGGAAAATCACATCAAGAATCTGGAGGCAAAACTTCAGAAAAAAAAGAGTTAGTGGCTAAATTCTCTAAGTCAAAATCAGTCTTGCCTTTAATAGACAACTTCATTTCTCATAAAGGAAAGACTGGTCTAGGCTTTAAGGGAAAAACAAGGGCCACCAATTCACATGGAAAAGGTAAAGCCCCAGTTCAGCCACTAGCCTCTAAGCCCCCTATTTTCTTTAAATGGTGATGCAACCTACAAACATGTATGATCATGAAATTACTCATGGTCACTGTGAGTATAAAGATCACATTGGCAAGTGTGCAAATGCCAGTAGACCACTCTATAGGCAAGCCCATCAGATTCAAAAGGAATTCTTGGAGTTTGCTGCTCCAGCACCTACTCTTAAAAGGACTGCTGACAACAAGGTTGTGAAGTCTATACCTAAGAGAAGGTACAATAGATTTGAGTGTTGGTGTTGTGGCAAGGTAAGACACTTTGCTATGGATTGCTGGTTTAACACAAGTGTTAAAACCAAGAATAGTTTACCTGTCAAAAAAGCTGCAGGTAAACATGATAATTTTCAAACTAATAAGAACCTAGGATCCAAAACTAATTTGGGTTCTAAGGATGAGTGATTCTTTATTTTATGTAGGTGAATTCAAGTGACCATACCCCTATATGGTACTTGGATAGTGGATGTTTCAGACACATGACTGGAACAAGAAGAATGTTGAGGGACTATGTACCCATAGAGAATGAACTCAAAGTAATCTTTGGTGGATCAGAAAAAGGAATCATCAAAGGATTTAGTAACATTTCTAGTGATTCAATTACCATCACTAAAGTGGCTTATGTGAAGGGTCTAAAACATAACCTGATTAGCATAAGTCAACTTAGTGATCTAGGTTATGTCATCTCTTTCCTCAAAGAGGAGTGCCAAATAAAGAGGTCAAGTGATCAAGAGATCATTTTGACTAGCACTAGGAAAGGGAATGTATATTGACTTAACCTAGATTGTGAGTATAACATCTCACCCATTTGTCTAGTTGCAGGAGAGAAAGCTTCACTATGTGTCAAATGACACAAGAAGCTAGCTCATCTGAACTATAAGTGTATAGGACAGCTGTTCAGTATGGGGTTAGTGAGGAATGGTTCTCAAGTCAAGTGCATTAAAGAGGGTGTGTGTTCAGCTTGCCAAAAGGGCAAACATACTAAGTCCTTTTTCCATGCATTAGATACCAAAGATTCAATGAGATGTTTATATCTCTTGCATATGGATTTTTTTGGTCCTATGCCAGTTCATAGTCTTGGTAGGAAAGTATACACATTTGTTATTGTGGATGACTATTCTAGATTCACATGGGTTTTCAAGCAGAAATTTGAAACTCCTACTATTTTTCAGACCTTTGTTAGATAAATTCAGAATGAATTTAACAATTCAGTGGTCAAAATCAGAAATGACCATGGAACTGAATTTCAGTCTGAATGTATGACAAAGTTCTGTGAAGAATTGGGGATTCATCAGGAGTTCTCCTCACCTAGAACATCCCAGCAAAATGGTGTTGCTGAAAGAAAGAATATGACTCTAATTGAGGCAAGTAGAACACTACTTAGTGACACTACTCTCCCTGAGTACTTCTGGGCAGAGACAGTAAATACTGCATGTCATGTACTCAATAGAGCCTCCATCAATAAGAAACATAAGATGACTCTCTATCAGATTTTGAAAAGCAGAAAACCAAACATTTCCTACCTCAGAATCTTTGGTAGCAAGTGTTATGTCCTAGTTAATGGTAAGCACTACCAAACTAAGTTTGCTGCCAAATCCCTAGAAGGGATATTTGTTGGGTACAGCAATAATAGTAGGTCATACATGATCTACAACTTAACTACACAAGTTGTAGAAGAATCTGTCCATGTAGTATTTGATGAGTCTGGGTTGATTAACAGTGAATTGTCTAGTTCTTCAAATAGTTCTACAGGTTTAAAGGATAGGCTGGACAAGCTGACTATCAATGAAGAAACACCTGCTAGGCTGGATGAAGAAAATGATGCATGCTGTCCGGGGGGAGAACAAGACTCACTGGATGAAGAAGACAATGAGGAACATCAGGTTGAGGAAAATGAAGAAGGCCAAGAGGTTGGCAGATTTCCTCTAGCAAGAAGACACTTAAAGGATCATCCAGCTCATCAAATCATTTGTGATGCAAGTCAAGGTGTACTAACCAGGAACAAGAATATGAACACAGTTTTATGTTCAAGTTTCTTGTCACAGATAAAACCCAGGAAGTTTGAAGAAGTCATGCTAGACACAAAGTGGATTGATGCTATGCAAGAAGAGCTGAATCAATTCAGAAGGTGTAAAGTCTGGGAACTGGTTCCTAAACCAAAGGATCACATTATAGGAACCAAGTGAATCTACAGAAACAAACTTGATGAGAATGACATTATAATCAAGAACAAGGCCAGACTGGTAGCAAAAGGTTTCAGGCAAGAGGAAGGGATTGACTTTGATCAAACCTTTGCCCCAGTGGCAAGACTGGAGGCTATAAGGTTGTTCTTGGCCTATGCTGCCTATCAAGGGTTCAAGGTATATCAGATGGATGTAAAGTCAACATTTCTGAATG
Organism: Platanthera zijinensis; assembly: GCA_039513925.1. Lineage (NCBI taxonomy): Eukaryota > Viridiplantae > Streptophyta > Magnoliopsida > Asparagales > Orchidaceae > Platanthera > Platanthera zijinensis. The sequence continues at coordinate 121,936,997 of CM077091.1, forward strand.
GTGACTTAAAAGAGAAAGTCTATGTTGAACAACCCTCAGGTTTTGTAGATTCTCATAATCCTGATTATGTATATAGGCTTAGGAAAGCTCTATATGGTTTGAAACATGCCCCTATGGCTTGGTATGAAACCTTGTCTGTTTTTCTTATTGAGAATAAATTCTCTAGAGGAAAGATAGACAAAACTCTATTCTTTAGGGAATCTAAAGGCAAGATAATCCTAGTCCAGATATATGTTGATGACATTATCTTTGGATCTACTGAAAACAACCTTTGTAGAAAGTTTGCCAAACTTATGCAATGGAAGTTTGAGATGAGCAGTATGGGTGAGCTGAAGTTCTTTTTGGGACTTCAAGTAAGACAGACTGATGATGGATTATCCATATCCCAGTCTAAGTTCACCAAGGAGTTGATTAAGAAATATGGAATGGACTCAGCCTCCATCATGAAAACTCCAATGGGAACAAGTATGCCTATAGACAAAGATGAGATAGGGAAACCTGTAGATCAGTCTTTGTATAGAGGGATAATTGACTCCCTATTCTACTTGACTGCTAGTAGACTTGATATCATGTATGCTACATGTGTCTGTGCTAGGTACCAAGCTTGCCCAAAGGAATCTCATTATACTGCAGTTAAAAGAATTTTGAGATATCTTAAGGGCACACCTAATCTAAGTCTTTGGTACCCTAAGAATAGAGATTTCTTACTAACATGCTTCTCAGATGCAGACTTTGCAGGATGCAAAGAAGACATGAAAAATACTACAGGAACTTGTCAATTCCTAGGTGGAAGGCTGGTGTCATGGTGCAGTAAAAAACAAATAAGTGTAGCTATCTCAACTGCTGAGTCAGAATATATAGCTGCAGGCAGCTGCTGTGCACAGTTGATGTGGATAAAAACTCAACTTGAAGATTATGACATCAAGATAAGTAGAATTCCACTATTCTGTGATTCTACTAGTGCTATTTTTATTGCTAAGAATCTTGTATCTCACAGTAGAACCAATCATATAAAAATTAAGTTTCATTTTATAAGAGAACATGTGGAGAAGGAAGATATTAATCTAGAATTTGTAAACACAAATAGTCAGATTGCTGATTTTTTTACAAAACCTGTGGATGAAACTAAATTCAATCATTTTAAAATTGAATTAGGTATGTTGAACCTAGAATAAGTCAGCTCAAGCATTCCTAAGCAGAATATGTAAGCACAATATTTCTCAGGAAATTTGTCTAAGTACAAAGTTTGTGTCGACACAAACAAATTGTGTCGACACACTCAGTATGTTTTGTCAACAAAGAAAAAAGATGTGTCGACACAGAATCAGTATCTGTGTCGACAGAAGAATAGGTGTCGACACAACTATGTCGAGACATGATCAGCCCGTGTCGACACTAACACAAGTATGTCGACACATAGACATGTCGACTAAAATTAAGTTTTGTCGTGACCTAAGTCTTTTATGTCGACACATGTACAATTATGTCGACATGTATTTTTACTAAGTAAGGTGCGTTCTTTGACCTACCCTTTACCAATAGACTATAAATAGGGGAAGACAAAATCTGGTCGACTACGCATTCAGATTTCTCGACTCTAGACCTTGTGTCGACTTAGATATTCACTTCTCTTCTCTTCTCTCTCTCCCTTTCGTCAATGACGCCCCTCAAGGACGACAAGGTGAATGAAGGTTATGAGCTTGTTCGTGGTGGATTCATGACAGCATCGCAAGACATCCAAGGAGTAATTACCCTAATTTCAGAAAATGGGTTGGAGTTCTTGGTCTCAGAACCAACAAAGATTTGGAAAAAGGAAGTAATGGAATTTTATTCATCAGCAACTATGGACACTGACGGGAAGAAGATCAAAGCAACTGTTCAGGATTCCCGAGTGAAACTTACACTGAAGACGATCAGGAAGTCACTCCCACTTCCTAAGGTTAAGGATGATGATGACATAAGTTCATCCATGACAAAAGTTGCATTAAGCTGGTGCGGGCTAAACCCTAATACCAAAGTTGGATCATCCATTATCAGGAAATGGATGAATTCACAAGGAAAGTTTCTGTCTGAAATTGTAGGCAAGGTAATTATGTGTAAGACTGGTGGACATGACAGAGTTTCAGTCTCCATGTTCAATCTAATGACAAGGGTCATCTTCACTGCAAAAACAGATTGGGCATCAGTAGTATTTGACAAAATACAAGAAGGAATAAAGAAACCAAATCTGGGAAGGATCCTCAGCTTATGTCTAGCTTCTACAATACCAGATGTTATGAACCAACTACAAGGATCCAAGATCAACCATATGAGGAAAATGGATGTAAGGATTCTATCTAGATGAGATAGAGTATTGACCAAAGAGGTTTCTACTCCACAGAAACAGGTCAGGAAAAATGAGAAAAAGAAAGAAATTGTTCAGCAAGAAGAATCCTCCAGTGATTCTGAAGAGCAAGTAGTCTTCAGTTCAGATGAAGACAGACAACAAAAAGAAGCTCAAGATCAAGTGGAGAGCAGTGTGCTCCCAGAGCAACAGATAGTCTCCACTCCAGGGGGAGAAAATCCTGAACCAGCAGCACAAGATACTGTACTTTCTGAGCTACCTGCTAAAGGGGAAGGAATTGATGCAGCTACTCTAGAGAGTGAGTATGAAGCTGATGCAGTAATGAATATTGTATCAGATATCAACAAAGAAACATTGGAAATTGCTGAGAAAGAAGCACAAGATGTGCAGATGAAAGATACAGCTCAGGATGAACAAGTAAGTATCTCCTTTATAGAGCAGGCCCTGGACAAAAATCTGGATGTCCAGGGAGAACCTTTTGTTTTCCAAACTAACCTTGTTTCTCCTGCACAGATGCAACAAGAGGTAACTATGGAAGAGCTATTTCCTGATTTACCCGCTGCAAGGACTGAGGGGGAGCAATCACAGGTAGAAAAGGATCTTCCAAGAACTGAGGGGGAGGAGCTACTGAATGCCCCATCTAATACAGAAACAGTTGACATAGAAAGCTCATCACAACCCTCTGATGATGAGGAAGCCTCTCTGGCTAAGAAGAGAAAGATGATTGCAATCAAGAAAAAGAGCAAAGGCTATAAAAAGGCCTTACAAACAGTCACTCCACCACCTGCTCCAAGCATGGACTTCAGTTCATTACTGGTCCAACTACAAGTAAAATTGGATGAACAAAGACAGTCTTTAGAGAAGTATGTGGATGAGTCAAATAAAGAACTGCAGTTTCTGCTGGCTCAGGACATAAAATCAATCAGATTTGAAGTCAATCTGCATAAGAAAGAGGTTACAGATTGCTTCCATAAGGGAGGCAATGTTGTAGTACATTTGGCTGAGCAACAACAACTGCTGAAGACTGAGGTTGAGGACATTGCCACCAAGCAAGGATATGTGTTAGAAAATCAATTCAGGTCCAATGAAAATCTCAAAAACTCCCATGAAGAAATCATCAAAAAACTGGGGAGTATTTCCACTGATTTGAAAACTGAAATATCAAAGCAAATACAAGAAGATCTAGCTGCTGTCCAAACAGCCATTGGAGCCTCTCAAAGGACCATTTCTGATTACCTAACTAAGTTCAAAGCCTACTATCAAGAAGGTACAAAATATCTGGCTGATTAAATAAGGTTTCAAAAGACTGATCTGAGGGATCATATAACTAGAGAAGTCATAAAGAGGGAGAGATTATTAGTCAAAGCTGGCTCTGATCATGCAAAATGGGTCTCTAATTCCATCAGAGCTACACTTGACTTTCCTCCTTTATGTGATGATGACAATGTTGCTGAGTCTGGAGTGCAACCTGCTAATATTGAAGGAGATCAGCCTGAAGTTGCACAGGTTATTTACCCTCCTGCTGACTTTGACATGGTTCAACAAGAAGTACAGACAATGTACAGTCCTCCACATGAGGCACCAAATGTGATTATTGAAAAAGTAGATATGTCAGAGGCTGCCAAGGAAGCTCAGAAGGAAGCACAACTATCCAAGAAAAGGTTCAGAGAACAGGCTGAGTTGAAGCCAGATTTTGAGCAATGAAGCCATACTTCCAGGAATATTATTTTGACTGCCTGGAAGGCTGTAAAGGATAAGACCTATGATAGGGGTAAATGATATTTTGAGCAAGAGTGAAATAAGTATCAAGCCAGACAAGAAGCCATTCTTCAGTATAGAAGGAGTGCAAAAGCTGGGAAGTTAACTGCTAATGCTCTGGAGCATAGCAGGTACTTCCCAAAGCTTTTTCACTATTTTGAAAGGCAAAGGATAAAGGCTGAAGAACTAAAGAAGAAGGATCTAAAAGGGAAGAAACCTGCTGATGATACAGAACCTACTGTGCAGACAAAGATTAAATCTGGAAAAGGCATTGTAATTAAGCAGCCTAGTCAATCATAGGATAGATAAGCTTATGTGTAGAACAATGTAACTTTTTGCTTTTGTTCTAAGGAAAAACATGTAAACCCAGAATTTTCTGATTAATAAATAAAATCAGCTTCACTATTGATTTTAGTTGTTTACATTGTTTATATGTTATCTTACACTGAAATGTATGTACATCTATTTTTTATGTGCTTTATTATGAGTGATGTATATCTTTGACTAAGGGTTATGACTTCTCCAAATAGGGGGAGATTGTTGGGTACACTGGAAAATATGTACCAGATTTGGAGAAGCCTCATTTTACTCAATGATATACATCAATTTGTATTTGATGGATGTTTGAGTTTCATTTCGCAGGTGTAAGGTTTGCAAGAAAATTTTCTAAGTACAAGTGTCGACACTTGTGAAGAATTGTGTCGACACCCAGAAGTTGTGTCGACACTAGCAGCAAGGCCTGTGTCGACACCCAGGCATTGTGTCGACACCTGAAGAAGAAGCTGCGTCGACACCCAGAATTGTGTCGACACCTAAGGCAGGAATTGTGTCGACACCTAATGCAGAAGTTGTGTCGACACCCAGGAGTTATGTCGACACCAGAAGAAAGGCATGTGTCGACACTCAGGAATTGTGTCGACACCTGAAGAAAGTTTGTGTCGACACACAAGACTTGTGTCGACACACACTCAACGCCATCTTACAGCTACAACTATATTGGGTCTGAATACTTGTGTCGACACACAGGACTTGTGTCGACACACACTCAACGACAGCTGGACATACACTCAACGCCATTTGTCTGCATCAGCTATGTCAAGACCAGAAGCAGTTGTGTCGACACACATGACTTGTGTCGACACACACTCAACGACAGCTGGACATACACTCAACGCCATCTGTCAGCATCAGTTATGTCAAGACCAGGAGCAGTTGTGTCGACACACAGGACTTGTGTCGACACATACAAACAGAAGTTGTGTCGAGTAGCAGAAGAATGACTATGTCAACACATGGAGTATTGTGTCGACATCATCAAGACTTGTGTCGACACTTAGTCTATTTGTGTCGACATATGTGAAACAGTTTGCTGAGTGATTCATGCTGAGTTGTAAAGTCTTTGAGGAATCAACTGTCATGACTGGTGACTCGACAGCTGTGATAACCAACAAGTCTGATACCTTTGTTAGAACTGTCAGAAGGTTGTTACAAACCGGATCAGCCGGTAATCATGAGGAAACTCTATATAAGGGACTGATCCTTGACAACCATAACAACAACAGAACTAAGGAAGTAATCAAGCTATTACGGGAAAGAGAATCTGACAACAAGAAAAGGGAAAACCCTTAAGAAGGCAGATCCAGAGCGGTCTGTAAGAGAAGATTCAGATTTTATTCTGAATTCAAGGAATGAGCTGACAGGAGATCAACTTCTACATCAAGAAGAGTTCAACCTTATTTTGTTCTATCAAGAAGCTTTGAAACAGCTAAGTCAGGTTGAATCTGAAGAGTCAGTTTATTCAAGAACTGATCAAGAAGCTCACACCTATAGAGAGTAGTATCTGGTGATATCTTCATATCTCTTAAATAATTAATTTCTTGTAGGATCTTTTGTAAAATCTGAGTTGTAAGCCTGTAATTATAAAGGCTGAGGTATGACTGAATGCCTGAGGTGTAGGACTGGTAAAAGTCTGAGTTGTAAGCCTAGTGATAAAGACTGAGGTAGGGCTGAGGCCTGAGGTAGGATTCTTGGGAAGAATCTGAGGTAAGACTTGTATAAGTCTGAGCTATAGGAACCAATTTGGTTCTGAGTTGTAAGATCTGTGGATCTGAACAAGTGGAAGGAAGTTGGGATGAATCCAGTTCTCTACTGGATAGGTGAAGGGGGAAAGTGGATGTACTCATACCTTGGGGAATCACTATAAATCTGGTGTATGTTGTGCTGTGTTTTCTGTACTGTGATTTGCATTTTCTGTGCTAAGTAAGAACTAGTTAATTGCCTAAATTATTAAAGAAAATTAGAAACTATTCACCCCCCTCTAGTTGTCTAGGCTCTTGAAATAAGTCTTTCAGGATCCATATAGCCGACCCCACTATAGTGGGATAAAGGCTTGAATGTTGTTGTTGTATGTCGGCAACATATCAGATTGAATTTTTAAATGTCAGATGTCGGAAGTCGGAGACATGCCATGGATATTTTAAAATATCGGATTTTTATATCTTATAAATAAAATTTTATTTTTATGTATGCTAACTATAATTATATGCTATAAAAATAATACAATAAATAGATAAAAATGAGTCATTTATATTACGAAATAAAAAGCAAATAATATTTTAGATAAAATATTATTAACAAATACAAAACAATACATTGTAAAATATATTTAATAGTATACAATAATTTTATTTAATAATAATAAGTTTATTACAAATACAGAAGATTTAAAAGTTAAAATCCTTGATTGATTATAATAATAAGTTTTTTCAAACTTATAAATTTATATTAAAAACATGCAAACAATCAACTAATAAATATAATAAATATTTTCATATTTTTTGTAAAATGAAATTAAATATTTGTGGAATAATTATATAAAAATATTTGTAAGAATAAAGCGTTAAAAATCGAAATAATAAGTCAAATCGATTTAAACGTACACAATATAAAATATATAGTATGCTAATATAACATTAAATAAAATACCGGATGATATATTTAAAAGTCGTGTCAGCCGATATATTGGAAAAAAATCAGACATGTCGGCCTATATTTTACAAAAGGACAATCTATTTTTTTAGAAAAACATATCGTTTTGTCCTAAAAAATGACTTGTCGGAGGACATTTAAAACAATGGATATACTAGTGAGGCGGTCCGTCCAAGTCTTTCACGCAATGAAAGAATAACATCAGTTGACAAGTTGCTTGATGGAAGGGCCGAAGTCAATGACAATCGAGAAACATAAATGGCCTCGTGGGTGGCAGAAAGGAGAGGAGAAGCCGACGACACCCAATCGACAGTAGGGATGAAATAACGCTTGAAAGAAGACAGGCAACTGAGTCGTCGGTGGTTCTCGCAGTAGATGGCTGAACTGGAATTGCGGCGGGCGCGAGGCTGCTTCTCTTGATGTGATGGTGGGCTGGAGCCGAGGAGAAGAGAGCGGCACACCATGCACCTAGAGTCGAGGACGGTGTCCGACAATACAGTGAAACGAGTGTTCGTTTCATGCTGTCCGGTACTCTGATTTCTTCCTCACACATACTGCTTTTGTAGAGGATAATGTTGAAGCCGAGAAATTTCCTACTCCAAAATACGGATCTAAGTGCATCCTAAGGTTACTGGTCTAGCGGTCGTACTGTACCGCTTGACGGGCAAGGACCAAGATCCTAAGGGAACACTAAGAGGATCCCATGTGCTGCAGCAAGGAGGTCCCACCACGTACCCAGATGTTTAGAACAAGCTTCCCCTCCACAACCAAGAATGGCTGAGCAGGGTACAAGGGGGACACTAACTTGACGACTATCTCAAGATGACAACCAAGGGGGATGATCACTGCCTTACGACTCAAAACTTTGATAGCATGATCCAAAAACTCAGCCAAAAGTCCCAATCCTTGTACCCCTGGGGTTTATATGGAAATCCAAGGGGTGGGGTGAGGGTCTTATTTATAGCCCACCCCCACTCAATGACTACGCGAATATGGGTGGATCGCGCTTGGCTTGGGCGAGTATCTCCCATGCTCGCCCACCTGGAGAGGATGTGAGGGATGCTCGCCCATACTCTCCTAGGCCTTCTTCTGACTTGAATGCTGTCTTTGGCTCTTGTCTTGACCTGTTGACTTTGACTTTTGTCTTGACTGGGCCCACCCTCGACGAATATGGGTTGTACACATTTTTCGCTCTTTGTGAGCGACACAGGAGCTCAGAAAGAAACATCCAACCCCTATTCGGCTAGCTGTTTTGGGCGAGTATCAAGATTACTTAGAACTCCAAGCCGACTCCGTGCCTCTATAAATAGAGAGGGGGTGGATCCTTCTTGGGGTACCTTTTCTGAACTCGCACGGGATATCGCCGGCTGCCGAGGAAGATCTTGAGGCGAGTATAGTCAAGCTTGAGGGGTTCATGAAGCCTAAGGCTTTGAAACGGCCCCAAGAGGGCGACGATGCCACTGAGCTTCCTCCGTCGAAGAAGAGGAAATCGGTGCAGGAGTAGCTTGCCTCTAAGAAGGATAACCCGCCGCTTGCTCTTGGGAATGTCGCCACGCCGACTACCGAACCAGGGATTCCTGCGAGTACTCAGAGATTGCTCGATCAGATGGGCCTTGGCAATGAAGTGGAGCAACCCGCTCCTGAGTCATCTTGCCCTCCGACGCAGAAGGTCGCCTCTGCGACAGACCTCGCTAGGTCTCAGGCCCAGATACAATCCGAACTCGCCTTTATGCGAGGTTGGGCCCTCGCCGTCGCGTATGTACTCTAGATTGTCGCTGTTTTGTTTTACTCGCTGATGATCTTCCTTTAATCCCGCAGAAAATCTGTCCTCCTTTGGAAAACATCTATCAGTGTCTCCCTTGCGATCAGCTTCCCTAGTCACCCTTGAAGCTCTGTATGCATTACAACCTCGCCCACAAGTCCGTATCAACTTCGGTTCTCCTCCGCCGCCGCATGGGGAGCAAATGTTTGCCACATGCGACAAGAGGATTCCTCCTGAGAAGTCGCGACCTCCGGCGAGTAACCTTCCACCTCCGCCGCCTTTGCCGCCGGACTCTATTGTTCCACCCGATGTCCACTCTAAGTTGCAAGGTCGGGGGGCGGGCACATCTTCCGGCTTCTTCGCACCACGAGTAGGAGGTCGTCGCCTGGATGGCCGTGGTAGTGGGAACATCCCCTATATCCTGAGACTGCAAGGGACGCCGCCATCACACTCTACCCAACTGGACAGGGATCGACACAGGGGCTCCTCGGCCCGGCGGCGAGAACCTGCTCGTCACAGTCCTTCTCCTCGCCGCGGGCGATTCCGCATTTCCCATTGCGAGGCAAGGGCTGACACTACTCGGCCTGGTAATTTCTTTGTTCACCGCACCAAAATGTTGAAGCCGGGAAAATCCCCACTCCAAATATTCAGATCTAAGTACAGTCTAAGGTTACTGGTCCAGCGGTCGGGCTTGAAGGCTTGGCAAGCAAGGACCAAGAGACTAAAGGAACACTAGGAGGACCCCAGGTGCTACGGAAGGAGGGTCCCACCACGTACCCATATGCTTAGAATAAGCTTCCCCTCCACAACCAAGAATGACCGGGCTTGGTACAAGGGGGACACTAATTTAGCGACTATCTCAAGATGACTACCAAGGGGAATGATCACTGTCTCACGACTCAAAACTTCGATAGCAGGATCCAAAAGCTCAGTCAAAAGTCCCAATCCTTGTACCGCTGTGGTCCTATTTATAGGAAAATTCAAGGGGTGGGGGTGAGGTGTTCTTATTTGTAGCCCACCCTTACCCAACGACTACACGATTTTTGGTGGATCTTGTCTGGCTTGGGCGAGTATCTCCCATGCTCGCCCACCTGACGAGTATGCAAGGGATGCTCTCCCATACTCGCCTAAGCCTTCTTCTGATTTGAATGTTGACTTTGACTACTGTCTTGACATGTTGACTTTGACTTTTGTCTTGATTGGGCCCACACTCGACGAATATGTGTTGTATAAATAAAATTACTTAAGTAATTATTTTCTTTCTAAAAAATCTTCCTTCCAATCAAGACTCCTCTTCATGGTTGACAGAGATTTACAAAATCATTCATTTCCAATTCAAGCCCCTTCTTCACGGCTGGCATAGAATTCCAAATAATTTTGTTTCCTTAGTGTTTCTTTCCTTCAGATTTTTCTTTCTCAGTTTCTCAAATATTTATTCGAACAATATCTTTTAAATAAATATTTATTGATTCTTTTTTAATGATGATATCCTTGTGAATTAGACTTATGCATTGGTTTAAGCTTGTTTTTCGTCCTAGCTACCTAAAATTACCATACCGTTTATTCATGGTCTTATCGAGTGGTCGAATCGATGTGCCGAAACTTCAACTAAAAATGGTGCATTAGAAAAAGTACATAACAAAATTAAATAAATAACAAAATAAAAATATAACTGGCGTGTGATGATATAGTGCGTTCTCGGATGCGTCGACGGTTGCATCAATATACAACTATAAGAAAAATTAACATAATGATACCATTCTCTATGAACAGTTGAACACATAAAGAGCCATCTAAATAAAGTAATACTAATTGTCCATTATCATCACAATTTTAGTTTTTACATCACTTGCTTAAGAAAATATTACACGAGTTCAAAATTTGGCATGCAGGTCACAAAAATTCTAATAGTGAAATAAAGCAAAACTAGGTAATATGGAAGTTGACATATCTTCCATTTCCATGCATAAGCATACTTCTAATCCATCTCCTTGTGGGTTTCTGCAATCAAGAAGCTTCGGGGTACCTTTTAAGTCCTGTAGCTTTTTAAAAAAATAAAGGATGAGTATAAATTTACTCAATGAGTATTTCTCCTTACTCTAACTTCCATAACATCGTAGGGTTATGTTTGAATATTTGTTGTGTTTTCGTATTATGGTCATCTTGAACTTTCTCTTACTAAGTTTCTACATCTCTGGTGATTATACTTTGAGAACATCTTTTCTTGAAATTCTATCTTGGAAAATCTTCCTTGAAATTTTTTCATAAGAATCTTTTTTTTTAACTTATCTCTTTATTCAGTTCTACATGAACAACTTTCTTAAAAGTAAAACCCATGACTCAATCTTGCGGTTAGTTGAGAGTTTTTTTCATTCTTGCATATTTTATATCTATGGTAAGCAATGTTGTGAAGATCGAGATCTTAACTAAGATCGGGAGGCATCCCTAAAATCGTAAAACGTAGGATCGACACGGATCGCAAGATCGTATTTAAAAAAAAAATTAAATCAAAAGCATGAGAAATATGTATTAATCTACATACCATCAAATACAAATATAATATTCCATACCATACTAAATTACCAATGATACCATCACATCAAAATATTAATATAAAAGACATAGACCTGCTGCGGTATTGCCTGCTGCGAAATTTGGATAAAATATTAATTAAAAAAAAAGAAGAAGGGATGACCTAAAATGCTGCGGGAGCGAAGGAATCGGGATGACCTAGAATGTTGCGGGAGCGACGGAATCGAGATGCTGCGGGAGCGACGGAATCGGGACTGCTGCGGGAGCGACGAAAACGGGATGACCTACAATCCCGATCGCGAAGAAATAGGGATGCGCGGGCTGGGATCGAAAATGATCGTAGGATCGCACGATCCTACGATCTTAAACGCCGATCCTGACGATTTTACAGGGAACCCGATCCAGCCTAACTCGTGACTCGTTTTCCCCCTAAAACTCATAAGATCGTAAGATCGTCCGATCTAAATCGAGATCTTAACAACATTGATGGTAAGGTAATTCATTACCCTATGATGGAAATAACTATGGTGAGGATAGCCTCATTGTAACGCCTCCATCCGTCACATGGAATATAACAGAGGGTCTGACCGGGGCCTCACGCCATATTTCACAGACAAACGGCAGAATTAGTTATGAATATCAAAAACCGTTCTACGCGCATCCTAACACAGAGCATTCTAGCGGAAGTTTAAAGCTTATAAGAACTCATTCAACGAATGTCCACTACACATATATAAATAACACATTTATATATAACACCAAGAATGTATACAACTCAAACGCTCATGGCCTTAAGGCCTTACAAGTTTCTCTTTACAAAAGGTGGTTTCATACATCGGCACGCGAGCCGGCCACACATGAAATCCAATTCTTCTCACGGCCTTCGAGGGCCTACAAACAACAGCAACAAGGTCTTCAGCCCGCTCAATCCAGTTCGACATCAACAAGGGCAGCACCTGCATATGGACGTCCACCCCAAAGGTGATCAACAAAGCAACGGTCAACATTCAACTGATCAATTATAACGACCCTACCCCTTACCCGGGGCAGTGGTTCCTTCCCTGCATGCATTGCAATCACAATATATATCACAACAAGTGCACTCAGACACAATAACATCACCCACGTCGGCCTTCGTGTCAGACGCTCCGTGCAGTCATGGCACGCTTAAGGTGTACCGGATTTCCCTGGGTCCCACCACCGATCAGAGGTTCTTAACTTGTTGGCGATTGAGCATTAGTCTACTACAGCGCGCAGATTGGAGACTCCCTCACCCATCCCATTCAGAGATGGTAACCTCACAACAACACTTGAGCATTCCAGATTGACGAGCCATTCCGGTCTTCTAATCGATCTCTCGTTATGCGCTCTGATGCGGCTATTCCAGCCTTCACTCGGACGGACATCACGCAGGTACAAGTCAGCCTTTTCCCGTTGCCCAACTCGTCAATAGCGCAGATCTTGACGCAGGTCGACTTTCCCTTTTCTGTCCACACAACCATCAGAGCTCACAGCTCTCTCACAGGAGTTCACAACTCCATTGCCACACAAGCTCTTGGGAGCACACCGCTCAACCAATCACATAATCTGGCTCTCACGGCCACAACGCATTCAGCTCATGTAGAGCGTACAACACAAGGAGCTCACAAGCATCTTCACAACCTACTCGTTACATCCACAGAGTCTTCTCCAGTTCGCAATATAAACATCACCAATCCAGACTAACCGTCCAGATGGGCTTCACACAACATGCCTATTCCGTACTACTCATTTCCGGATCTAATGCAGACTCAACCGCTGGAATTGCTTACGCTTTCCACCTCTTGGTGGAGGATCCCATGCACATGCATAAAGTAGGACTTCACTTGTCCAAGAAGGAGATCGTTACCCTTGACGATCGCTTTGGAGCCATGACAAACTGGCCGGTTGGAAATCACCGCGAAGGCCTTGCCTCCACAACGCTGGCCTCGGATCTCAAGTCGGACCGCTGACACTCCACCGGCGGCCGGAATCCTTCTCCTTCTCCTCCTCCTATCTCTCCTCTCTCTCTTCTCTTTAGAAAGAGAATGACCAAAGCTTAAATGAGAAATACTTCTCAATTCTCGGCCTTATAATAGCAGGAAGGAGCTTGGACCACATGATCCAAATAGAAGGAAGTGAACGGCCTTGATCTGCTCTGAAAAGCATCTTAACAGGTCTGACACGGCTTGTGACACGCCGTCACACCCGTGTCACAGGCCGTGTCCCTTAAGCGGCAACAAAACCGACTCAAACCGGATCAGAATACAGGCTAGACACGCCCGTGTCAAGCACCTGACACGCCCGTTTCACGAGGTACACGCCCGTGTTGATGGGCGTGTCCCTCAATCAACACAGGATCAACACTCTCGAAAAGGACATGGCTAAGACACACGCCCGTGTCCTTGGCCGTGTGCCCAACACGCCCCTGTGACACTCCCGTGTCACAGGCCGTGTGTCACACTCGACACAGCCCGGTTACCAACCCGAGCAGGACACGGCCTGGGACACGCCCGTGTCCCTGGCCGTGTCGCCTCTCGACGATCGTCGACTGCACTTTTTCGTTGAGAACTCGCGACAACACAGAGCTGGACACGCCCTGGGGCACGCCCATGTCCCAGGCCGTGTCACCCAGCCTGAACTCCAAATTGGGATTTGGGGTGTTACAATCCTCCCCTCTTTACATAAATTTCGTCCCGAAATTTAGCGCAACATAGACACCAACATAACCACTCCGTTGCAATAAAAAGCAAAACGATCCGGGTTTAGAGCTCAGAGGCCGCAACTTGTCTCGCCCCACGACATCGCACAAACACACGTGTTTTCAACAAACACATCACCAGACATACATACAACCTGTATATATTACATCACGACAATAGTAAAGTACACTCTTTACTTTACTTCCGCTCATCCACGTCTTTCATGATCCGCTTTACGGCCTCCTGTAATTCCAAATTATGCACGCGAGGCTGTTGTAATTCACGACTCGAGCTTTGCGGTTCCTGCAACTCGAGAGTGTACATTCGAGGCTGCGCCCGGGATGCAGATGACTCCGCCACTGCCTTGCCCTTTTCCTCATAGGACGCACCTGTCTTTTTCTCACCCTTTGACAGGCCACTCCAACAATCACGGGCTATATGCCCCTGCTTCCCACAAGTGAAACATGTACGTGACTCAACACGTCCTTGTCCATACGTTGCTCCCGAAGCAACATCCGTAGAAGTTTGTTCAGCAGACCTGAACCTCTTCTTATCCCGTTTCCTAAACCCCAATTGTTCCGACTGCGGAACTTTGAACTCCGGCTTTTCCGCCGCCAAGTTCTTCTTGTCCTGCACCCGTTTCAAGTCCTTCTCCAACGCATAGGCTGTATCTACCAACGCTTGGAAGCCTTGGTTCACCGAACTCGGGAGCGCCAACCTCAGCTCATCACGAAGCCCCTCATAGTACTTATTCGTCTTCCGCGCTTCTTCCGCAAAAGTAGACCCCGCATAGCGCCCCAGCCTGGTAAATTCATGCAGGTAATCATCCACAGTTCGCTCACCCTGCACCAGACGTTGAAACTCATTCTCCATTGTAATTCACCGGGATACTGGCAAATACTTTGCCTAAAACAATCTGGAGAATTCCTCCATCGAAATCTCTCCCAGGTCTCTGCCTGCCAACTGGTGCATCTCGACTTCATCCCACCAAAGCCGCACCTCTCCTTCCAGTAGGAAAGTGGCTAAAGTAACTTTCTGCCCCTCATCAATCCTGATCGCTGTCAGGATCCTCTTCACTCTTGAGAGCCAATCCTCCACCTGCGTTGGGGAATTCGCCCCGACAAACGTAGGTGGATGAAAAATTCATAAACCGCTTCAATTGCTCGTCAGCTACTTTCGCATCAATCCGAGCTTCAACACGCTCTTGCCTCACACCAACTTGTACCGGCTCCACTGCAGGCCTTGTCTGCCCAATAGGTTGTGCTTGAAACATGGAAAATACCGCCTCCGCAACTAAGCGTATGGTTTCCGCTAAAGGGGGAGGTGTGGGCACCTCAGCTGGTGCCGTACTCTCATACGAACGCTGGGGCTCAGACTGCCCAGCACCACTCCTTGTCACCTATACGTGAACAAGACATCAATAATCTCCAATCCGAAACGACAAACATACCGAATATACGCTCACGCTCCTCAAATACAAGTATTGCATTCCTAGTGGACATTCATGAGCTCACAAGCATCCTCGCAACCTACTCGTTACATCCACGGAGTCTTCTCCGGTTCGCAATATAAACATCATCAATCCAGACTAACCGTCCAGATGAGCTTCACACAGCATGCCTATTTCGTACTACTCATTTCTGGATCTAAATGCAGACTCAACCGCTGGAATTGTTTACGCTTTCTACCTCTTGGTGGAGGATCTCATGCACATGCATAAAGTAGGACTTCACTTGTCCAAGAAATAGATCGTTACCCTTGACGATCGCTTCATAGCCATGACAAACTGGCCGGTTGTAAATCACCGCGACGGCCTTGCCTCCACAACGCTGGCCTCGGATCTCAAGTCGGACCGCTGACGCTCCACCGACGGCCGGAATCCTTCTCCTTCTCCTCCTCCTAGCTCTCCTCTCTCTCTTCTCTTTAGAAAGAGAATGACCAAAGCTTAAATGAGAAATACTTCTCAATTCTCGGCCTTATAATAGCAGGAAGGAGCTTGGACCACAGGATCCAAATAGAAGGAAATGAACGGCCTTGATCTGCTCTGAAAAGCATCTTAACAGGTCTGACACGGCTTGTGACACGCCCGTGTCACAAGCCGTGTCCCTTAAGCGGCAACAGAACCGACTCAAACCGGATCAGAACACGGGCTAGACACGCCCGTGTCAAGCACCTGACACGCCCGTGTCATGAGGTACACACCCGTGTTGAGGGGCGTGTCCCTCAATCAACACAGGATCAACACTCCCGGAAAGGACACGACTAAGACACACGCCCGTGTCCTTGGCCGTGTGCCCAACACGCCCCTGTGACACTCCCGTGTCACAGGCCGTGTGCCACACTCGACACAGCCTGGTTACCAACCCGAGCAGGACACGGCCTGGGACACGCCCGTGTCCCTGGCCGTGTCGCCTCTCGACGATCGTCGACTGCACTTTTTCGTTGAGAACTCGCGACAACACAGAGCTGGACACTCCCTGGGGCACGCCCGTGTCCCAGGCTGTGTCACCCAGCCTGAACTCCAAATTGGGATTTGGGGTGTTACACTCATCCCCTTAGAAAATTTTACTATGGTAATGCATGAAGACTAACTGCCCGAGGGTTTAACCCCTCCTAAGCAGTTGGATCATGACATAAACTGTGGTGGGTCTCCACCTAATTATGGCAAGACAGTTAATCTCGCCCTCAAATATTTGCTTTTAAATATATTAATTGGTAAGCCTTTTTTTAACTATATTCTTTTGTCATTCATATTCTTAAACATTACGAACATTAAGATCGTTTTTTGCATTTCTAATTGAGATTTTGACTAATAATTAACCTCTTTAAGTGGTCTTTTGAAGGATCAAACGCATACCCAACTGCACCAAAAGTCCGGACTGTTGGAGAGGGCGCTACTTAATTTCTTAAATAAGTAGCAAAGCGCCACGGGTCAAGTGAAGGAACGCCGGACCCAACAATCCCCCCCGGCGTCCAGCACAACCCGTCGGCTCAGAGGTGGGGTTACCACATGGCTCAGAGGTGGGGTTACCACATGTCCACGGTTTTCCTGACCCGCCGGACCCACACAGGTAGAAGGGAAAAATCAGGATTTAATAGCGCCCCCCCGGTCTTGAACCCGTGACCTCCTCTGATACCAATTGAAGGATCAAGCGCATACCCAACTACACCAAAAGCCCGGACTGTTGGAGAGGGCACTACTTAATTTCTTAAATAAGTAGCAAAGCGCCACGGGTCAAGTGAAGGAACGCCGGACCCAACATCTTTGCTGGTCCCTTAGAGTGTGCAAAAAGGAGC
This sequence comes from Platanthera zijinensis, assembly GCA_039513925.1. Taxonomy (NCBI): domain Eukaryota; kingdom Viridiplantae; phylum Streptophyta; class Magnoliopsida; order Asparagales; family Orchidaceae; genus Platanthera; species Platanthera zijinensis. The sequence goes on from CM077091.1 coordinate 121,954,398, forward strand.
TATTCAAGAGGTTTGAAGACCCTTAAGTAGCTTAAATAAATCTCTAACAACATTTAGATTGTTGGTCGGGCCTTAGATTCATGTACATTTCAAAAAATTTAAGTTCTTTATATGACTATCATTCCAAAAGGCACTATAGGTTGTTGGTTGGTTTCTTAATTTGTTTTTTTATATAAAATTTATGGGTTAAGTCCTAAAATTCAAAGTCAATGTGGCGCAGGACGGGATGTGATAACTTGAGTGTGCCGATGCTAATGCAATCCTATGCGGTGTATGACATATTAAATCAACAATGGCAATCAAAATGATGTGTGCATGTTTTAATTATTCCATAATATAATTTTAGCATTTCAAGTTATATAGACGTAACAAATTAACACAATGTGAACCACTTTTCAAATGAATAAGCAAAACCACGTCAATTTTCAGATAGAGTATTTTCAACCACAATTTGCACGAGTAAGTGTTATAAAACTAAAGAAATGAAAAAAATAGTAGAATAGGATGATTTGATCGTGAAAAATAGGGTTGGCCCGGAAACGGGCATATATAGGTACACGGGAAAACAATAAATAACATAAATAAATACAATATTTAACTCTCCCCCTCAAGTTGGGAATATATATTGATCATTCCCAACTTGTTTGTGTTGTCATTGAAGGTGTCGCTGCATAAACCCTTGGTGAAGACATCCGCAAGTTGATCAAATGAGTTCACAAAAGGGGTGCAAATGTTCCCTTTGTTAAGGTGATCCTTGATGAAATGTCTGTCAACCTCCACATGTTTGGTTCTATCATGTTGCACTGGATTGTGCGCAATACTGATGGCCGCTTTGTTGTCACAATAGATCATAATAGGATTGTTCGGCTGAAGGCCAATATCCAGAAGGAGGGTCCTCAACCACAACTCTTCACAAACACCTTGTGTCATTGCCCTATACTCAGCCTCTGCACTTGATCGAGCCACCACATTCTGTTTCTTGCTCCTCCACGAAACGAGGTTGCCTCCCACAAAGGTGCAGTACCCTGTGGTAGATTTTCTATCGTCTAGGCTACCAGCCCAATCCGCATCAGTGAACACTTCAACTTCTAAAGATTTGCCATTCTTGAAAAGGATCCCACGACCTGGTGCCTTTTTGAGATACCGGAGCACTCTAAAGACCGTCTGCTGATGACGAACAGAAGGGGAGTGCATATACCTACTTAGGACTCCCATAACATAAGTAATGTCAGGGCGAGTATGGGATAAGTATATGAGACGTCCAACCAGACGTTGGTATTTTGAGGCATCCACCTTTTCTCCACTAGTATCTGCATCGATTTTGTGATTAGCCTCAATAGGTGTGTCCACGGGAGCACACCCAAGCATCCCAGTCTCTTCAAGAAGATCCAAAGTATACTTTCTTTGGGAGATGAAAATCCCTTGTTGAGACCTCGCCACTTCAATTCCCAAGAAATATTTCAGCTTTCCTAGGTCTTTAACTTCAAACTCTTTACTCAGTTGCTCCTTCAAGTGAATAATCTCCTCCGAGTAGTCCCCAGTAATGATGATGTCGTCCACATAAACAATGAGAATAGAAACCTGGTCACCCTTTCTCTTAGTAAAGAGAGTGTGGTCAGCATGACTTTGGGTGTATCGAAGTTGAAGCATGAACTTGTAGAAACGACCAAACCAAGCTCTCGGAGACTGCTTCAAGCCGTATAGGGATTTTAGAACACGACACACCTTTCCCTTGGACCCTTTGATAACAGAGCCCGGTGGAATATCCATGTATACCTCCTCCTCCAAATCACCATTCAGAAAGGCATTCTTGATATCAAGCTGAAGTAGTTCCCATCCTCGTCTTGCGGCAATAGAGAAAACACGCGGATAGAGTTCATTTTTGCAACAGGAGCAAAAGTCTCCTGGTAGTCAATACCCTGAGCATGGGTATATCTCTGTGCCACCAAACGAGCTTTGTACCGCTCCACTACACCATCTTGATTTTGTTTAACTGTGAAGACCCAACGGGATCCGACCGTCCGCTTCCCTGGACGAAGGCTCACCAGCCTCCATGTTTTATTCTTGTCCAAGGCACGCAGTTCCTCTTCCATTTCCGTTTTCCATTCAGGTATCTGATCAGCCTCCTGCCATGTCTTAGGGAGAACAATAGATGAAAGTGAAGAAATAAAGGCTTGATGTGCCTTAGAAAGGTGAGCATAATGAATGTAGTTGGCAATGAGATGTTTAGTACTACCTTTCTTACCAATAAGACGGGCAAGAGGAATATGGAGTTCATCCTCAGAATCTGGGTCAGAAACAGTCACCGGTACTGGTAGAGCATCGACAGCTTGTACTTGCCCAACGGTCGTAGGACGACGGGAGTATGTGTGTAGAATCGAAGGAGCGGAGGTGAGAGGAACGGGAGCAGGAGGAGGAATAGGAGCAGGTGGAGGAATAGGAGCAGGTGAAGGAATAGGAGCAGGTGGAGGAATGGTAGGATAAGCAACAATAGGAAGCGGGGAGTCGATCAGCTCGGCATCAATGCTAGTCATCTCCCCCTGGCGAGAGTCAAAGTACGACTCCCCCTCACGAAAGGTGACATCAACAGTACAATAGTACCGACGTTGGAGGGTGATAACATCGATACCCTTTGGTGGTAGAGGAATAACCCACGAAAACACACCGAATAGACCGCGCATCAAGTTTGTCACGATGCGGGCTATGGACATGAACAAAGCACAAGGAGCCAAAGATACGAGGAGGAAGGTGAGATGTATGGACAATATGTTTTTTTTCGAGACAAGAGATGGGCGTATCGAAGGAGAGAGCGCGAGACGGAAGACGGTTAATGAGGTGCGCGGCAGTAAGAACTGCATCCCCCCAGTAGGATTTAGGAAGGTGCATAAAAAGAAGTAAACACTGAGCCACCTCCAGTAACTGCCTATTTTTCCGTTCGGCCACCCCATTTTGAGTAGAGGTGTGGACACATGTAGTTTGGTGGATGATGCCATGGTCCGCAAGATAGGCCCCAAAGACACCGCGATCATCGTATTCTCCACCATTATCACTCCGTAACACGCGTATTTTCCCACCGAATTGTTGAATCACCATTTTATGAAATTTTAGGAAGCAAGAAAGGACGTCACTTTTCTTGTTAAGCATATAAAGCCAGGATGTACGGGAGTAGCAATCAATAAACGTTACAAACCATTTATAGCCGGATAAAGAGAGAACACGGGATGGGCCCCAAACATCAGAGTGAATAACATCAAATGGATACAGACTAGGAACAGATAAATGAGTAGAACGACGACGAACATGTTTAGATTGTTCACACGCGTCACATGAAAAAGACTGAAATAACTGATGAAAAACAGGAAACAATTTAGTAAGATATAAAGGAGACGGGTGGCCAAGGCGCTGATGCCATCGTCGAAGATCATCAAGCGTCGGAGATCTGGTGGAGGATAGGGCACTGGGAGAAGACTGGTTCAGCAAATACAGGCCGCCGACATTCCTACCACTGCCAAGTGTCCGCTTCGTAGCCAGATCCTGAAAAACACAAACATCAGGAAAGAATGTCACAGAACAGTGTAAAGAGGGTGTCAAGTGACTAATAGAGAGTAAATTTCTAGGAAAAGAAGGGACATGCAAAACAGAGGAAAGTGATAAGTCAGGGGAACACGAAACCGTCCCTTTACCAGCAATGGCAGAGAGAGCCATTTGCAGCAATAACCTTATCACGACCAGAAAGAGGAGAGTATGAGGTAAAACCTGAGGCAGAGCCAGTCATGTGGTCGGTCGCACCTGAGTCGATAATCCACTCGGAAGGTGTGGAAGACACGGCATGAGCAGTAGACAGGCCTGAAGTGGCAACAACAGCGTGAGAGGAAGCAGGAGCAGAGTCAATGCGGGAGCGCAACATGTGTCGGAAGGCCTCTAGCTCGGCAACAGACAAACCACCAGTGGTGTCCCCCAGAACCTCAGTAGAGTGAGCAGAAGACTGAGGACGGTCACCAGAAGATCGGCCATTGCCACGATAGCCACCTCTACCACGAGTACCAGAACCCCGACCAGTAGGTGCAAGGTGCAGATGCAGGCGAAAGCAGGAATCTTTGATATGGCCCGTTTTCCCACAGTGACTGCAAACAGGAGGGGGACGGCGGGAGAAACCAGCGAGCGCAGAGTGGTCAGTCGAAGGGCTGAGACTGCGGCGACGGTTCTCATCACTGAGGAGCATGCTGAAGGCCTCCCGAAGGGAGGGAAGAGGCTCACGATGGAGAACATGTAGGCGAACAGCATCAAACTCCATGTTAAGGCCCATAAGAAAGACATGAACACGGAACCGGTCTTTATCCTTCTGAAGAGCCACAGCATCAGGTGTACAAGCTGCAGTAAAGGTGCTGAAGAAGTCCAACTCCTGATAAAGGCGCTCAAACTCAGAATAGTAGGAAGCAACGGGTTGAGTTCCTTGTCGCAGTTCCAGAACACGGCGAGTGAGCTCATATATCTGCATCGAACTACCTGCCTGGGAGTAAGTATCACGGGCTCGCGTCCAAATGTCGTAAGCGGAGTCCAACAACATATAACTCCGGTACACCTGATGAGACATGGAATGAAGAAGCCACGAGACGACCAACGAATTGTCCGCATCCCATTTACGCCAAGAGGGATTGGTACGAGATGGCTCAACGAGAGTACCATCAATAAGGCCATATAACTGGTGGCTGCGGATCGCATGTTGAGCCGCCCGAGACCATTCCAGGTAATTTGTGTCATCCAAGGCAACAGTAGTAATCTTCAAAGACTGGCCATGACTCCGAGGAGGATCACCCGAGGGACTGTGCAAAGTATCGGATTGGAGGGCCGTGGAACCGGGAAGAGCACCGGAATGAGACGCAGAGGAAAGATCGTCCATAGTAGAGGACAAGGAGCTCAAATAGAGGAGAAGGACATCCTACGAGTGTGGGCTAGATCTGAAAGCCGAGGAACACACCCGAGGATGGAAGAGAGGCGCCCCCGGCAGCCCCCATGAGAGACAAAACACCACCCCCAGCCGCTGTTTACGCCAGAAGGCTGAGGGTAGCGGAGATGAGAGCTGGGGGGCGGAGCGGCTGCGCTGGCGGACCGCGGGAGCGGAGGCGACGCGCGCTGGCTGCGACGCTGCGCTGCGGAGGCGGAGGCGCTGGCTGCGACGCTGCGCTGCGGAGGCGGACGCGCGCTGGATGCGACGCTCGCTGCGGAGGCGGAGGCGGAGCGACGCGCGCTGCGAAGCGAGGAAGAACGATGTCGGCGCGGCTTTCTCTAACCTCCCTCTGATACCAAGTAGAATAGGATGATTTGATCGTGAAAAATAGGGTTGGCCCGGAAACGGGCATATATAGGTACACGGGAAAACAATAAATAATATAAATAAATACAATATTTAACTAAAATTACTCTAGCAATCACAATTCTCAAGCAAACATGTAATATCACCTAACATTTAATGTAGAAATAAATAATAGGATACAACAATCCCTAAAGATTCTTATTTTCTTTGATTTCATATACTTCAAGACATTAGAAAACTAGGGCAAGAAAAAAAACTCACGTCATCAATGATTTGATCCTTTCCTTGCATATTTTCTGGAATCCATGGAGAAGCTCTTGGAGGCAAGGAGAAAGCAAGGAGAACTCGGAATAGAGTTAGGGAAGGAATGACCTCACTGTTTTTGGTGAAGGAACCTTTGAAAGGAGAAGATGAGGCTTTAAAACGAGGTGGAGAAGACTTGAGAGAGTCGGCCACCGCCTTTGGAAGGATTTTCACAGATCGTCGAGCGGTGGAGGAGTCGCAGGATGGCTTCCACGCTAGCTTCGTGCGGGGGAGGGGTCACAAGAGCTTTTTACACGCATGAATCGAAGGATGAGCGGTCAGCTTGACCTTTTTTACATGATTGGCTGCTATGGGTTTTTGAAGGGTTTATTAAGACCTGACTCATCTAAGCCTTTGGTTTGAGGGAAATTGGTTGGCTAAGATTGCTTTACTTTAAGGAGTTGAGTCCACTCATTAATTTATGAATGCAAATATTATTTTATTTTTTAATTCTTGCTCTTAAAACATAAAATTTCTGAAATTTTTTTTCATAAAAAATTTAAAATGCTTAAATATTTTGCCAAAAAATTGAAGTAAAATTTTAATGATTAAAAATGAAGTTTTCATTAATAATTTGGTTATTAAGTAACAAATTATTACTGGAGTGTCATAGGACTTAATGTGACAATTTTAAAATATCATAATATTAACCCTCCTTGCTTTGTATGGAATCATAGGGGTTTTTCTCTCTTCTCCTCTTCTCTCCCTTTCTCCTTCTCTTTCAGAATCCCCACTACATAACATTTGACCTGACCCGCCCTCTTTACCCGCGATTTTCGCCCCCCATAACACAATCCAATGCTTCCGCTTGTTGCCCGCCCGACGCACCTGCGCTCCCGCAAGCCCATCCATCGCGGATACACACGTGTTCCACCCGACACATTGTGCTCCAGTGTTTTCGCGCATTGACGCAACTCTATCCAGCAATTTCGCTCGACACACAACCCTCCCGCAACTCTGCTCTCTTGATTCTACAAAATAATTACTAATTCTTCCATGGTCACTGAAGACCGCTTCAACCGATCGCGCACCACACGACATTCTCGCGTGGTTTCATTGCCGCCTGCAATCGTTGACCGGGATTGCTGATACTGTTTTGTCTGCTTCTTTGCATGCATGCCACCTCGCCTCCGCTTTATGCTGCATTTGGACGCACTGATGCTTTCACCCCCTGTGGATCCGACCATCTCCCGTTTCCTTGATGTGTATAAGGCATCCATTGCTTCCCTCCAAGCGCTAATGCGGCAGATGGATGGTAAGTTCGATTCCCTCCTCACTATTCGCCTGGGTATATTCCCGGCCTCCAACGTGGAGCCCCCTTCAGTTCTCAACGCGCCTTCGGAACTCCCCCATGAATCCGTCCTACCATCTTCAACCATATCGCTCTTTCAATGTCCACTCCTTCAATGGAACCAACCCCATGAAGTGGATTGCACGTGTGGAACAATTATTCTAGATTCATCATACTTCGGAGCCACACAAGATTGCTATGACTCTCATTGACATGGAGGGGTCAACCCTCAATTGGGTCCACTGGATCCGTCAATCCAAACCCCGTCCTCTCATGGTCGGAACTTTAGCAGGATCTTATCCGCCGTTACGATGAACACTACTCGCAACAATGGTGGAGTGTCTTTTTTGCATCCGCAGAACGGGTTCCCTTGATGACTACATCGACGAGTTTATTGCATTCTCTCCACATGTACAAGATCTACGTCCTGACCACTGCCTCAGTTTATTCTTGCATGACCTTCTACTTCATATCCACACCTGTCTGCGCACACACCAACCGCCTTCCATTACCAAGGCCATGGACTTTGCCCGTTTGATCGAAGCTGACTTCGCCATAAGGCTACTGGAGACCAAACATCCATCCCCGGCGTCCCATCCTCGCATAGCTCCCAGAATCGCATTACTTCTCCGCCCACCGTAGATAGAGGCCCGCCCCTCCTAGGCCGTCCAAGACAGCCTTCACATCCTCCAAAGGTCCCCTCACACCCACGGTAGTCCAATCAGGAGTTCCATGATCTCTGTACAAAGGGACTTTGCTTCTGCTGCAAGCAACCTACTCACTGTCCCATGACCGTCTCCTGAAGGAACTACATATCATCATTGGGGAGGAGGAACCCGATGTTACCCTACCTGACTTTGAGACCTTGGAGCGCGATCCCGATTTCGACTACCCTCCCTCTGTGGCACTACACCGCCTTGACCTTCCGCTCTTTGCCGTTGGTGGGTTCTTCGACTCTCAGACGATGAAGCTTTCCGAGTCACTAAAGGGGGCCCAAGCGATCTTCATATTGATAGTGGTGCTAGACACAATTTCAACTTAGAGCGCTTAGTCGACCGTTTGGAGCTATTGGTGACCCCCCCACACACATGTTTCTCCGTCTGTTTGGGAGATGGCCTTCGTCAGGTGGCTGGCGGCCTTTGCTCATGACTACCCTTCACACGAGGCCTGTGCCCTCTCTCCGGACCGACTTCTTCGCGTTTGAGCTGGACATGGCAGATATTAACCTCAAAGTGGCTTGCATCCGCCCCTTGGGCAACATCAACGTCACATGGGATAACATGACCACACAGTTCACTCTGGTTGGAACACCACGCGTCTTTACTGGTGACACTACCCTCTTGAGTCGGGTCGCCTCATTATATTTTATTTAGAAAACAGTTGACGTTGATTTCATTGCATGCTTGCGGCACATGGTTGAGCATGTTCCCTCGCTTACCAACACCTCTGGCTCTGCTGGTTTTCTGGATATATTTCTGGGTGTTTTGGCTGACATTGCCTGCCCGCCGCCACCTCGACTGACCGACCACCGCATTGCCCTTCAGGCGGGCATATCGTTTGTATTTGTTCTGCCATATAGATACAGACACACCCAAAAGGACGAAATCGAGAAGCTTGTGGGTGACATGATAGTGTTTGGCTTGATATGCTCGAGTGCTAGTCCTTTTCCTAGCCCAATGCTCTTGGTACAAAGGAAAGATGGAAGTTGGCACTTTTGCTTGGATTATTAGGAGGTTATCAAAGTCATCCTTCCCAACAAATATCCCATCTTGGTCATCCAGGAGTTATTGGATGAGTTGTGGGGGGCCTCTTACTTTTCCAAGTTGGACATATACTCCTATTATCACCAAATTCGGGTGCAGGAAGAAGATATTCTGAAGACGGCATTCCACACGCACGATGACCACTATGAGTTCGTTTGCATGTCCTTCGGCTTGATGAATGTGCCAACCACTTTTAGACGACAATGAATGATTTATTCCGGTCGATCTTGAGGAGATATATTTTTGTTATCTTTGATGATATCTTAGTCTATAGGTCCCCCTGGAAGGATCAACTCCATCATGTGCGAACAACTCTTATAACTCTCCAGGAGCTTGGCTTTCTTGTCAACTCATAGAAGTGCACTTTCAGTCAGTCCAAAATCAGCTACTTAGGGCACACAATCTCGATTTGGAGCATTACTATGGATCAAGGCAATGTGATACCCTTCTTAGTGCCCCACACCCTGTTCTTCCACAAAATTCGAGGCTTTCTGGGCCTCACTGGGTACTGCCGGTGGTTTATTAAAGATTATGGAAATATTGCCAAGCTTCTCATCATTATATTGAAGAAGGCGTACACTATCACCTTTCAGTGGACACCAGAGGCGTCCATAACCTTCCCATCCCTTCAACGAGCCCTTAGAACGGTTTTGACCCCACCGAAGTTCTCCTAGTCGTTAGTTGTGGGGTGTGTCTCGCCACGCACCGACATTGGTGTCATGCTGATGCAAGCAGGGCAGACCATCACACACTTCAGCCAGATGTTCTCCACCGCCGTCCGCCCCCGCTCTGCCTACGAGTCTGAGCTTATGGTGTTAGTATTTTCAATTCAACATTGACGCCCCTACTTACGTGGTCACCGTTTCACGGTTCACACAGACCGTCATAGCCTACGTTATCTCCTGAACCAGAAGATCGCCACATCCACGCGACAAGTTTGTATTGAGAAACTATCGGGTTACGACTTCTCTATTAAATTTTGCTCCGGTTCTTCCAACAACATGGTCAACTCACTCTATCGACATAAGCAAACCACTAGCTTGGCTGTTATCTCTCAATCAGTCTGGATCGACACAGCCCTTTTGTTGTTCGAGGTCTCTGGATCTCTGCTGATCCGCTCCTCTATCCGATTTTCACGGTGTTTCGGGAAGATGCCAGTGCCCGAACTCTCTATAACTTAATGGGGACCGCTTGCATCATCGCGAGCGCCTGGTCCTTTCATCTTTGTCTCAGCTCATCCCTTGCCTGTTAGCGAAGTTTCACTCGACCCCGGAGTGAGGACACACATGCACCTTCTGCACATACTTCCACAACATCTCTATATTAGCCTAGCATGTTCCACATGTGATGGCTTTTGTGGAGGCCTGCCCGCCGTGTCAACGCGCCAAATACGATGCCACATTTTGTGTGGGCCTCCTTCAACCACTACTAATTCCAACTCGGATCTGGGATGACATTTCCTTTGAATTCATTTCTCGGCTGCCCTGGTCCAAGACACTAGATTGCATATTAGTGGTCGTGGGTTGTCTATCCTAATACACCTACTTCCTTCCCTTCAGATATTTGTTTATTGCATCGTGTAGCTATGTTATCACGCACGCTTGAGACGCCGAACACACATAGCGCACCGGGCATACTCCGTGGCGCCTCAGCATGGTGAGGTGCTTGAGGTGCGCCTATGCACACTTGAGGCGCACCTGGGACGCACCTAAGGCTCACTGAATTTCAGTGAATTGGGCGCCCAATTCACTGAAAACCAGTGAATTGGTCACTCAGTTCACTGAGTTTGTGTTTTTTTTTCATTTTTGCACATCACGTGCCTCAGGCGCGTGCCTGCGCCTAGGCTCCAGGACCTCTTTGCGCCTCTGTGCGTCTTACACATTTAATATCTTAGCCGTTTAACCTTAATTTTTATTGGTGGTGTGGTCCGCTTGCATAGTTCCAATGCTCCATTGCGAGTGATCACGATCCCCTACTCTTGAGTTCCTTTTAATAGTCGCTAGCCAAGATGCAGGACACCTAACTTTGTATGAGTACAACTTAGCATCCCCAGAAGGATGAGCAGTTCGAGGTGATCAATTGCTATTTGGAGACATACCTCTGTTGTTTTGTGTGCAATTACTTGCGGGCTTTGGTGGTTTGGCTATCCTGGGTAGAATATTCTTACAAAACCTTCAACACTAACATCGACACTACTCAATTCGAGATTGTTTATGGTATACCCCGACCATCCCCCACCCACAATCTCGCAGGTGAATATCCTGTGGAGACCCTATCATATTTGCTTCAAGATCATGACTCCATACTTCTCGAATTTTGCCATCATCTTTAGCGTGCGTAGGACCGGTTTTTTATTTTTTCCAACTGTCACTGCCGAGATGTGCAATTTACTGAAGGGGACACTCTGTTCGTCAAGCTCAGGCTGTATCGCCAAATTTCAGTGACATATCAAATCACTTGAAGCTCACCTTGAAGTTCTATAGACAATTTGATATTACAACGCGCGTGGACACCTTGGCTTACCGCCTCTGACTCACCCACCAACCACATCCACTTAGTGTTTTACGTTTCTCAGTTGAAATGTGTTATTGGAGACCATCCGGTCGAAGCGACTCTCACTCCTCGGCTTCCAAGGTCACCCTACCAGAATTCCTTACACAACTCGTCACAAACACACATTTTCTCACCGAAGGGGGTCTATCAGTCGATCAGATCCTGGTGAATTGACAGAGCCACCCCTCATCGGAGGCCACCTGGGTTGACCGGTCTACATTCAGCGTCCGGTTTTTGGACTTTTGACTTGAGGATAAGACAAATTTTCTATTGAACGACATTGTTACAAACATCGATGAGGGGGAGGGATGCGCCCCAGTGTGCCAAGTATATCAGCGTCGCGGAAGGGATGTAGAGGACACATCGGTGGAACACAACCCTTAGCGGCCGCACATCCTATTGGAATTCTTGTCCTTTATGAGTGTTATCTTGCAAGTATGATGAAATGGGAACCCTAGAGATTTTCACTCTTCTCTCACATTCCCCTTCTCTCTCATGTAATCCCCAACTACACAACACTTTTTCGGAAATCTGTCGCCGTATTCAGGAACAGATAGTTGCAGCCAATGGACTTGTGCATAGAGTTTGTCTACCATGACATGACCAAAAAAATTTTAGACTCACATTACTGTCAATCCGGTGAAGTATTATTAGGTTCCATGGTGGTGCCATTTACATATCCAAATATCCACTTTCTCTTCGAGGCATGAGTGATGGTTGGAACCAGCCAAGTGTATAATGGTAATTTGTGGAGTGTTTTGGTCATGACTTACTTTGATAGATCCCTTAGAAGTCAAGGAAGAATAAGCAACACCACCTCCAAATGAGGCAAAAGGAAATTTAACACTTCCTGACATGAGATCCAAGAATATAAATCAAGGAATCACCAAAGAAAGATTAATAATCAGAACTTAGGCTTTGCTCATAAAAAGAGGGAAAACCTAGATCCAAAAAAGTTAGTGATCCGACCAACAAATCCATATAAAATCACAATTAGTGATAGAAAAGAGGAGGAAAAACCATCTCCTTAAGAATGAAGTGCATGCCATAATAGGAGTTATGCCCTCATCTGAGAGTTCTGACGCCCAGAAGTGTTGACCGACACAATGTGTTACAACCCGTCTAAAAGCGTAAATTAGAGCGCGTTTTGGGTAGGTCGTGATGCCATAAACATGGGGGAAAGAAACTTCATGTTTGTTAGGCGGGAGCTGAATTTATATAATTAGATTTAAAATAAATAATTTGGGGAAAATACACTATCTTTATGCGGAAGTTTTAATGTATAGCATTGCAGAATTAAATATACATGCATGTTAACAAAACTCATGATACAAAGTGCTGATACAAATTTAATGCAATGTAAATCACAAAGAAATGAACATGGAACCATATCAAATTCCAGTACATAACTTTTAGCTTAGCACTTGTCCATGATTTAAGAAAATGTCTGATCATACTTATTAGTTATTACATAATGAGCAATGCTCAACAGTAAAGAAAATACAAACATAAAACCTGACACAACAAGAAATAAGATAAACCTTGATATAGATCAGACTTAGATTTTTAAGAATTGAATATTTTTTAAGAGCACAAAAATTTGCAAAACAATTTAAGAAAATTTGAATAAAGGAGGGAAAGAGGAGATCCTTACCCAAGACAACCAAATCCTAGCCCAAGGAGGGGAGGGAAGGAAACCCTAGGAGTCCCTCTTGAAATCACAGACCAAAATGAAGGGGGAGAAAGAATTTAGGGATGCTAGCCTTAGGAGGAGAGAGGGAAGGAAGCTGTTGACCCTGAGGAGGAGAAGAAGTGCTGTTGCGGCTTGGGGAGGAGGAGAAATGCTGCTGTGGCTAGTGGAGGAGGAGAAACCGGCTGCCACGGCTTGGGGATGAGGAGAAACCACTGACCAGAGCAGGAGGTGCTGTCCCCGAGCGGAAATCAGCGGGAGAGGCTGCACGCGGAAAACTCGGGAGAGTGCAAAATTATAAATTAGGGCTCTGCTCGGTTAAATTTGGGAAAACCAAATAAAAAGAAACTCCTTTTTTTATATACCAAAATGCCCTTGCTGCCCAATTAAATTAAATCCTCCTTTTTGTTTTGTTTTATATTTATTTATATTTTTAAAATGGATTGTTACATAATGCCTAGACGAGGCTTATGTGATCATCTAGGAGAGGCTCACAAGAGCGGGTATAAGAGGAGAGTGCATCGACTGTGGAGGTAAAGGTTTTCGACGTCATTGCGGTAGAAGATGGAAGATATGAGCGCAGTCAGAGGGTCACTAAGTAGTGTGGAGCGAGAGCGGCTTGGGACAGAGGAGCGACTGGCGTAGCTTAGGGCTCTTATTTCATGTTGAATATAGTTAATTTGATAAACATCTATTACAAGTGTAAGTACCTTTTATATATATAAGAGTGGGAGGTTACACGAGAAAGGAAAAGATATGAAATTATAAAACACCAAATGCTAACAAAAACTAAAGTAAAAAATTCATAGTTCTTCGAATGGTAAAGATGGTCGGAGATAGAGAAGTAGACAGATATAGTCAGAGGGAATTGGAAATAAGCCTCAGAACTAAAAAGAGATCATCGTTCATAGAGAAAAAGAGAAGCCCCAATCCAGAAGCAAGAAGCAAGAGCGTCATTGAGAGATGGCTTCGAAAAGAAAGCCAAAATTTGGAGTTAGAGAGATAGTTCACTCGGGTCGAACTCAGAATATATAAAACACAAACTTAAAGGATCATAAATTATAAATTAACTCATCTCTTTTAAGTAAATAAAAAAATGTTGGTACAATATAATGGTTGACTATGTTGCACCGACACCGACACACGATACGCGACACGACACGACATACGACTCATCAATTCTAAAAAATATCATATTCTGACACGCTGGGACACGTATATTAAATATTTATTTTCTTATAATTATGAAAATCCTAAAACAATTTAAAAAAAAAAAGAACAATTAACAAATATTCAAATAAGCTACGTCTTGTTTAAATATTACTCATCAAATATGTTAGAAAAGCCCAATTAAGGGCCCATGTTTTCTCTCTTTTCTCTCTCCATGTTTTCGTCCCACATCTTGTATTTAGGATTTCTCTTCTCTTTCTTCTCCTATATAAGTGTATTCATACTTGTAACTATTCATTCAAGAAGTATATACAAGCTTTGAGGCCTTTCTCTACATGGTATCAGAGGCAGACCGGTCTCCTCCCACGGTATCCGGCCTACCCGTTTTTCTTCTCCTCACCGCAACCGGTCTCTTCTCCTAACCGGTTGTCCGCGCGGTCTCTCCTTCCCGCGGACTCCTGCGGCTTGGTCTTCTCTATCCGCTTCCTCCCCACCCCTGTTTCTTTCGTGGACTCCACCTCCTCCTTCCCCCTCCCCTCTTTTTATACTCCTCTCTCTCACGTGGGACCACTTTCTCTCCCCTTCTCTTCCCGCGCGGACTCTCCCTGTTTTTTGGATCGCTGCTCGCCGCGACCTGCCTCTCCTGCTCACCGCGCGGTCTCTCTCTATCCGCTGCGGCTTCTCCCTGCTCGCTAGTCGCTGCTCGCAACGACCTGTTTCTCCTGCTCACCGCGCGGTCTCTCTCTATCCGCTGCGGCTTCTTCCTGCTCGCTAGTCGCTGCTCGCAACGACCTGTTTCTCCTGCTTACCGCGCGGTCTCTCTCTATCCGCTGCGGCTTCTCCCGGCTCGCTAGTCGCTGCTCGCAACGACCTGTTTCTCCTGCTTGCCGTGCGGTCTCTCTCTCTCCGCTGCGACGTCTCGCTGCTCGCTGATCGCTGCTCGCTGCGACCTGCCTCTCCTGCTCGCCGCGCGATCTCTTTCTATCCGCTGCAGTCCTTCCTCCTCGCTACTCGCCTGCGGCCTGTAGCGACCTGCTTATTCCTCGCTTCTCGCTGCGGCCTCGCCTTTCTGCTGCTATCTTGTCGCATTTGGTCGCGATCTCCTGGTCGCTGGCGTGTCCGCCGAGACCGTGCGACTTCTATATTTCTTGCCTCCCGGCCCTTTCTCTGCTACCCGCACGGCACTCCTCTTCTCACCGCCCGACCTCTTCTGCTGGCCGCGCATGGCGTCCGATACCTCTGCTGCTACTTCTGCGCCGCCAGCCCACGCGGCTGCCTCGACTTCCGAACTTCGTGATGAATTACGGATTACAACTATCTCCCTCACTGGCAAAAGGAACTTTGTTGAATGGGTTCACTCGGTTCGCCGTGTTCTGCAGACAAAGGGACTTCTTCACCACTTGACCTGGGCCCCTCCGACTGCACCCTCCGATGACTGGCTTCGCGACGATGGTCGGGTCCAGTCCTGGCTTCTCAACTCTATGGATCCTGAACCCTACCGGATGGCAATGTATCATGATACGGCTAAATCCATGTGGGAGGAGCTTCACGCCTTTTACTCTGATCATGACAGCCTACAACATCTGTATGATATTATTTCCGATCTTCAGAATCTTACCCCGGGTGCTCCTGGTGATATGCTCTCCTTCGTGGCTAAAGCCAAGAGTTTGGCAGAGGCTTGGATTCAGCATCAACCTCCTACTACCGATCTCACCACTCAACGCAACCAGAAAAAAGCTGTCGCCATCGCCATGATGATGTCCCGAGTTCCTCCCCACCTACATAGTATTCGGGCTCAGATCCTATCCTCCGCCACAACTCCTTCACTGTCGGATGTATGCTCTATGCTGCTCAAAGTCACGCCTCCCTCGGAGGCTCCTCATGATTTTGCCCCAGCTCTTCTTCAGCAACCTCTCCTTCCGAACCCTCCTACTCGTGGATCTTCCACTCGGGGGGGCCGGCCACCGTCTCGGGGACGCGGACGTGGTGGTCGGTCTTCAATGAAATGCACTTACTGTGGCCGCGATAATCATCTTGAAGCTACTTGTTACCGCAAGCACGGCCTGCCCCCTCATCTTACTGCTACTACCACTGCTGCTTCTCCTCCCACTGGGCCGTCTGCCCCCGATCTGGCTTCCACTACCCGCCAGGATATTGCTGAGCTTCGCACCCAACTCCAACAGCTTCAAGGTGCTCTCACCCGCTCCTCCGGCTCCGTCGCATCCTTTTCTGCGGAAGGTATAACCTGTCTCTCTCATAGTCCCTGCTGGATCGTTGATTCCGGGGCCACTCACCATATCACTTCCCAGAAGCCCAGCAAGTACCAACGGACGCCTCACCCCCTTTGCATCACTGTGGCCAACGGTGATACCCTTCCTGTCTCTGGCACCGCTGCTCTTCAGCTTACTCCGACTCTCTCTCTTTCCTCGGTTCTGCATGTTCCGGGCTCCCCTTTCAACTTACTTTCTGTTAGTCGTCTCACCCACGACCTTGATTGCTGCATAACTTTTTTACCTTCTTCTTTCCTTATACAGGATCGTCGCACCCGGAGTACCATTGGTAAAGGGCAGCTGTTGAACGAGCTCTATATCTTGGACATCCCACCTACTACTCTATCTGCTATCTCCACGGTCGATTGGCATCGCCGCCTTGGGCATGCCCCCCTACCGATTCTCAAGCGGGCTCTTCCTGATGTACCTCTGCAGGAGTTCTCTTGTGAATCTTGTATCTACGGCAAACAGCATCGCTCTTCCTTTCCCCTACTTGTACCAGGAGTAGTACTCCTCTCTCTTTAGTACATTCTGATGTATGAGGTCCTTATCGTGTCCCCAGTATTTTTGGTTATCGTTATTTTGTCACGTTCATCGATGACTACTCGCGTACTACATGGCTTTATTTACTACATGATCGTACTGAACTTACTTCTGTGTTTCGTGCTTTTTTGACTGAGATGCGTACGCAATTCGACACCCCCCTTCGGGTTATCCGCACCGACAATGCTCGCGAATATACCGGGCGTGCCTTCTCTACTCTTTGCACCGAGTTCGGTATCATCCATCAAACTTCCTGTGCCTATACCCCTCAGCAAAACGGGGACGCCGAACGGAAAAATCGCCATCTTCTCGATGTTGCCCACTCCCTGATGTTCCAAATGCATGTTCCGGTCGAATATTGGAATTTTGCCGTCTCAACAGCCTGTCATCTTATTTACCGCCTCCCCTCCTCTGTGCTGAATTTTGCCTCACCACTCCAACTTCTCTCTCCCTCCACCAACCCCACCTCTCTCACACCACGGGTCTTCGGGTGTGTGTGCTATGTCCACCATCTTGGCCCTCCTTCGGACAAGCTTGCTCCTCGGGCTGCAAAGTATATGTTTGTTGGATACTCCCGGACTCAAAAGGGATATGTCTGCTACTCTCCTTCTGATGGTCGACTGGTTGTTTCTGCAGATGTCACCTTCTGCGAACACCAGCCCTTCCACTTGCCTTGCCCCACCTCGTCTTCTGCTCCACCTCTTCCCCGGCCTGCCGTACCAGTCACGCCATCGTCTCTACCCTCTTCTTCCTCCTCTCCACCAGCTCTTCCTCGGGTTCCTCCACCTCTTATCCGGGTCTACTCTCGACGTCCATCCAAGGATACTCCCGTGCACTAGCTCCCCGCTACCAGCGATACCTCGGCTCCGGCAGATCCGGCTCCCGTCTCTACAGCTCATCCCTTGGCCAACTACATCTCTCTCCATCGGCTGGCACCACCTCTTTATGCCTTTGCCACCTCTCTTTCCTCTATTTCTATTCCTAACTCTGTGCAGGAGGCGCTTACACATCCCGGGTGGCGGGCAGCCATAGAAGATGAAATGCGGGCTCTTTGGGCGAACCAGACCTGGGATCTGGTACCTCTTCCTCTTGGTCATACCTCTGTGAGCTGCAAATGGGTCTTTGTTGTCAAGCATGCGGCGGATGGCACTGTTGACCGCCTGAAGGCCCGCCTCGTGGCCCAGGGCTTTACTCAGCAACATGGCCTTGATTATGAGGAAACTTTCTCTCCAGTGGCCAAATTGAACACGGTCCGCGTCCTTCTTTCCTTGGCAGTTCATCGTCACTGGCCGCTCTATCAGTTGGATATTAAGAATGCCTTCCTCAACGACGATCTGCACGAGACAGTTTATATGCAGCAACCTCCCGGGTTTGAGACCACGGGGGAGTCTTTGGTATGTCACCTTCGGAAATCCATTTATGGTCTCAAATAGTCCCCACGAGCGTGGTTTGAAAAATTCAGTAAAGTGGTCTGTACTAGTGGCTTCACTCGAAGCTCGGCTTATTTTTCCCTCTTTACCTGCCACCGGTCAACCGGAACTGTGATCCTTCTGGTCTACGTTGACGATATCCTGATTACTGGCAACGACACGGCAGGAATACAACAGATCAAGGAACAGTTAAATTCCGCCTTTCAGACCAAAGATCTGGGCAACCTACGGTACTTTCTTGTGCTCGAGGTCGCACGACGCTCTGATGGTCTTGTGTTATCTCAAAGGAAGTATTGTATGGACCTCCTTCATGATGCAGGCTATTCTGGATGCAAACCTGTGGAGACTCCTATGGACGCCAATCACAAGCTCTCGGCCCATAGTTCTGACTCTGACAAGCTGCTTACAAATCCGGAATATTACAGACGCTTGGTTGGGAAACTGATCTACCTTACGGTGACTCGACCGGACATCTCATTTGCTGTAGGAGTTGTGAGTCGGTTCATGCACGCTCCTCGGACATCTCATCTTCAAGCGGTCGAGCGCATCCTTCGATATCTCAAGATCGCCCCCGGACAAGGACTTGTGTATAAGCCATCCACATCTCTATCACTCGTCGCTTACTCTGACGCTGACTATGCAGGATCTATCGATGATAGGCGCTCCACTACGGGGTTCTGCACTTACTTTGGTGGTCATCTCATAACATGGCGTAGCAAGAAACAATCTGTGGTTGCACGCTCTTCTGCTGAAGCCGAGTACCGGGCTATGGCTGCGGTTGCTTCCGAGCTAACCTGGCTTGAGAGCCTTTTGGGAGACTTGGGTGTTCTTCTCTCATCACCGGTTACCTTATTTTGTGACAGTCAGGCAGCAATCCATATTGCCAAGAATCCGGTGTTTCACGAACGCACAAAGCATATCGAAGTTGATTGTCACTTTATCCGGGAAAAGGTACAGTCAAAGAAGATAGATTTGGAGCATGTTCCTGCTAAAGACCAAGTTGCGGATATCCTGACAAAAGCTCTCTCCAGGACTCTATACTATCAGTTTTTATCCAAGCTTGGTGCCTACGACTTGTACGCTCCAGCTTGCGGGGGAGTGTTAGAAAAGCCCAATTAAGGGCCCATATTTTCTCTCTTTTCTCTCTCCATGTTTTAGTCCCACATCTTGTATTTAGGATTTCTCTTCTCTTTCTTCTCCTATATAAGTGTATTCATACTTGTAACTATTCATTCAAGAAGTATATACAAGCTTTGAGGCCTTTCTCTACAAAATATTTAAATGTAAAACTTAACAAAATTTCAAAAAATTACAGAACATTAACACATTATCATTATATATCATCAATAAAAATAATGGATTTCATATCAAGATCATTTAGTGAATGATTTGCAATTTCAAGCACGCCAACATCTTCAAACGTGTCCAATGAATTGCCACCAATATCCCACATCTTGGTCTCTCTTTGTGCGTAATGTGGATTTTTTTAGATAGAAGACGTAGATTGCTGTGTATAAAAACTAGATCTTCTGTGCGTTTTGGAGTCATTTTATTTCTTCTCATTGAGTGTATAAAGGAGTACATACTCCAATTCCTTTCGGCACATGATGAAGATGGTTATGCAAGAAGCTTTAAGGATAAACTCTGTAGCATAGATGCACTTGCACCATTAATAACCCACCAAGCCTTAGGATCCATCAAAAATCGACTGTGGACTGAATCAAATTCTCTAAATTCTCCATTTATATAAGCAAAATTATTCATGTTGGTGCGATCCTCAATGTTAGGAAAGTACTTCCTAAAAGCATTTTTTTTGTTTCTTGAATGATTTTACTATCCTTGTACGGAGAAATTCTAGAAGAATCTTCATTGAACCATTGTTCACTGTAGTACCTAAATTAAAAATATAAAACAAGTATTATTGTTATAACAAATAAAAAATAATAATTTAATTAACTCATGAAATTTTAGAACTTAATATTCAAGGCATGTGCTAAGCAATGAAGTGGAGTGTTATTTTTTGACCAACAATCCAAAAGTATTGTTTGAACAACTTCATAAAATGTAGATTGATGGCGAGGAGCGACGGAGCCTGGAGCAGGGTCCGTGAGTAGCTCCAAAGGCTGGAGCAGAGACGGCGAGGAGAGCTGCTGCGCTGGAGCCTGGGGAAGTGTTGGTGAGGAGCGGCGGGTGAGGAATCGCAAAAGCTAGGGCATTTTGAAGTGTCGGCTTGGGGAAGTGTCAAGTCAAGAGCAAGAAACGCAGAAGCTAGGACATTTTTTTTATAAATGAGCGGTTGAGCGGAACACACATGTCCGATTGAGCGGGACACACGATTCACGCATGAGCCAGCATGTTGGACATCCGACACGCGTGTCCGCATGTGTCCCCGTGTCGGAGAGTACAACACCGACACGTTGGGCAATTCGAAGTGTCGGTGCTTCATAGATGGTCGATACCTTATATAAATCGATATTTTCAGAAAAGAATCAATGTCGTGTCGTTCTCCTTGAGAAAAATGCTGTCATCTGATTTTTACAATATTGGTGTCATGCATGAGCTTGACTCTGGCTGGGATATGGTGGTGGCTTGGTAGACATCGCCTCCATACTAAGTGGCCCCCTGGGCTTCTTAATGATTTATACATTCCTAGTCATCTCCATCAAATTTCTTTGCAGTTCTATGCTATATACTGGCATGCATAAATAATTGGTAAAGGAGGACTCAAGCAAAATCATTTCTTCTATCAGAAGAATACAACCGCTATGCTCCTCCTATTCGGGGATGGATGAAAGTTGGAGATCTTCTCTTAAAATTGAGTTAAGCCGTAGATAGCTTTTACTACAGTGCTGATCCTAGCAAGTTATTATGTATGACCCGTCAAAAGAAGGGAAAGGAGAAAAACTTTTATTATGTTTATCCCGTGCAGCTCTTCACCCGGATTCTCTTTTGTGCTATTCACTAAAACAACATATGTTTGGTTTTGATGTAGGGAGTTACCTTGCAATGACTGGTAGGAGAATTTCATCTCCTGTTGATGCATTATATGTTGGCCTTGGAACTCATTACGTGCCGTCTGGAAACCTGGCATCTCTTAGGGAGACTCTTCAGTCATACAAATTGTATTCTACTTGTTCTAATCACTTTCTTTTATAGGATCCATTATTGTTTTGGTTGGAAATTTTGGTACCCTCTATTGAACCCGAAAATCTTGTATAATTCTTAATTTTCGTACATAGAATACTATCTGTCACTTCATCATATAGAATTACTTGTTTGACTTTTTATTTCATTGTTTCTACATATATTTGTCAGTGTTCATAACTACCTACCACGAGCGAAATACAATGAAAATGAAGTCAACCTTAATTGAGATAAAGCACACTGGAAAACTAAAACTCTATAAGTGCACCCATCTCTCCACAAAAAGGAAGCCTTAGATAGTATAATTGGACTTATCTCAGATTTGATGCAATCTTTACATTAACAACGGTTACCAAATAACAAAGCTAAAAATTGGTACCTCATTGGTATCATCATTTTTGAATGTCATTGGCCAAAGCCTATGTTGTGGTTAAGAGCATCCATGATGATCTAGGAAACACAAGTTCAAATTCCTGCTGACTAGGCCTAGATCATTGACCTTTTGCCGTCGATTTAAATTTCCATTACAATCTCTCATCGACCTACAACATGTGGAAATACAAGCTAGTTCCTCCCACCCCTGCAAGTAGCTCCTCACGGGCCTGCTTCTAGCCTCCTACTGATGACACTGCTGAGTGAAGGCCTTGAAAATTGTTAAGCCTCCACCTTATGGATTTTTTATTGTTATACTTCACAGGGTGCATGTGATATAATCATCGTGGTCGATCATCACTGTTTATTGCGAGCTTAGGTGCGTTGGGGAAAGCTTTGTTGCTTGCAATCGCGTATTATTCAAAGAAGGCCATCAGAGAAGATCTTAAGAATGACTAGAGAATTACTTGAGAGGTGACAGTTGAATTAGAAATGAAGGGAATAATAACTAGTGTGATTACGTTCATCCACATAAGACATATTTATAACATTACAATGGACTCACAAAGCCTAACACAAGATGTGGGACTAAAACCACTCACACATAAATACTAATATAAAAATCTCAACTCTCCCCTTCAAGCTGGTGGAGAAACCTCCAGCTTGACAACATCAAAGGAAGGGTAAATGTGGTAAGCAAAGGTGAGACAAGATGGGTGACCGGGGATACTCCCACACACGGTACACCCACAGGAAAGAAACTATGCACACGAATCCATGAGATTGTGGGGATAACCCCGCACGCACGGATCTATGGGACCGCAGGGATAACGGAGAAAACCACACACAAATTTACAAGACTGCGGGGATAACACCTCACACACAGATCTACGTGACCGCATGGATAAGAGAGAGGGAAAAGGACATCCACCAAAGACCATACCACCTACCAATCATCAAGGAAAAACTTGGGGAGACAAACAACACACACATAAGCCTAGAGGCTGTGTGAGACTAAGGCGAACAACGAGAAAGATCATCCAGGTCGCCCTCATCCCAAACACTCCCTCACGTGAAATACACGTGCATATAGGCATAAAACACACGAAACACTGAGTAAGACACAAATAAAACTTCAAAAAACAACAAAATATTCCATCATCCCCATCATCGACGAGAGAAGCTAGCTGCGGGAACAATATCTCCGGCAGGAACATCAGTAGAGACCATCGACAGTATGACTACAACAGCCCGACTATAACGTGTAAGGCGAGCAACAATGGGAGCCAATAGAAAGTCTGGAACATGCAGCAACAAAGGACATGCACGAGATTTAGACAGGAAGTCTAGAAGCATAGGAGCCAGCCCAAGGAGATTGAAAAAAGTAGGCACCAGCAAGATGGAAGCAGGGATCTGCCAGATCTGAGAAGAACTCAGAAAAATTGCAGTGGAGGCATCGATGATGGTGTGCAGAGGAAATCAATACACGAAGCAGGAAACAGAGTAGGAAACAAAGCAGGAAATGACTGCAGTGGGAAAGGCGTCTATGATGGAGGATCAGACGGGACCAGCGGGATCAACTCCAGGAGAATAAAAAATACCAGATGGGCCTTGCGCGAGCAAGAGGCCAGGGATCTGTCGGATTCTGCGATGGGAGGCAGCATCGACGAGAAGCATAGACTAGCACGACGACCACGTCAAAAGTAGCGCAGAGCGAGGGGCAAGATCCGCTCCCATCGATGGAATTCAACGTCGATTCCCTTGACAGGAGCAGGAGAGAAATCACGAGACAGGAGTGCAAAGAGGGGCGGCTTGACAGGACGAGAACGAGTGGTCAAGGGTTACGAGATTAGGGCATTGGGGGAGAAAAAAGTTTTTTTTGGCTTTGTTACCAAGTTGAATTAGAATTGAGGGACTTACATTCATCCACATAGGGGGATATTTATAACATTACAAGGGACTTACAAAACCTAACACAAGATGTGGGACTAAACCCACTCACACATATAAATATTAATATAATAATCTTAACTGTGAGCACATGATGCTCTGATACCAAATTGAAATTATATCTGCGAATGATGAGTTGCAGTTACTTGACTTGTGCCATAAGCTTCCATGCCTTATATATGATTGAGGTAACCATATCGATATTGACGACTAATAACTCGCTGCCAAAGTCATCTTTGACATCATTGACCATGACTATAACCATCATGGTTGTCAAGCATGCCCGTAAAGATTCGCATTCCATAAAGGTTGTGCTTTGACCAAACAGATCAGAGTCATTGGACCCCCTACAAATGGTGATGATCTAAGAGAACACTGTGATGCTCAATTTCTACTTCCTCAATGTGGAAAAACAATCTAGTTCCAACTGAAGAGTCCAACATGATTTAGAATCTCTATGCAGGTTCGTGAAAAAAGGTAGTACCAATTATTTTCACAGGCCCCTTGTTATGTTGTCTCTGGCAGCCGCCCAAGTCACTAACTTCTCAACAACAACAATATCCATGGACGACATGAGTAGTGGACGTGTTAGACCGCCTGACAATTGAAATCCCAGTCGACCGCATGTTTGTGATCAGAGGAGATCAAGCCACCACGTGGCGGGACCCGCTTTTGCAGATTTGCCATTGATTCGTTGATCGGATCGGTGATCAGAGACCGCGAGCGTGTCCAGAGCGTCCGTTTTCATTTTATATGTATTTTTTATATAATTTTTGGAGTTGTATTTGTATTATTTTAGACATCGAGCGTAACAAACGATCCTAGCCGTTCACACCAGGATGCCCAACCGCCCCCTCTCGTTATAAATAGGGTGGATGTTCAGGCTTTCATTCATTGCTGAGTTTTGTGAGAGATTTTAGATTTCGGCAATCATTCGTGGTGCGACGCCGCAAGCACGGGGTGCGAAGCCTCGGTGAAATTCAATTATTTTTTTAATTTTGGTAATTTTATTTATTTTTCTCCCGATCTGTCGCTGTTGCCCTTCTCTAATCCCACGATCCCCTCACCCCACAGCCAACATTCATCTATTAATCGCTCGTTTCGCCATTTCTCTTCATCGTCAGAAGGAGGTAACCGTTCCTTTACTCCTGTTCATCTTCCCCGCATGCAAATAACCACAGGTCTCTTCTTCCCTATCGACAAACCTGATCATCTTCTTCGACTGTCTAGCCGCTGTCCAGTCGATCCCCTGCCGTGTGTCCTCCCTGGAAGTCGGCGATCCTATCCCTAGTCGCTGTCCTGACGACCAACTCTCTCGCATCATTGGCTCCAGTCCCGTTTCCAGCTCCTGTTCATTGCCGTTTCTCTGTTCAGGCTCGCTAACCCTCTTTCAATTGTAAGACCGCTTCGTCCAGGCCACTCCCGTTCTCTACTAATCAACTCCTTTCCGGTTGCGTGCAACTTCACGTTAATTCCCCTTCCCGATTCCCAGCACCAGTCCTCATGCTATTTCCTGCGTCAATTCCTGCCACCGCCGACCTTCCAACTTTCCTACAGTCAAGCATTCTGATTTCCCATTTTGCAGCCCAATACGTCCATTACTCCCATTTTATTTTTTGCCGTGGAAACACCTGCAACAATCCAAATCCCAGCAGCCTTCCCCGTTCCCTGTTCTCCATCTTCCTCCCGTTCTGTCGTGGAGCCATGCCCGCCGCCACCGCCGCCGAATTCTTCTTGATTGTGAGTATATCCTGTATTGTATTCTTTTTTTTGTATTTAATATTAGGCAGGTATTTCATATCTATTTGGGTATTTGACTCTCCATGGTAGTTGTTTTTCATTCTCTTTTCGTTCTATAAAACTTATTTGTGCTAGTTGTAGTGGAAAACACCACATGAGAAATACGAACGTAAATTGCTTACGTGCTTGAAAATTATAGGTTCATTTTGTGTAGTACTGCTAAATTTATATAAAGAAGAAATCGAGTGCCATCCGGTCTAAAGAAGAAATCGAGTGTGAAAGATCGGCTAGGCAGATTGGTATTAATTCGTATGAAATTAAAATAATAGTGATACCTTTCTTCAATCGTTGACCACTGGAATAACTGGATGAGTTAAAGTGGTATTGTGGGACGCATATAAGGTCGCTCTGGATCGATTCATTAACCGATTGACGCCTTCTCTCACTAGATATTGTGATTGGAGCTCAATGGTAAGACGGAGGCCAAGATGCGACGAGAACTATAGAATCCCGAGCTTGAGCCTTGCAAGGAAATCATGGATGATCAGGCTTTGTCCTCCAGACGTTTCCCGAGGATGGTGAGGTTCTTGGCTAGAAGAGAGCTACTGTGGGGTTCTCGAGACCGTCGACGATCAAAGGGGCAGCAACGAGACCTATCGATTCTCTAAGTTTTGGCGATGAGAGGCGGGGAGGGAGCGCGACTAGGTAAGGAGTCGGGCTGGTAAACTGGTAAAGGTGATTAGTCTGTTAGGAATTAAAAAGGCTACACTTTATTTGGTTGTTTATAGGAGTGCAAATAGCATAGTAAGATATTTACTTAGTTTTGAGTTTCTTGAGTTTTTTCTTTGATGAGCACAATGATAAAGTAAAACATAACAGTAAGCCACAACACAACACACAATACACAAGGATTTATAGTGGTTCTTCAAAAATGGGTACA
This sequence comes from Platanthera zijinensis, assembly GCA_039513925.1. Lineage (NCBI taxonomy): Eukaryota > Viridiplantae > Streptophyta > Magnoliopsida > Asparagales > Orchidaceae > Platanthera > Platanthera zijinensis. The sequence continues at coordinate 121,980,871 of CM077091.1, forward strand.
TCCACTTTCCCCTCTTCACCTATCTAGCAGAGAGCTAGCTTAGGCCAAACTTCTCCAAAACTTCTCCTAAGATCCTTAGATCCTCAGATCTTACACCTCAGGAACACAAGTTCTCTACCTCAGACCTTCACATAGGTCCTACAACTCAGATCTTCCACAGATCCTACACCTCAGGCTCAGCACAAGCCCTACAACTCAGACTTTCCACAAGCCCTACAACTTAGGCTTCACAAGCCCTACAACTCAGGCTCCACAAGCCCTACAACCCAGGCTTTATAAGCCCTACAACTCAATCTCAATCAGCAGAGATCTACACTCAGATCTATTACAGATCATACAACTCAGATTCACAAAGGAATTATATAAAGAAATAGAATTCAAATTTGATTCAACACCCTAGAGTTTGAGTCTTCAGGTAGAAGGACACATCAAGATTCTTCTTCTTTTCCTTGATCACACTTGAAATAATCTTCTTGGAATGAGCTGGGCTTGATCAAGTGTACTTGTACCAGAGAAAAGATCTTCAAAAGTAATGTTACTGAAGTAAGATCAGGAAGAACCTTTCTCTGAATCTTGCAGTGTGTGAAGAATGAATTCTTTAGAATGTACGAACACTGCTCAACACTTTCATAGAACTTGAAGTAAAATTTTCTCAATGTTTATTGTAAAACTTGGCAAATAACTTCTCAAATTTTCAAGTCTCCCTTTTATATTGGACTTGGTCGCCCGAGAGAATAAGGACTGAAATAGTATTTTCCAACGACTAGTCAATACTCCTTAGGCAAATTCTGACTCAAACGACTATTTTTATTTGGCCTAAGGAAGGATTGCAAAAAAGGAAACATTCTGTCTTGAATTCTTCAATCGGCTAGCAAATACTTTAGGTAACAATCCAGAAATAGAATCTTCACAGGCTGGCAAAATCCGTCTAAGGAAGAATTTTGAAATATGAAAATATTCTCCAATGAATGAGAATAATTCTCTCCGCTGGCAATCCCTGAATATATGCAGTAAATCTCGTGTACTAATTTGATTTAAATTCTCTATATAATCTGCGCCTTAAATAAAGGATATAACCGTTGTGCCACGTATCAGGCTGGTGAAAATAATTATAAGTGACCATAACATGATGCCATAGACAAGGTCTAATGGCCCTCATGATTTATATGTAGTCAGCTTAAAACACATTAAAGTCATATAAGAAAACTCCTGACACTTAGTCAATTCAGCCTGTAGAAAAGTTGTCACAATGCAATCGATGCAGTCGAATTTTTCCTTAGCCATGAAGTCGATGCCGTCGAACTTTTCCTTAACCATGAAGTTGATACAGTCAAACTTTTTCTTAACCTTCAAGTCGATGCAGTCGAATTTTTTCTTAACTATGCAGTCGATGCAGTCAAACTTTTCTTTAACCATGAAATCGATGCAGTTGAACTTTTTCTTAATTATGAAGTCGATGCAGTCGAACTTTTCCTTAACCATGAAGTCGATGTAGTCGAACTTTTGATTAGAATTTTGCCTATGCACCCGATGTTTTACTTAACCAAATTTCTGTTTCTGCCTCTGATTTCTTTTGTTCTTAGTGGCTTTCTCCTTGATAGTGACATGTCTAATATATGATTAGGACATAGATCACCATGAGTTTTTCTACTTGAGGGATTACAAGGGCAGAACCCTTTTTGGGTGACCATGTGTCTAACAATACATTAACCATGCACTTTAGTTATACCTGTTACACCAAAACTCAAACAACCATCAAATACAAGATGTTTATTGTCATCTTGCGGCCTTCTTCAAATCAGGAATCTTGGGGATAATATTCTCAACAATCTCTCCTTATTTGAATAAGTCAGAATCTCATATGACAATAACCATAGATATATATATAAAAATAAACTAAGATAAATTTGGACAGAGAAGCAATTCAAATTTATATTAACAGTGGAAATTACATTACGTTAAATAAGATAAAAACATCTCATCAGTTAGGTCATCCCAAAGTTCTCAGCACTTTAGACATCTTCTCCTTGAGCCTTTCTCTTCTACCTATCAAAATCCCAGTGGCTTTAGAATGTATCCGGGAGGAAGTGGACCATTTGGGTTTTTTCCTTCTATGAATTTTCCTTCTTGTCTCCTGATCTTCATGCTTTTTCCATTCCACAGAGTTGTAGTATCTGGAGATGTTGATTCCATGCTTGCCAAAATTGTTCCAAGTCTAGGGAATGATATTGCTGGATATGGGACTCAAATTTTCATATCCTGACATATTTTGAATTTCAATTCTTCGTCTCTGCCTTGCTTTTATGATCTCATCCTCGACTTGATCAATACTCTTCCTGAAAGATGATTCTCCTTGCTCTGCTGTTGGAGGAGTGAGATCATATCCTTCCCAACCTTCTTCATAGTATTCTGGAGGGAAGTAACCATATTTTGCAGTTGAGTCAGATTCAGGAATGGTAGAGTGAGGAGAGTAATTTATGGGATCCAGATCCATGGTTTCTCTGATTGTGTTTGTAGTCCAAATGACCTGCTGGGCAGAGTGATGGTTAATGTCATTCTCCCTCTTTCTGATTTCTTCAACTGTTTCTTTGCAGATAGCCTATTGGGCTTCACCAATCCTGTCTTTCAGTGTGTTTACTCCAGCTACTATTGTGTTCTTGATTTGCAGTAGATGTTCATCTAACAGCTGGTTGCATGAGTCCATCCTTTTCATGATTGCCATCCTGTTGTTATCCATTCTTGCATTTGTTGCCAGGAATGCCTGATATAACTTCTGTGCAGTGGCATCCTGGTTGTCTATGACAGCTTGAATACCCTGATGTGTAGTCATTTTGTCTTGCTGTAAAGTCCACAACATTTGCTGCCTTCATAAAGAACTGAAAAGTTTGAGTATTCAGATGATCCATTTCCATTTCAACTGCTTTTATTTTCTTATTCATCTCTGTCCTCAATCCTTGAACTCTGTTTCCACAAAGATTTCTATACTCGTTCTTTGAGTATCCATCATTTGTTGCAGCTGAGCCAAGAAAGAACTGCGTTCTTCAGTAGGTTGGGCAGTTGTGGCCACAACAACTCTCTGAGAGGTACCCGCAGGACCCTCATAGTCCTCATATAGATAATCATGAGTAGACTTCTGTGAGGTTCCTATGTTAGAGTCTTGGTCCTCAAACAAACTTTTTCCTTTCCATAGCATTAGCTCATGGCCAGTGAGGTTGAACTCTGTGGCGCTGTCTTCAACATGAGGTACTATTGCAGTGAAAGCCAGAACTTTGCAAACCACTTTCTCTACCTCTTCCATGGTAACCTTTTCCTGGGCTGAGTCATCCAGACTAGACTCCCCTTGAATATCCTCAGTGGATTCAACAACTTTAGTTTGTTTGATAGAAACCTCAATAGCAAGCTCCCCCTCAACTATACCTGTCAGGTTGAAGTGTTGAAGACTTTCTCCTTCCACCACTTTAGTGTGAAGTGTGGAGGCTTCCTGGACTTCTGTAGCAGTGAATTAAGGAGCAAGTTCCTCAAGAACTTCTACTTGGACCAACTCAACAATTTCTTGGGTATGAAGTTCTTGGTGAACTTCTCCCAGCTCAAGCCTTCCCTGATCAGCCACACCCCTGAATTCCTCCATAGGGGCTGTGCTTTCAAGATCTTCTAGGATCATTGGTGCAGAGATTTCAGGGTGATGGTCCCCTGTATGCTCCCTCTCAACATAACTGGGGGTTGGAACTGAGCTTTCAACAGGCTGTACCTTCTTCAGCGTTCTTCTCCTGGCAGCCACTTGCCCTTTGGGGATAGATTCAAGAATAATACCAATTGCAGCAGGCTTAAAGGTAATCTTATCAAAGGCGGCCTCAAACCTGTTCGAAAGACATTCAAAATATCAAATTCCTTTCAACATGTCTTTCGATTCTCCTAGCAGCTTTCAACAGGCTTTATCCGACGATCTCTCCTTGTACGCCATTGATGAAGCTAGAGTTAGAAGGAGAGAGACTTTTCTTTGTCAAAACGGGAGCAGAGTGCGAGAATGATGGTGTCGATGTTTGACGTTTTAGAGCTTATTTAATCTAATGTTCCCGCTATTTCTAATTTTAGTAATATAAAAAGAATTCCAAACGACGTGTACCTGTTTAAGGAATAAAATTTGTAGAAATAAAGTGTCAATATCCTTTTTGATTGAAATTTCTTTACTGTTTCTCGTATAACCCACATTCTTTCATAGTCAGTCTTTTTGCCTGCATCTTGGTTAGAACCCTAGATTCTACCGGCACACCAAAGAATAATAATAAAAGAAGTACAAGACACATCATCTAGTGGAGTGGCTAGACATCAAATTCATTCAAAGTTCAACATGCCTAGTTCAAGTTTAAAGTAATTGAACTTCTCTTCATTTAGAGGCTTAGTAAAGATGTCTGCCACTTGCTTGATAGTAAAGACAAACTCAAGCTAGATATCTTCTTTTTCTACATGTTTTTTAATAAAGTGATATCTTATCTCAATTTGCTTGGTCCTGCTATGAGACACGAGATTTTTGGCAATTCAAATTGCACTAGATGAGTCACAGAATAAATGTGCTTTACTTAACTGGATGTTGTAATCTTGTAATTGGTGTTGTATCAAGAGCATTTGAGCTCAACTTCCAGCTGAAATATATTTTGATTCTGTTGTTGATATGACCACACTGGTCTGCTTCTTACTTCTCTAGGAAATAAGCCTTCTTTCAAGGAACTGACATGTTCATGAAGTGCTCTTCTTGTCTTCCTTACATCCTGCAAAATCTGCATCTGAAAAGCCTATTAGCTCAAAATCATTACTCTTGGGATATCATAAGCCAAGATTAGATGTACCCTTAAGTATCTTAGAATTCTCTTGACAGAAGTATATTGAGATTTCTTAGGGTTTACTTGATACCTAGCACAAACACATATGAAAGACATGATGTCTGGTTTACTAGCAGTTAGGTAGAGCAGTGACCCAATTATACATCTATACATGGTTTCATTAAAAAGTTTCCCTTTTTTCATCCTTGTCTAGAGATACATTGAAGCTCATTGGAGTTCTCATAGAGGTTGCACTCTGCATTCCAAACTTCTTTATAAGCTCTTTTGTGAACTTGGCTTGTGAGATGAAAATCCCATCTTTTCAGATTGCTTCACTTGGAGCCATATGAAGTATTTTAGCTCTTCCATTCTGCTCATTTCAAACTTCTCTTGTATAAATTTAGCAAACTTTTTGCAAATGTTATCATCTATAGACTCAAAGATGATGTCATCTACATAGATTTGCACTAACAAAATCTTGTCTTTAATTTCCTTTAGGAATAATGTATTGTCTATCTTCGTTCTTGAGAATTTGTTTTCAATGAGAAAATTAGATAAAGTCTCGTACCGGGCTCTCGGTGTCTGTTTAACACCATATAAAGCTTTTCTTAAATAATAAACATGGGTTGAATGTGAGCAATTTATAAAACCTGGAGGTTGTTCTACATATACTTACTCTTTTAAATCTTAATTCAGCAAGACCGACTTCACATCCATTTGGTAAACCTTGAACCCTTTGTGAGGTTCATATGCTAGAAACAACCTTATGACTGTTGTTAGAAAAGCCCATGTAAAAATGCTTATTATTAGGCCAATGTATTTGATTCTTTTCTTCTTCTCTTATTAGTCCCACATCTTGTATAAGACTTTCCATCTCCTTTTCTCTCCTATATATTTGTATTCTCTCCTTGTATTTCAATACACAAGAAATATATACAAGTTTTCGAGCTCTTTCTACATGGTATCAGAGGGGCTCGTTTCCTCCTGCGGACTCCTTTCTTCTGTCCGCCTCTCCTGATCACCCTGCGGCTCTCTCTTATCCGCGACCTTCTTCTCCCTAGGCCGCGACCTGCTACTCTGACCGCTTCCTGCTGCGGACTGCCTCTTCTGTCGCCCTTGCCGCTCGGTCTCCTGCGGCCTGCTGCGGCCCGCCTCTTCTGTCCGCTGCCCGCCCTTGCCGCTTGGTCTCCTGTGGGCTCTCTTCTATTCCCGCTTCCTCTTCTCTCCGTGGTTCCACCTCCTCCAAGGGCTTTTTATAGCCTCCTTCCGCTCTGACAAGTGGGGACCACCTCTCCCACCTGCTCTTTCCTGTCCGCTACCGGCCTTTCTTGTCCGTCGCGGTCTCTCCTCGCCGCGGACTGCTTCTGCTCGCCGATCCGCGGACTGCCTCTGCGTCTGCTCGCCGCGGACTGCTTCTGCTCTCCGATCCGCTGCCTTCTTGTCGCTGGGATCTCTTCCCGCTGCCTTCTCTATCCGCTGTGAGCTCTCTTGCAAGCTCGCTCTCCTATCTCGCGCGCTTCCTCTCACTGCTGTTTCAGTCCGCCGCGAGCTCTCGCCTGCTCTCTGCTTCAGTCCGCTGCGGCCTGCTCGCTGCTTCGGTCCGCTGCGACCTGCTCCAGCACGTTGCGCGGGCTGTCCTCCAGTTTCTGCTCCAGACCGCGCTCTCATCTCGCTCGTGGTCACTTGGTTCATCTCGCCGCGGACTGATCATATCCGCTGCGGTATCCCTGCTCGCTGCCTGCTCCTTTCCTTCCTGCACTTGCGGACTGCCCTCTCTACTCGTTGCGGACTACCCCGGTTCGCTGCGGCCTGCTCCTCCTTTCCTCTTGCCCTAGCCGCTGCGAACTCCCCCTTGGGGTCCTTGCTCGCTCTCTTCCCCGCGGGCTCCTGTGTCTGTCCGCTTCTGCAGTCCGCAGGTTCTGCTTCCTTTCCCCGCCATGACTTCCAGCAACTCCACTGCGGCCAGCCCCTCTACAGACCGCCCGACACCTGTTCCTGAAATCCGTGATGAGCTGCGGATTACAACTATCTCCCTCTCCGGGAAGAAGAATTTTCTCCTTTGGGTTCATTCTGTTCGCCGGGTTTTTCAGGCCAAGGGCCTCTTGCATCAACTCACTCAAGCTCCTCCTTCAACCGACGAATGGCTCCGTAATGATGGCCGTGTTCAGACCTGGCTCCTGAATTCCCTCGATGGCGAACCGTATCAGATGGCCATGTATCACGAAACAACCAAAGCTATGTGGGATGAATTACACTCCCTGTACTCGGGTAAAGACAGCCTTCAACATCTCTTTGACATCCTCACCGATCTTATGGCTCTCGACACGGGGGGGGGGGGGGGGGGGGGGGGGCTCAGACATGACCTCGTTTGTCGCTCGTGCAAAGACTCTCGCTGAGGCGTGGATTCAACATCAACCATCTACCACTGACCATGCTACTCAGCGTGCTCAGAAAGAGGCCCTTTGTATTTCCATCATGATGGCTCGTCTCCCGCCTCACCTTCAGAATATTCGCACTCAGATTCTGGCTTCCTCCATTATACCCTCATTATCTGATGTCTGCTCTATGCTCCTCCGGGTTTCACCGCCTCCTGATACTCCTGCGCCTCCGACCTCAGTCCTTCTTCAACACACCCCTTCTCCCTTACTGCCCACCCCTACTTCCGCTCGTGGTGCCCGTTCGGGTTCTCGGGGCTGCGGGCGCGGTGGTCAGGGTCGACCGACTTGTTCCTACTGCGGCAAGGACGGTCATTATGCGGCGACCTGCTACAAGAAGATTGGTTATCCTCCTCGTTCGACAGTCGCGGTTGCTGCGGACACCTCTGCCGCTCCTTCTGACCTTGAGGCTGTTCGTCTCCAGCTCCAGTAACTACAAGGGATGCTCAACCCGCCCCTCTGCCTTCATCGCCACCGCCTCCAATACATGTACTGCTTGCTTATCCACCAGACCGCGATGGATTCTGGACTCGGGTGCCACTCATCATATTACCTCACAACAGCCACCCAAGTACACAGATTCTCCTCATCCCAAGTCTGTCACTGTGGCAAATGGGGCAACGGTTCCCGTCTCCGGCGCGGCTTACCTTGTCCTCAACCCCTCGCTCTCCCTTCGCTCGGTTCTTCATGTTCCGGGCTCAACGTTCAATTTACTTTCTGTTGGTCGCCTTACAAATGATCTAAATTGCTTTGTCATATTCAACCCTTCTTCTTTTCTCATACAGGATCAGCGGACGCGGACTACCAATTGGTAGGGGAACACTGCAGGGCGGGCTCTACCTTCTCGACGACAATCCCACCATCCTATCTTCTGTCTCCTCCAGTGAGTGACATCGACGTCTTGACCACGCTCCTCTCCCGGTACTCCATCGGGCTTTTCCAGATGTTTCTCTTCATCCTTTTCAGTGCGAGTCTTGTATCTTCGGTAAACAGCCGCGTTCTTCTTTTCCAGCACATTGTACCCGGAGCACTGCTCCTTTTTATTTAATGCATTCAGACATCTGGGGTCCTTATAAAGTTACTAGTATTTCTGGTTATCGCTATTTCCTTATGTTTATTGATGACTACTCTCGCACAACGTGGCTTTACTTACTACGTGATCGTACCGAGCTTCCTCGTGTCTTTCGGGCCTTTGTCCTTGAAATGCGTACGCAATTCAACACCACCATCAAAACATTACGCACCGATAATGCTCGGGAATACACTAGCCATGACTTTGCGGCTTTGTGCTCTGAATTCAGGATTCTTCATCAAACATCATGTGCGCACACACCACAACAAAACGGAGTTGCCGAACGGAAGAACCGACACTTGCTTGATGTTGCCCGCTCTCTCATGCTTCAAATGAATGTCCCCAAAAGTTACTAGCACTTTGCGGTCTCTACTGCGTGCTTCTTGATCAACCGGCTCCCTTCCTCTGTCCTCCACTATGCTACTTCGTTTAGCCTCATCTTTCCCTCTACTCCGGCTTTCCCTCTCCTGCCTCGGGTTTTTTGCTCCACCTGCTATGTCCACCACCTGGGTCCATCAATGGACAAATTGGACCCCCGGGCCACCAAACATGTCTTCGTTGATTATTCCCGTACACAAAAAGGCTATGCATGTTACTCTCCTGCTACCCGCAAGCTTTCCGTTTCTGCAGATGTTATCTTCCGGGAAGATCAACCGTTCTTCTCTGCTCCTTTACCCACTCCTTCCACGCCAGCACCTCTACCACCACTCCTCCCACGGCCTGTTATTCCTGTTACTACCCCTCTACCACTAGGACCACCAGCACCGACTCCTGCCCCCTCCATCCTCGCCCGTCCGACTCCGTTGCCCCTCTGCAGTCGGCCTCGACCTCGACTACTCCGCGCCCTGCTGATCAAGTACCTGCCTCCACTGCTCATCCTCTGGCAAACTATGTATCTTTGCATCGCCTCTCTCCTCACCTCCACACATTTGCTACTTCTCTTTCTTCGATTTCGGTCCCTAACTCTGTGCAGGAGGCGCTACAACATCCTGGATGGCGGGCCGCCATGAAAGAGGAAATGGCTGCTCTCTGGGCCAATCAGACCTGGACTCTTGTACCCCTTCCTTCGGGTCACACCTCGATTGGGTGTAAACGGGTTTATGTTATCAAACATGCTACTGACGGAACGATTGACCGCCTGAAATCTCGTCTGGTGGCCCGTGGCTTCACCCAATAATAGGGTCTCGACTATGAAGAAACTTTTTCTCCGGTTGCCAAACTCAACACCGTTCGAGTCCTCATCTCTGTGGCTGTCCATCGTCAATGGCTTTTATTCCAACTCGATATTAAGAACGTCTTTCTGAATGACGATCTCCAAGAAACAGTTTACATGCAGCAACCTCCCGGGTTTGAGACCACGGGGGATTCTCAGGTCTGTCGACTGACGAAGGCTCTGTATGGTCTCAAACAATCCCCTCGGGCGTGGTTTGACAAATTCAGTAAGGATCTTCAGGAGGTTGGTTTTACTCGCAGCTCGGCCGATTTCTCGCTATTCACTCGTCATCGAACAACGGGAACTGTTCTTCTGTTAGTTTATGTGGACGATATCATAATTACGGGAGACGACTCGAAAGTTATACAGGAGGTCAAACTACACCTGGGTACAGTTTTCCAAACAAAAGATCTGGGGCCCCTTCAGTACTTCTTGGGCCTTGAGGTTGCCAGACGATCAGACGGTCTCGTTCTCTCTCAGCGGAAGTATTGCCTCAACCTCCTTCGAGATGCTGGCTACTCAGGCTGTAAGCCAATTGACACACCAATGGATGCAAATCACAAGTTGTGCGCTCATGCATCTGACTCTGATCTCCTACTCCAGAACCCAGAATACTATCGTCGTCTCGTTGGGAAGTTGATCTACCTCACGGTAACCAGACCAGATATTTCCTTCGCTGTTGGTATTGTCAGTCGATACATGCATACCCCTCGAAGATCTCATCTTCAGGCTGTTGAACGCATTCTCAGATACCTTAAAACAGCTCCTGGTCAAGGTCTGGTTTACAAAACCTCATCTTCAGCTCCAACGTTGGTGGCGTATTCCGATGCCGATTATGCTGGTTCCCTTGATGATCGACTGTCAACCAGTGGTTTCTGCACATATCTTGGAGGACATTTGATTACTTGGCGAAGCAAGAAACAAGCAGTCGTTGTTTGATCATCCACCGAGGCAGAATACCGGGCAATGACATCGGTGGTTTCTGAACTAACGTGGCTTGAAGGTCTTCTTACTGATCTGGGTGTAAAGTTCCCTTCACCAGCTCTCCTCCTCTGTGACAGCCAGACTGCCATACATATTTCCAAGAGCCCAGTATTCCACCAGAGAACAAAACACATTGATGTCGACTGTCACTTCATACGGGAAAAGGTGCAAATGAAGAAACTCGACTCTAAGCATGTTCCAGGGACGGAACAAGTTGCAGACATCCTCACAAAGGCCCTTCCTAGTACTCTTTTCTATCAGTTCTTGTCCAAGCTTGGCGCATACGATTTGTACGCTCCAGCTTGCGGGGGAGTGTTAGAAAAGCCCATGTAAATAGGCCTATTATTAGGCCAATGTATTTGATTCTTTTCCTCTTCTCTTATTAGTCTCACATCTTGTATAGGACTTTCCATCTCCTTTTCTCTCCTATATATTTGTATTCTCTCCTTGTATTTCAATACACAAGAAATATATACAAGTTTTCGAGCTCTTTCTACAACTTTTAATCTAGTCACTGGTGAAAATGTCTGATCAAAGTCTATTCCTTTTTCTTGTCTGTATTCTTTTGCAGCCACCAGTCTTGCTTTGTTTTTGATAATGACTCCTTGCTCATCCAGCATGTTTCTGAATACCCACTTTGTACCAATGACATTATGGTTGAGAGACCTGGTGACCAGCTTCCAGACCTTGCATTTCTTGAATTGTTCCAGCTCTTCTTGCATTGCCAAGATCTAGACTTGATCTGAGTTGACTTGCTCAAGCTTCTTTGACTACCTGAGAGAGAAAGCTCAGGTGGAGGACTTCATTTATAACACTTCTTCTGGTTTGTACTTCAAGATCCAGATCACCGTTGGTTTGAGTTTGACGGCGGTCCTTTAGATGCCTTGTAGCTGTTGGTAATCTTTCTGCATTCTCCTGTTCTTCAGGTTCAGGTTGGGCTTCAGTTAGCTCCGTTCTTTCAGCAACTTCATCTTCATCTTCTTTGGAAGTGCTTCCATCTTGGATTAGTTTATCAGGTGAGGTTAGTTCACCCTTCTTCTTTTGGTCATTAATAGATGCCCTTTTCAAGATTTGCTTAATACCCGCAACACTAGAAGAACTATACCAACCCTTGTAGATCAGACTGGTCTCTTCAAATACAACATGAATTAACTCCTTTACTACTATGATCTTTTTGTTGAATATTTTGTAAGCTCTACTGTGAGAACTATACCCAACAAAAATTCCTTCATAAGTTTTCTCAGCAAACTTAGTCAGAAAATGCTTCCCATTGTTTAATATATTGTACTTCCAAAATTTTTGAAGTAGGTCAATGTTGGTTTTCTGTTTTTCACAAGCTTATATGGAGTCTTATTGTGAGTCTTATTTATTAAAGTCCTGTTCTGAACATGACAAGCTGTGTTGACATCCTCAGCCCAGAAGTATTCTGGGAGTGAGGAGTCACTCAACATTGTTCTATAAGCTTCAATTAGGGTTCTATTCCTTCTCTCTGCAACTTCATTTTGTTGTGGAGTTCTAGGAGAGGAAAACTTCTGAAAGATACCTAGGTTTTCACATAATTTGATCATAGCAACAGATTGAAATTCAGTCTCATGATCGCTTCTGATCTTGACCACAGAACTGCCCATTTTATTCTGAATTTGCTTGACAAAGCTAGTGAATATATTCAGGGTATCTGACTTTTGTTTAAAGAAGAACACCCATGTGAACTTAGAGTAATCATCAACAATCACAAAGGTGTAGACCTTTCCTCCTAAGCTGTGAATTGACATATGATCAAATAAGTCCATGTGTAGTAGGTATAAACACCTAGTGGACTCCTTAACCCCAATGGATTTGAATGAGCCCTTTGTTTGCTTGCCCATTTGGCATGCATGACAAGGGCTTCCTGGACACATTTTCACTTAGGGCCAACTCTAACTAAATTTTCTGAAAGCAGCTTATTTATGGTCTTATAATTGAGGTGGGCCAACCTCTTATGTCATTGCACACAGATTGATGCTCTCTTCTCAGGTATAAGACATATAGATGAGTCAGAACCATTACAAAGGAAATTTAAGCAATAAATATTTCCACTCCTAGTGCCAGTTAGTATGGTCTTTTTAGACTTCTTAATCAGACACTCATCCCTATGGAAGACAATAACATAACCAAGATCATATAGTTGACTTATGCTTATCAGATTGTGTTGCAATCCTTCAACATAAGCTACCCTTTAGATGATGACTATGTCATTGGAGATCTTACTATAGCCCTTGGTCTTTCCTCTCTCAGAACCTCCAAAGATGACTTTGGGTCCATCTTCAACTGAGGAGTAGTCTGTTAGAAGGTTTTTTGTTCCAGTCATATGTTTGGAACATCCACAGTCCAAGTACCAAATAGGTGTTTGGTTGTTCTTTAGACATCCCTGCAAAAGAGATTACTTTTTCTTAGACACTCAAATCTTGTTGGGTCCTAGATTTTTGTTAGCATTTGCACCTGACTTTATCTTTAGACCTGATATAGGTGCATTGAAGAATTGTCCAAGCTTGGGTACTAGTCTGCCAGTGGGTCCTCTAGAGACAGTTGGGTTGAATCAACAGTCAATTGCAAAATGCCCAATCTTCCCACAACACCAACACTCAAATTGGTTATACCTTCTCTTAGAGCTCATAGCATGAATTGAATAACTTTTCTTGGGATCAGAAGGGTGTCTGAAAGATATTGCATGTGATTCCTTGTATGGCGTGTGGTGTTGTGTTAGTGGTGACTTAGGGTCCACAACCACACCCTTGCCCTTCCTCGCATGTCTTCTTTTAGATACTCTTCCCTTACCTTTGATGCTTGTGTCAATACCAAACACGAAGGGCCCGTGATCTTTCATCTCAATTTCCTCATGAGCTGTCTTGAGGGAACTTTTTCCACAATGCCCATCTTTGATTTCACTAGTGGAACATCCATTCTTCCAGTATCCATAAACACTTTCCAGTTCATAGCTATTAGATGTTAAGAGAACTTTTTTGAAAGTAGTGGGTTGCATGAGTGCCTTCCCTTTATCATTGGTTCTCCTTCTATTCCTCTTCTTATATCCTACACCATTTCTGTATGGTGCAAACAAGATGTCTATAATATGGAGAACAGTCTGAGGCTTAGAGTATTTAGCCACCAGTTCTCTCTCTTTGAGGAGATCATTCCCAAACTTTTTAATGATTCTTTCTTTTTGAATCAATAGCTCAGCTTGCTCATCAATGATTTGCTTGAGCTCAATTATCTTTGAGTTCATTTGATAGATTTTATCCATCTTTTCCTCAAGCTGAGACTTAAGAGGTCTGGGGAGCTCAATCTCTTCCGCTTGCTTCTTGCTTTTTCCTAATGCCTCAAGGAGGGCACCATACCTCTCAACTATTTCATCAAAGGTGTTCTTTGGTTCAGAGTCCTCCTCATCGTTAGATGATGAGTTGACCTCTGACTCAGCTCCAGTCTCATAGTCTGAAATTGACTGAGCAGAGTTAAGTTTTACCTCATCAGTATAGGAGTTATCCTGATCTTCCCCTTCATTCATTGTCATCAGTCCACAAATTTCTTCTTCTTCTGAGTAACTGTCAGAGGTTGACAGTGGAGCTCTGATTCCTATCTGGGTGACAAAAGATATTGATTCTTCAGACAGTGCAGTCAACCCTACATAGCTTCTTTCTCTTCAGACTCAGAGGAGCTTGTATCATTGTCACTCCAGGTCCTTTCCTTTTTGGCTAGGAGGCTTTTCTCAAACTTTTTTCCTTTCTGGTGCCTTTATTCTTTTTGTTCTTTTCTTTTGACTAGACAGTCAACAATGACATGCCCAAGCCTATTACAACAATAACAAATAATATCAGTACTAAAGTGTTTGTTCTACTTAAGATCATACCTGCCCCTCTTGTGGTCCTTTCTGGATTTCTCTGAATTATGATTGTGCCTTCTGGAGTTGGATGAGGAGGAGGAATTGTGATTATTCCAATATTTTCTCCTTCTCAGCATCTTCTTGAATTGCCTTGTGAACAAGGCTAAGTCTTCATTATACAAATCATCTCTGAAAGTTCTTGATTCAGATTCTTCTGACACCACAACTTTGCTTGGGGAGGGTGAGGCCTTCTCCTTGTCTTTGCTAGAGCTTTCAGCCTTAAGAGCAACTGTCTTCTCTCTACTATGACCTTCACTTTTCCTGGTGTTGAGGTGAAGTTCACGGAACAACAGTTTTACAAAGATATTTTGGGGCTCAAAGTTCCCCAGGTTTTCCATATCCCTAATAACACAGATCTTTATGTCTCATTCCTTATGTAGGATCTCAAAAACTTGTCATTCAATTCATAATTTGTGAAGGAACTTCCATAATCTCTCAGTCCATTCATAATTCTGAAAACCTTCTCATAACATTCTGCAATACTGTCTTTCTTCCCCTATCTGAATGTTTCATACTCTTAATTCAGAAGGGATTTTCTGTCATCTCTAACCTCTTCAGTCCCTTTCATGTATACAATCACCCTCTAGGTGAGTAACAATCCTTAACTTTCAAGTGGTATCAGAGGTAGGTTATTCAAAAGGCTTAATAGTTGAACAAGATCCCAAAAGTTGCAAGACTTGCAGCACAATGGGCTCTGGAGAAAGTTACAAAGAACTTAGCTTCATGAAACTTTCTATCTGTAGAAAGGAAAATTTTGGCATTTGAAAGCAGAGAGTTAAACTCTTCATGGAAGGTTCTGATCCCAGAATCTTTGTTACTGTTGAATAAGGACCCTATGTCTCAATGAATGTCTCATCCATAGATGCAAATCTGAAAGTCCCCAAGAAACTTTCAAAGATGACCAAAGATGAAGTCATCTTGACTACCATGGACAAAAGAACAAAGAACATCATTGTCAGTGTCATTGATGACTCTACTTTCCTAAATCTCATTCATTGCATGACTGTCAAGGAAATGTGAGAGACCTGGGGGGTGAATAGGTGATTTACTTTGTTTTGAGTTTCATGAGTTTTTTTGATGAACACAATGATAAAGTAAAACAGAACAATAAGTCACATCACAACACTCATCACACAAGGATTTATAGTGGTTTTCCCAAGAATGGGTACATCCACTTTCCCCCTTCACCTATCTAGCAGAGAGTTAGCTTAGGCCAAATTTCTCCTCAGATCCTTAGATCTTACAACCCAAGAATACAAGTTCCTTATCTTAGACCTTCATACAGGTCCTACAACTCAGGTCTTCCATAGATCCTACACCTTAGGCTCAGCACAAGCCCTACAGCTCAGACTTTCCACAAGCCCTACAACTTAGGCTCCTCAAACCCTACAACTCAGGCTCCACAAGCCCTACAACTCAGGCTTTACAAGCCCTACAACACAATCTTAATCAGCAAAGATCTACACTCAGATCTATTACAGATCCTACAACTCAGATTCACAAAGGAATCCTACAAAGAAATAAAATACAGATTTGACTCAACACCCTAGAGCTTGAGTCTTCAGGTAGAAGCACACAACATGCTTCTTCTTTTCCTTGATCAACACTTGGAATAATCTTATTGGAATGAACTGGGCTTGATCCAGAGTACTTGTACCAGAAAAAAGATCTTCAAAAGTAATATTGCTGAAGTAAGATAGGAAGAACCTTTCTTTGAATCTTGCAGTGTGTGAAGATTGGATTTCTTAGAATTTATGAACACTGCTTAACAATTTCACAAAACTTGAAGTAAAATTTTCTCGAAGTTTCTTGTAAAACTTGCCAAATAACTTCTCAAATTTTCAAATCTCCCTTATATATTGGACTTGGTCGGCAGAGAGAATAAGGACTGAAATAGTATTTTCTAACGACTAGTCAATCCTCCTTAGGCAAATTCTGAATTAGGAATATTCAAACGACTATTTTTATTTGGCCTAAGGAAGGATTACAAAAAAGGAAATATTCTTGCTTGAATTCTTCAATCGGCTAGCAAATACTTTAGGAAGCAATCCAGAAATGGAATCTTCATAGCCTGGCAAAATCTGTCTAAGGAAGAATTTTGAAATCTGAAAATATTCTCCAATGAATGAGTATAATTCTCCCCGCTGACAGTCCCTGAATATATGCAACAAATCCTGTTTACAAAATTGATTTAAATTCTCTGCATAATCTGCGCTTTAAATCAAGGATGTAGCCATTGTACCACGTGTCAGGCTAGTGAAAATAATTCTAAGTGACCATAACATGATGTCATATATAAGGTCCAATGACCCTCACGATTTATATATAGTTAACTTAAAACACATTAAAGTCATATAAGGAAACTCCCGACACTTAGCCAATTCAGCATGTAAAAAAGTTGTCACAATGCAATCGATGCAGTCGATACAGTCCAATTTTTCCTTAGCCATGAAGTCGATGCAGTCGAACTTTTCCTTAACCATGAAGTCGATGCAGTTGAACTTTTCCTTAACCATGAAGTCGATCCTGTCGAACTTTTCCTTAACTATGAAGTCGATGTAGTCGAACTTTTAATTAACCATGAAATCGATGCAGTCAAACTTTTTCTTAACTATAAAGTCGATGCAGTCAAACTTTTCATTAACCATGAAGTCGATACAGTTGAACTTTTCCTTAAAATTTTGCCTATACACCCGATATTTTACTTAACTAAATTTTTGTTTCTGCCTCTGACTTTTTTTGTCTTTAGTGGCTTTCTTCTTGATAATGACATGTCTAATACATGATTAGGACAGAGGTCAACATGAGTTTTGCTCCTTGAGGGATTACAAGGGCAAACTCCTGTTTGGGTGACCATGTGTCTAACAATACATTAGCCATGCACTTTAGTCATACCTGTCACACCAAAACTTAAACAACTATCAAATACAAGATGTTTATTGTCATCTTGAGGCCTTCTTCAAATCAGGAATCTTGGGGACAATATTCCCAACACCCGGCTTGAAAAAATTCATCTCCCGATGAATAAGGATCAAAATTTTTTTGATGTATGCCAAGTAAGACTCGAAGCGGTCCACCGAAAGTCGTCCAAGTATCGTCGACGGAAGAGTGTCCTCGCCTATCAACTCCCCCCGACTGAAAAACTGTCATCTCCGGTGAATAGAGACGGTCGTACTGAAGTCGAAGTTCAGGGGCGATTTGATCAACCTCTGTTGCAAGTACCCAGATGTCATCAACGTCTGTTGTAGGAGTGTACTGACGGAGTCTGGCCTCCGTGATGCTCTCAATGCTCAACTCACGAGTGGTGGATCCCGGTGCGATCGGCGGTGTCGTAGGTAGAACCAAAGAAGGAGAGTCCTCAGGTGGGTGAGTAGTGGTGACCATCAGACGTGGGTCGGCTATGAGGGTGGTAAGGTGACGAGAGTTGAAGTGTGGGCGGCTGAGAGTCCCCATTGCTTGGGTCTACGTACTCGCGAGACCCGTAGTATGACGTCAGATCTCCAACATTAAATATCGGATGAATGCCTATACTTGCAGCGATATCAAGATCATAGGTATTTGCCTCGATCCTTCTCATGATTATATAGGATCCATTCGCCTGACGTTGGAGCTTTTAACAAGCCTCGCAATGCAGATTCTCGCAATCACCTGCTTGTCTTCATGAAGTACTTGTTCTTGCCAGTGAACATCCGCATGTGAATTATAAAATTTATTATCATTATGGATTCTCCGTCTGACCGACTCATGAGTCATGACACACATGCAAACGATAAATATACAACACAACAGACTCATGCAAATGATGAAGAAACGCCTCAACTGCTACATGCAAATGATGCAAATGAAACATGATCGACACAACATGCTCCGTATGGGAAAATATAATGACTTGAAAATCTATTAAAGGAGGTGACCTATCTGAAGGCTCCCTGTGCGGAGTATAGAAAAACTCATCCCGTGTGTGCAAATGACCGTGCAAAACGTCTACAGTCAAGGGAGAGCTCATAAAAAGCCAAATGTCTCTCAGGGAACATGACACATTATGGGATTCACCTGGGGGTACGTACGAAAAGTCATCGCGGATGAGACGACCTCCTGAGTTAAAATCATGTACACCGACTAGAAGAAGTGACTCTATAGTATGGTGAGTGTCCCCAAAAGTAAAGAACTCGTCTGGTGGGTCAGCAGGTGGCGTATCCCAAAACAGTTCAAGAGTGTGATGTGTCATAAAGTAGGTCCTTAAGATATGGGTATGCTCAAGTGTACTCAAGGAAGACGCTATATACGCCATACTCCACTCAAGAACTATTTTCAGGGGCAAGGCCGGAGATGATAATGAAAGGGGCATCAAAAACTCGAAACTCATAAACGAGCGGCTCACCTGAATCACATCCTCACTAGGATGTGGGGGCTCATCAGGCGGCGCAACAGGGGGGTCGTCATAGTACTCGTTACCATGGTCATGATCCTCCATATGAGTACCATCGTAAGGGGTAGTGTCCCCGTGAATGGGTGACATAACCACTACGAGATCAACACCAGGCTTTGGGCTCTCGGTCGTGATGTGACTTAGGGCAATTACAATGGGAGAGCGATATAGATCTACACTCAAAAATGGATCCGTGGGTGCGGTGTCAGGAAATGGGTCTGTGGTTGGGATGCTAACTAACCTGGTGTACGACAGAGGAAGAGGTGTGGGTGAGGGACACAACACTGCAGACTCAATAAGTCGCTCAGGCTCACTCTCAGCCGGGCTCACAAGAGACGGGTCAGACATAAGAGATATGCCACTCGTTGGGCTATAAACACCTCACTGGGGTGAGACCAATCCGTATCAGGTATCATTTCAGTCATGTATGACAGAACAATGATATGCAAAGTGGTGTCCTCATTGTGGGAGGAGCTCGTGCTGCGGAGGTCAAGGTGAGGATCCAATCGACTAGCTCTTGTGGCTCTTAAAGTCTGTTCGTAACGAAGGACGAGCTGATATGTCAACTCGAGGGACTTCGAGCTATGATAAACCACCTTAGTACGAATGACAGATCGATGCCCAGTCCGAAATCTGGAAGTGGTCATGGCTGGGTCCTCTCGGATATTGCTCCTCACAACTAACTCATCAAAGCGACCCCTGTACTCAATAACATACATTGATCCTTACTGAAGGGAAAATAATTGATCGAGCAAGCGACTCCGATACGACAAAGACAGATACTTCTGACACAATGTACGCTTCATGTCCACCCAAGTAGTGATGCGACGAAGATGGTCTCGCTCGCGCGTCCTCTCAATGCTAGACTAATATGCCCTCGTTTGATCTAAAATTCTAAATTTCGCAAACTTGATGGGACGCTCACTGAATAACTCAAAATGATCGAGATAATACTCCATATCCATGAGCCAATAACTGAAAGACTCGAGATTCGATGAGCCGTCAAAGGAAGGGGCAACAGTAAGAAACTGACTCTCAAGATCTCTCTCAAAGCGACGATCCTCATAATAGTCATCCCTAAGGTAATCAGGTCGTGTCAAAGGGTCAACACGATCCGCTCGCGTGTACGGATTAGAATGACGACAATCATCATATTGATCGCCTCTATCATAGCGGGGTCGTGTCGGTGGGTCAACACGTTTTCTGGAAATGGTGTGCTGCGTTCGCAAATAATCATAGTAGTGTCATGAGGGTCTCCCTGAAGGGGATCTATGAGGGCGGGTGCAAGTGGACTCGAGACCTCCAAAGTGAGAAGAGAAATAATTGTGACACCTAGACATAATGAAAAACCTATAGACTCTACGACAACGTATCAAAAGAGTGCGTGACCTGACTCTGATACAAATTGACTCAAGACAAATCTATAGGCGGCGGAAGAATTGGTAACCTAACCCTACATGTTATGCAAATCCGACAATGTGAATCCAAATTAGATAATACATTTCAACATCTCACGCAAGCAAATTCATAGCAAGGAAAAATAATTAATTAGGGCAAACATGCTTAGGCTTTCCTCCCCGTGGAAGGGCAAAGCAAGAGCGCGCGACGAATAAACCCTGCAAATCACAATAATAATCTAAAAACAAACAACTATTATACAAGAACTCTAAAACAAGTATAAGAAACAATTCAATATAAATATGCTGAAAAAGTAGTGGGATAACCAAGGCACTGAACAATCCGGAGCCGAGAGCGTGGAACAACGATCGAATGTGGAACAGACGGTGTAAAAAATTGCATAGGTGGTTGTCCTCAGCGGTGGAAGGTGGAATCAGACTGGAAATGTATGGATCCGACCGCGTATGTATAGATCCGTGCGAGCAAGGGTAGATCTGACAATATGAGGTCAGATCCGAGCTGAAAAATTCCAGATCTGGACTGATCCGGAAAAGTGAAGGATTTGGATGGTGGTTCCACGAAGGGGAGTTGGCGGCAATGACAGGAGGCTAGGGTGAAGAGGCGGCGACTATGGTGGGCCGGAGGCTGCTTTAGATAGGTGGGAGAGGGGCCGGCGACACTGTAGACAGTGGGGAAGGGGGCGGTGGCTTGTGGAGTAGTGGTTGGAGGGGGCTCTGGTAGGGGGATTCGGCTGTCTGGGAGCCTGGGAGCGTGGAAAATAGGGGGGCGGTGGCTGGGAAAGTGGGTGGCCGGTATTTTGAAGGAGGTGTGGAGGCCGGTGGCTATGTGGGAGGAGAACAACCAACAGTTGGCTATTTGAAACTATTGGAAAGGAATAGTGAATTTCATCAAATAGAGAAATAGGTGAAAAACAGGAATTCTTGGGCAGTAGTTTGGCGGCTATGTTTGGGAGGAACTGGGCGGCTGTGGGAGAGGGTTTGGGAGGGGGAAAAGAGACTTAGGGTTATGACAAACCTTGGGGAGGGAGATACGCACCTAGGAGTCGTCACCTAGGGTTTCATGGAGTCGGCACCGTGGCGAGATCGCGTGAATTCGGGAATGTTCTTCTCCAAATTATGCAATAGCCTCAATCAACCCACTACTTATCTATTTATAATAAAATAAAGGCTAGGACATCCCACCTTCAACAACTATGATTAGCCGGAGGTGGGGCCACTCAAATACATCATAATACAACGCAAACTAATGAAGTAATATATCAAATTTATTCGCAATGCGAATCCAGACATATCTGCGGAGTCCGATCGTCGATCCGGGCACGCCATATATGAGAAGTCACCAGTTGGCCCCGAACATGCCCAAAACTCGTCCTCCACTGCTGGTCCTCCTCGTCTCTGCTCTACATCACTTGAGGTATCTCAATACCCGATATACAACTTGCTGATGGCAAATTGTGGGATAGTGCATGAATCTACTTTGGACACCGACGACATACGTAATATCAGGGAGAGCATGAGATAAGTATATGAGTCTCCCAACCAATCGTTGGTACCTTGAAACATCAACTTTCTCCCCACTAGTATCATCATCAATCTTGTGATTTTCCTCAATAGGTGTATCCACGAGAGCACACTCAAGCATATCGGTTTCCTCCAGAAGATCAAGGATTTACTTTTTCTGAGAGATGAAGATCCCCCGACGAGACCTCACTACTTCAGTTCCCAAGAAGTATTTCAACTTTCCCAGATCTTCGAATTCAAATTCTTTGCCCAATTGTTCTTTCAAGTACATGATCTTCTCTAGGTCATCTCCTGTAATGATGATGTCATCCATGTATACAATAAGTATTGATATTTGAGCTCCTCTGCTCTTGATAAAGAGAGTATGATCAACCTGTTCTTGAGTATAGCCGAGTTGAAGCATAATTTTGTTAAACCGTCCAAACCAGGCTCTAGAGGACTGTTTCAGGCCATATAGGGATTTCTGTAGACGACATTCCATTGGACCCATATTTGGTAAAGCCAGAAGGGATAATCATGTAGACTTCTTCCCGATCACCATGCAAGAAAACGTTTTTGACATCAATTTGTTGTAACTTCCGCCCAAAACAAGCAGTACAAAAGAGGATCACACGAATAAGATTCATTTTTGCAACAGGGGAAAAGTTTTTTTGGTAGTCAATTCCTTGAGTTTGGATATACCCTTGAGCGACCAAGCGTGCTTTATTCCGCTCCACCACCATATCTTGATTATGCTTAATAGAGAAAATCCAACGTGATCCAATAGTTCGCATCCCAGGGGGAAGACTTGCAAGCCGCCATGTTTCATTTTTTCCAAAGCACACATCTCTTCTTTCATAGCTTGATTTCACTCAGATATCTAAACAGCCTCCTGTCAGATCTTAGGAATCACAGTAGAGGAAATGGATGAGATAAAAGCTCTGTGAGCATGAGAAAGGTGATAGTAAGAAATGTAATTGACAATGTGGTGTTTGGTGCCACCGGTATTACCTTTAAGATGAGTGAGGGGAATATGAAGGTCATCATATGAATCTGA
Organism: Platanthera zijinensis; assembly: GCA_039513925.1. NCBI lineage: Eukaryota > Viridiplantae > Streptophyta > Magnoliopsida > Asparagales > Orchidaceae > Platanthera > Platanthera zijinensis. The sequence continues at coordinate 122,003,712 of CM077091.1, forward strand.
AGCAGAAGCAGACACCTGCACAAGTGGAGCATCCACGGACGGTACTTGCTCAGCAGTACAAGGTTTGCGACAGTATGTATAAAATATAGGATGAATAGAAGTGGGAGGAACAGAAGCAGTACTGAGTGAACTAGGAGCAGGAGGAGGGGGAATATGAGGAGAAGAAACAATCCGGAGAGGAGAGTCGATAGTCCCGTCAATATTACTTCTCGTCTCCCCTTGACGAGGACCAAAATATGACTCCCCCTCACAAAAAGTAACATCAATAATGTAGTAATAACGACGTGTAAGATGGTGATAACACATGTACCTTTTTGTGATAGGAGAGTAGCCCACAAAAATACATCTGAGGGAGCGAGCATCCAGTTTATCGTGATGTGGGGTATGGACATGAACAAAGCAAACACAACCAACGATGCGAGGAGCGTTGTGAGAGGTGTGTACAATGTATTTCTTGAATAAACGGGAGAGGGGCGTATCATAGGAAAGAGAGCGTGATGGTAGACGATTAATGAGATGAGCTGCAGTCAAAACCGCATCACCCCAATAGGACTTGGGAAGGTTCATCACGATTAACAAACACCAAGCAACCTCCAGTAAGTTCCTATTTTTCGTTAGGTTACACTATTTTGAGTAGAAGTGTGGACACATGTGGTTTGGTGAATAATGTCATGTTCGACAAGATAGACACCAAATACTCCCCGATCATCATACTCAAAATAGTGTAACCTAACGATGCGAGCGTTTGATGAAATGATCGAAAACAAGTAAGCACGTCACTCTTCCTTTTTAACAAATACAGTCAAGCAGTTCGAAAATTACAATCAATAAATGTAACAAATCACTTATAGCCAGATAAAGATAACATGGGAGAGGAATCCCAAACATCAAAATGTATAACATCGAAATGACAAGAATAGAAAGAATCATGACTGAGACTATGACGAGCATGTTTTGAGAGTTTATAGGTGTCACAATTAAACGATTTAATTAAACAACTGAAAGCAGGAAACCGTTTGGTAAGATATAAAACAAAAGGGTGGCCAAGAAGAAGATGCCAACGTCGGATGTAATGTAAAGTCGGAGCACTTGTGGTGGAGAGAGCACTGGGAGATAACGACTGGTTCAGGAAGTACAACCCGTCAACGTTCCTACCACTGCCAAGCTTCCTCTTTATATCCAGATCCTGAAACTCACAAACATCAGGAAAAAAGGTTATGGGGCAATTTAAAGAAACAATTAAGTGGCTAATGGAGAGAAGATTTCGAGGAAACGAAGAGACATGCAAAACGGAAGAAAGAGATAGGTCGGGAGAACATGCAATGGTTCCTTTGCCAACAATAGAAGAAATAGAACCATTGACAACAATAACCTTATCACGACCAGAGAGAGGCGATCAGGAGGTAAAACCCGAGGCAGAGCCAGTCATGTGATCTATCGCACCCGAGTCGATGATCCACTCAGAATAAAGACATGCATGAGCACTGAAGATACCTGAAATAACAAATGCGACATTGGAATCAGTCAATGTAGAGTCAGAATGGGAACGCAATATACGACGAAAGACCTCTAACTCAATAGCAGAACCTCAGTTGAATGCGCATAATACTGTGTGCGAGCACCTACCTGGCGACCACTACCACGGTGACCACCTCTCCCACGAGCACCAGATCCCTGGTTAGAGGGAGCAAGATGAGGGTGTAGATGAAAATAAACGTCCTTAGTTTGTCTTTTCTTCACACAGTGACTGCATAAAGGAGGAGGGCCTCGAGCAATCCCAACAAGAGCATAATGGTTGGTACAAGAACCAAGAGAGTGGCGACAATTCTCATCATTGAGGAGCATACTGAAGGCTTTCCTAAGTGAGGGAAGAGGCTCGCGGTGGAGGACAGGACATGCAGGCGAACCACATCAAATTCCATTTTGAGCCCCATAAGAAAGACGTGAACATGAAAGTGGTCTTTATCCTTCTGAAGAGCCTGCACATCGGCAGTGCAAGCAACAGTAAAAGTGTTAAAGTAAATACAGTTTCTGATACAAACTTTCGAACTCAAAGTAGTAGACAGAGACAGACATGGTTCCCTGCTTCAGCTCCAAAACACGGCGAGTGATCTCATAAATCTGCGTCGAACTGCTTACCTGAGAGTACATGTCACGGGCTCTTTTCCAAATTTCATGAGCAGAATCCAGAAGCATGTAGCTGTGATACACCTGATGTGATAGAGTGAAGTAACCATGCGACAATCAAGGAATTGTCCACATCCCATTTTCTCCATGAGGGATCGGTACGTGGTGGCTCAACAGTAGTACCATCAATATGTCCATATAGCTGGTGACTTCGAATAGCATGTTGTCCCGCCCTGGACCATTCAAGATAATTTGTGTCATCCAAGACAACAATAGTGATCTTTAAAGAGCCAGATTGGCCGTGGCTCCGAGGAGGATCTGCAGAGGGACCAGTGTGGGGAGACAATGAGATTTTGGAGGAATCACCCATCGATGACCATTCAAAGGCAACTATCAAGAAAAAAACTCAACACGGAAGAAACCGCATCCCACGAGTGTCCTTTAGATCGTGCCGCCATATAGGACACGGAAGGATGTGACCACGATGTCTCAGACAGCCCTCATGAAGGACAAAACAGCCGGATACAAAGGGCCGCTCGTAAAATGGGCGGAGAGAGGCGCTGAAGACGATGAAGGAGGCTGTAGGAAGAAGAGATGGGCGGAAATCCCTAGGCGCTGAAGCGGAGGAAACGACCGGCTGAAAGCCCTAGGCGTTGCTGCGGAGGGAGTGGCAGCGGGAGATGTCGCGGGTAGCGAGTCGTGAGGAGGCGTAGGAAGGCGCGGATGAAGAAGCGACGCCGAAGAGCTGGGATCGTTCGAACGGATGAGGAAGAGGTGGGGCGGGGTCGGGGATCGAGCGATGTGACTCCTAAGCTTTTATACCAAGTAGAATTGAGAGAAATTTCATTAAGTTGCCCTAATTCTTGCCAAGCATACATTTGTATTACACATGATATATCAATCTTGACATCTTTCTTACGCTGCATTTCAATGAGTTGTGCCTTGAGCCAGCACCTGGCATGCCCGAGCTGTCTTCTTTTTCACACAAACAACATTCTCTCTCTTGGACCGACCAAGGACATAGGGTCTGTTTGGCTAAGCTGTGGCGATGCAGGAAACTGTGGTGGAAAACAATGGTGCATGAATCAGCTGTTTTGCAGTGGTGTAAAAAATTTATGAAACTGTTTGAAAAACTGTATTTGCAGTGCTGTGTGAAACAGTGATGCAGAATTAAACAGTGGTAGTAATAATTAAACAACCAGGAGAATTTACGAAATCTAAAAAGAAATAAACAATTTGTTCAACATTAATTTTATTAAATTATAAAAGTACATATATTAATATTGATGGGGTTCCCCAAAATATGTTCGGACGAGCCATAGATTTTTTTCCCGATCTTGTCCGGCTCGACTATACAATTCCAACTGGCATGTTCTCGCACAATTTCGAGTACGTTCAGTATTCCAAACAGACGTCAGGACGCATGTATGCACACTCGATTCGCTCACAAGCTAGGACGAATCATTTTTGTCCGATTCACGAGCGCCTCGAGTGACCTACAATAAAAATTTTTAAACATTAAACATTAATTAATTATTAAAATATAAACCCTGAGTATTAATTGGGCTTGAAATATGGAGAAGGGAAGCATGAGATAGAACCGAAGAAACCTTCATCAATAGGAGAGAAGTAATTTGTAGAGGAACTACCTAAAAAATGTCGGTGAGGAAGGAATCAAGCAACCAAGAAGAGATTTGAGATGCCACCGATGAGGGATTAGGCCAACCGTTGAAGCAGAGGAGGAAGAAAACAGACGAGTAGAGGTGGGAATCGCTGAGAGGAAGATTGTCGGAGGAGATATCAGGCGAAGAAGATAGCAGGACTCGACGCAGCGGCTAGGGCAAATGCGAAAGGAACGACGCTGAAAAATTTCTCGTGCCGCTGTTTATCACGGAATCAGCGTCCCACCGCCAGCCTATTTTTCTCGTTTGGCGCTGATTTGTCCACAGCAGCAGTGTGCCACTGTTGTGCTGCTTTACCAAACAGACCTATGGTCTTATCCTCATCTTCATTTATATCAATCCCCACACCTTGCTCCGCCGAAGACAGTAATCATTCCTCTTTAATTTGAGGCGCCTGCCATCAAAATAGCGAGGGGCATAATTTTTAATTACTCTAGTAATTAATTCAGTAGGCATCTTTTGTATTCTTATTGGGTGCCATCATAGGAATGTGTTACAGGTCTTGTGGCACTTCGATTACTCCATCCACATCCATTCACTGACTTGAGCTAGCCCATAAATTGCTCCTTGTCAGGGTCCTCTCGCAACAGGGGAAAATCCACAAACCAAATGAATCATCTTGTACGTTAATATAGACACTCGTTCAAGCAAACACTGAAATACAGCATCATGAAGCTCTTGTCACCATTCATACTAGGCTCTTCAACCTCACACCCTCCATCCAAGTTATTATTGTTCTAACACAGAACCAGAACAACAACAATCAAGGATCTTCGCCACCCCTTCCACACTGCACCCCCGACTTTTGTATGACTTGACGCTCATATCGTTCTTTGTTACACTAAGTTGGCCTTCCGCACCTACGATGGGAAGACTGTTGCAAGAAATTTTTCATCTGCCAACAAACATCAATAGCGGAATGGATTAGTCTGATGTCCTTCCACCTTCTTGATTCAGCTTAACAATGGTTTACCATTTTGCACGTCGAACAACCAAGGATGACTTGGGGCAACTTCAAAACATTTTGCAACATGCGATTTGTCCCTCCAATTCGCAGTAATCCCCTCGCCGCACTCGCTACATTATGACTAACTGATTCTGTGGATGCATATCTGGAACAATTTCGGGTTCTTAGCTTGCGACATCCCACCAAAGTGGGCTCTATCACATAGATCAATTTAATCTAGTATTATCAAGATAGTAGCAGATGCTTAATTCCTGCAAATATTAATCAACCCAAACGAAGATTAATATTTGACCGAGTTACACACCCATATGTGATAATAAATATGTGATGATTCTTTTGTTCTCAATGTGATTAGTATGTTCGTTTAAAGAAAAGCTTGTTTTTGATAATAATCATCGTAAATTTTTATTATTACACAAAAAGACCAACTTGCTTTTGGCATTTTTTCCAAACTATAGGTCGATATTGTATTGGGCATCTTGTGATGGGCTCCACCTTTTTTTATTGAATTTAATATATGAAATGTGATGTGTAATTTTTGTACGAACATATAATTTATTTCTGTAATGTTGTATCTTGTTTTCATATAACCAACCTATGTCGGTCCCAAGCCCGGATGAAAAATGGTGATGGTCATGTTAGGTAGACGACCATCGTAAAATTTAGTCACCCTTATGGACACTTTACAAAAGATGGGTTTTTGGTTTAGCAGGGCAAAGACGAAGTATATGGAGCTTAAATTTAGCAGTGCAAGAAGGACGGATGACTTCGTTATTAAGTTGGGTGATCAAGATATTTCTCGTAGTGAGTGTTTTAAATATCTTGGATCAATAGTTCAAAACAACGAAGGTATTGATAAAGATGTGATACAGAATCCAAGCGGGTTGGTTGAAGTGGAGAGGCGCGTCCAGAGATTTTATGTGATTGTAAAGTGGCATTAAAATTTAAGGGCAAGTTTTACCGTACTACGATTAGACCAGCGGTGCTCTATGGTTCTGAATGTTGGGCAGTGAATTGTGTACATGAGCAAAAAATGGGAGTTGCGGAGATGAAAATGTTTAGGTGGATGTGTGGACACACGAGCACCTATTAGACGTTGTGAGAGTCTAGTCACTAGGCATGTTAAATGAGGGAGAGGTAGACCAATAATGACTTGAAATGAAACTATAAGGAAAGACATGATGTACTTATCCATTAGTGAGATTATGACGAAATATAGGGCACAATGGCGACAAAGGATTCATATAGCCAACCCCACTATAGTGGGGTAAAGGCTTGAGTGTTGTTGTTGTATCTTGTTTTCAGCTCATAATTTTGTTTCTACAATACAACTGGAGATGCAGGTCACAATTTTTATGAAAGGACTTAAAGCACTACTGTGATGAGTTTGACCAGGCTTTGTGAGTGCCTACTACAACTGGAATAGGGTGACTATACAACCACATGCATTGTTTCAAGATATCAAACCGAAATAACTTAGGGTATCCAACCTCCAAAAATACGTCTGTCTCGTGCAAAAATGTCAGACTGACGCGCAATAAGTGTTACGATATAATTGCGACGAGCACTTTGCTCGCCGCCATTGCTGCAAAAGGCTATTCTACCTGGAAGTAGAGGACTATAATGAAGAAGGCATTTGGTGAATCTGACACAAAAATTCGAATTTGCTTTGGTGCTTGAGGACAAGCTTTCTTTGGAAGGCGGGCATGATGTTATGGGCTTCGTGTTTATATCGTTACGGGTTTGCTCATAGCAAGTACAAAATATGACATTTGCATAAATTGGGTTAGCATCATACTGGCTAAGTTTACATGTCATTTTTCGTTAGAAGATCATAATTGATGAGTCTTTCAGTTGGCCGCTTATTCTCAGATTATCTGTACTGCCATATAAAGTTTAGGAGTGATAATTTTTTTTCTCATGCATCATAAGTTACTTTTTTAGGTCCGCAGGTCAATTCAAATTTTGGATAATTTCTCAGGTCATAGTTGGGATTACCTCAAACTTGAACGGAACATGTTCGAACTAATAACATATAATTATATCGCACCATAAGATAATTGTTGGTTTTGTTTGGGACAGTTTGGTAGGTGGAGTGAGGATTTGACATCTTTTATTGGTTTTCAGTTACTGTTGTATGGAATCTATTACCTAAAAATTATTATCAAGTTTTTATTATGATTATATATATCTTATGATTTTGTACACTCTCTCCTTCTTTGAATGTTCCTTATCTCTTCTGTTTTGTGCACACAGCTCTGAGGATGCCCACCTAAATGTGCAGACAATATTGTCACAATACATCACGGAGCCTGTTTCTGATGCTCAACTGAAGCTGCTTTTACCTCATATAGTGTCATCGTTTGGCAGAGAAAAAACAGTTTTTGAAACAGTAGAAGAATTAAAACAGCAGAAACTAAATGCTGATGCCCAAGGTGTGGATCTCCTACATGTTTCTGTTATTATTTCAAATGACATTATGTTTTCCTGGTTTTTCGTTTATGCTAATGCTGCACTCCTTCCCCTTTGAGCCTTCTTAGAGATCAAATCATTTCCTCAACATCTTTACTATTTGGACATGGCTTAGTGGATCTTCTATGCCATTTATCTCATGGTGATTATCATTTGGAGTTAATTTTTTGTATTCTTTTTAATTCTTGGACTCGCAGCTTAGCATTTTAGAGAATATTCTTGCTGTTTGTTTCCCAACTGATGCAAACATCAATTGAGAATTTATTTTTTTTGTTAATTTGTAATAATCTAACCACAATATTTGAGGTATTGTCCCCTTTGATTCAGCTTCTCTCGTATTAATCTGAATTGCACATTTTATCATTTTTCATAGGTGACCTACTCGTAGCAGAGAACACTTAACTGTTGAGTTTCTAATGCAACTCCATCGTTTGCTTTGAAAAGGTGCCATGGCATTTGATAGTCCAATTTTTACTTAAGCCTAGTAACATTTCTTACAATTTCGATATAAAAGGTGCCATGGCATTTGATAGTCCAATTTTTACTTAAGCCTAGTAACATTTCTTCCAATTTCAATATGAAATTTAGTTCATTCTTACACTCAGCTAGAAGCTTGTCATCATAGAAGACTGGCAAAAGATACTTTATTCGGATTTCATTGGCCTAAAATACTCCTTGCCCCCATCGGATCACCTTCGCCGAGTTCAGGATATTACACAATTTGCACCTTATAGTTTTCGAATAAATCTGATGATAATGAATCAGTGATATGTTGTAGCCTCTATCTTACAAAATGTTGTGCCGTGTGTAATGACCAAAATTGGTAATTTGATATGAGCATTCTGTTGAGTGCTTTCCCTTTTCATTTCACTTCTTTGGCCTAGAGCTTTGTGTGGGATATCAATGTCTTTTTAAAAGGGAGCAGTTCAAAAGGGAGATTTTAAACTATATTTTCAAAATTGAGAAAAGTGTTTGGGTAACCTCTGTTTGCAGTCAGTTTCAAAACTGAAAAATATTGTATGTTTGGGAAACCACCATTCCGGTGGCGGTTAAAAACAAATCACGCACAAATCTCAAACAAAATGCAACAAATTTTTTAAGAAAATTTAAATGCAAACTAATTAGCACAAAAAATTGGAATCCACAAATAACAATGTATTGGCTTTAACCCAAAATAAAAAAGGGAATCAAATAGGGGAATTCACTCTTATTTCAGTCTTGAATCAAATAGAAAATTCATTCTGCTTTCAGCGTTAAATGAAATCAAATCCTTAATTGCTAAATTAAGGAGAAATTATAGGAATTATAGGCAAAATCACCGTATTCAACACACTGACCAGCTTCAAGAATTCTCAAACCTGGCAAGAAAAAATCAAGGGAGACGGAATAAATTGTAACTCCACGGCTCTACCCAGATTGACAAGCCAAGCGATCATATATGTGGAAAAGACTGCTGTAAACACAAAGGCATCAAATTTCATACCTAATGTTGATCCGTGATCTTCACTTTCCTCAATTGTAAGTCGATTCAAACTCCTTTTCCTCCACCAGAAGCAACATGGAAACCCTCAACTGAAGCTTTGCCGCGGCGTTGGGCTTCATGCGAACTGAAGTTGGTCGATGTTCTCGTTTTCGCCAGCCTAGAGCTGATCCAACTTTTGTTAAACCTATAATCGAACTATACACAGTAAATACCGATCGTGAAGCTCGACTACAGTGACAGTTCGTTAGGAGTCTCGACGTGGAATCCCTGCGGGAAGAATGTCGAAAGAAGAGCTCAGCATCGACAATAATGTCTTTGTTTAGTGGCGTGAAGGAGGAAGAAGAAAATCAAAATGGCGGGTTGCGAACGGGGGGCGCTGGTGCTCGAAGCTCTAGCTTCAAAACAGCACTAAAAGGCTCTTTTCAACTAGCTATTTTAAAAGGGAAGTACCCAAACACATCATGAACTGTAAAGCTCTGGCCTGAATGAAATTGAGCTAGAAGGGAATCCCAAACAGTGCCAAGGTCTGCTTACTTTTTGTTCATTGTCATCCAAATGCTCCAAAGTGATAAGAGTGGGATGGGGCTTATAAGCACAGACGAGTGATGCGCGGTAGGTAATGTGGGTCTAATCGACAACACGAGCCACCGAGGATCATCCACCAAGGATAATCCGCACATATGGGGGTCCCACTCGACGTGGATCCGTTGGAATCATGCCAACCAACATGCCACCGTAGTGAGTGAAAAAGCACTCTAATACCATTTATAAATGTGAAATATGAAACACAATAATTTTATTACTTTAACTTGAAAATACAAGTATTTGTACACGTATATATATAAGAGACGAGTGAGATCTTAACTCCAAACCAAGATATGAGACTAATCTATATATGAGAGGGATCTCCTAATGGGTCAGGAAAATGGACATGTACATTGGACTTATACATAGTTCTTTTATACTTCTCCATAAGCTGGTGCATGTAGATTGTGGGCGCCAAGCTTGGAAATGAACCATTAGTGTAGAAAGTGAGGTTGGGGATTGGTGAGGATATCAGATATTTGTTCAACAATAGGTATTTGTCACCTATCAAGTTTACAAATTTGAACTTTTTCTCGGGTGAAATGATAATTGACTTTGATCTGCTTGTACGTTCATGAAAAACTAGATTCTCGGCGATATGGATGGCAACTTGGCTATCACAATAGAGAGTGGCTAGAGAGGGGAGCTTGACACCAAGGTCAGTAAGAAGACTTTCCAGCCACGTGAGTTCATAAACAATAGACTCCATCCGATGATAGTCAGCCTTCTTAGAGGAGTGTTCAACCACCGTTTTCTTCTTTCTCCACAAAGTGATCAGGTGTCCTCCAAAATATGTTCAATAGCCACTCGTAGACCGACGATCATATGAGGAGCCATCATAATCTGCATCATAATAGGTAATTTACGATAGGGAAGAGGACTTATATACAAACCTTTGTCCCGATGCATTCTTCAGATACCGAAGGATTCACTCAACATCTTGGAGATGTGATATACGAGGAGGCATGCGTGAATCGACTGACCACACCAACTGCAAATGAGATATCTGGTTGTATGACAGTCAGATAAATAAGTTTGCCAACAAAGCGATGATAGTACTCTGAATTGGCGAGATGCATATTAGAGTCGGACTCTGAGCATGGAGCTCTTGGTTTGTATCCATTGGTGTGTCAGCAGGTTTACAACCAGAGTAGCTTATATCTTGAAGAAGATTGAGATAGTACTTTCGTATTAAGACAAAATGAATCCATCGGAGACAATGAGCTACCTCAATTCCCAAGAAGTATCAGAGGCGGCTCGAATCTTTGGTCCAAAAGTGTGAGGTCAAGTGCTTCTTGATCATAGAATATACTATTCAATTCATGGCACGTGATGAGAATATCATTAACGTACAGAAATATCACCGTGCTTGCTGGGAGATGTGTAAATAAGGAGATGCCTGCCTAGTTCTAAGTGAATCCAAAATCCCGAAGACCAGGTTGAACATGTCAAAACAAGCTCAAGGGCATTGCTTGAGGACAAAGATAGATTTTCTGAGATGGCAGATGTGACACCAATTGTTACAGGTATTAATAAATTAAGCGTTTATGTTAATTACGGTGCACATTAAATCAACAACAAAAAATAACGCAATTAGAAATACTTGTAGGTTATATTATGAACTTATATTACGTTAGGATTAAGTTTTAAAATCAGGATCGTAATTGAGTCCGGTTAAGTAACCTGATAAGATCAATTGGTCGGTCCAAGTGACTCACGATGGGTCACTAATAACATGTCACACAGGGGGGGGGGGCTGTTTCTTGCGATTAAAAAGAAGAAACAAAAGCCGATACCCGCATCTTTCCCAGCACACAAACGAGAGCCTGACTCCAGGCGGAAGACGATCGATTCCCAATCTTGTCGATGCCCCAAAGTTTCCTCCGTTTTCCATGATTTTTCTTCCTATAGCAAGGTAATCTTTTCCTCTCAAGTCCTCTTGAGTTTTGTAAGAATTGGTTACTCCGTTTTCTAGTTTCAAAAACCCTAATCATGCCCTAAAACTTCTATTTTCTGATATTCTGTCTTCTCTTGAGTTTCAGAGGAGGTTTAGTGCTTGTTTTATGTTTCCCTTTTATTTTCACACAAGAATCCAAAACCCTTGATTTGTAGATAACTCCTATGCTCATAATTTCAGTTGCTTCTTCCATCTAAAGTATGATTCGAAGTAGAAATGATGTTTCCATAATAGGGCAGCAACAATTTCCATCAATTTAATTAGGGCAGCCATTAGTAGTCAATGTTTTGATTCAATTCTCTGTTTAGGGTTGTTATGAAGTCATCTTTTTTAATTAGTGCAGAAATTCATATGTATGGAATTAGGATAGCGAACCCTAGACTATGTACCCTTCCTTTTACTTTATTGGAAATGGGATTAGTGAAGAATAGTGTTGAATTGGATAAAGGCAACAATTATAAGGCTTACATACAAGGGTATATGCGTGCGAGTAGTGATTTTGGAAGTCTTTACATTAAGTGAAACTTAAGTTGAGACAAATTCCCGTCATTTCTTGCTAGGGCAGCAATTTATTAATAAGGAAATGGGCGGATTTTGAAGAGGTCCTTAAGGGGGAAGTCGTTCGAAGTCCATAAACACCTTTACGACATAATATTAGGGAAAGACTCCTATATTATTACCTTATACTATTGCAATTAGTGGTTACATTATGATTATGTGAAAATGATACTTAATTTAGGAGTTGGCATCCCACAGTAGAGGAATGAGAGATGAGCATCACGAAGGATAAATGCAAAGAGAAAGTAGAGGTTCATCTAGAGGTTCAGCTACGGGTTCATCTACAAGTTCAGCTACAGGTTTCCTTCAGGATTTTATCGAAAGGTTTTTCTATAGGTGAATCTAGTGGTTCCACTCTCCGCTCCTCTGACAGCAACCAACCACTCCAAGCTCCAACAACGAGCTCTTCTCCCCTCCGAGTAGCTGCACCTTCTCTCTCACCTTCAGCCGCAGCTCTAGCTCCAGCGAGCTCTCCCTCCTTGCAGACAGATAAAAATGACGAGCTCGCCCTCTCCTCTCCTTCCTCCGGCAACCCCCACAGCAAACAGAGCAGCCCCTCTTTCTCTCCATACCCAAGCAGCTTCGGAGCTTCATCGTAATCCCTCAGATTTTACTCCTCCCATCTGGTTGATGTACTGTTCATCTTGCTTTATCTTCAAAATCGTCGCCTGAAATCCACTCTCCGACGAGTTCTCCAACTCCAAACAACGACGTCCGCTACAGAGTTGCAAATATTGATGTCTCTTCTGCCGGTGCAGCTAGCCTCCATGAAAGTGTTGATGGGCATTTACCAGCTGACATTTAGAATTGAGGTAGTTCTGGTATAAGTTCCAAAGAGCATGAAGCATGTCAAGTTACTTCTGGCATTGGTCTTGCAAGTGATGCTTCTTGCATTAATAGTAACAATGGTGCAAGAATTTCTCAAGCAAAATTCAACAACTCAGTACAGGATGATGATGCTTATGCCATCAAGGTTGGCATATTAATGGTCGGTTCTACTGACCTCAATCATGAACCATCTTCAGCAATACTTTCCAATAAGGCTTGCTCTATTACCCCTGAACTTCAGAATGATGTGGAAAACCAATTGAGGCTGGCAAGAAGGGCACGTGAAGATTCTATATTGAAAAACACTCGGATGATTGAGGCAACCTTAAAGAGGGTTGTTGTGCCATCTATTAGTTGCTTATCTTCAATGAATCGGAAAAAAATAGCATGCATGGACTTCAGTGAGTTCCTTCCCTCCACCCTCTCGACGTTAGATCTAGGTTTCTTGTATTTTTATCTTTCTGACATTAATGACGTTTAGAGTTCGGTTCACCGGCGTTGAGAGCGCCTTGTTCCACAAAGCCCTCTCACCAATCATAGAGGCTCTATGAACACATCTCCAGTGATCCTTTATCCATCCTTGCCGGTAATGGTGAATCGCGCAGTGTAAATTAATGTTGGATTGCGAAGTCGAAAATAATGATGAATTGCACGGTGTAATTTAATGTTGAAAATCGCACGGCCGAAAATAATGACGAATCGCACAGTGAAAATTAACGCTGAATCACGCGGTTGAAACTAACGACGAATTACACGATGTAAATTAATGTTGAATCACGTGGTCGAAAGTAGCGACAAATCACACAGTGTAAATTAATGTTGAATCGCACAGTGTAAATTAATATTGAATCGTGCAGTCGATAAAAATGATGAATTGCGCAGTGTAAGTCAGTGTTGAATCACGCTCGAAAATAACGACGAATCACGTGGTGTAAATTAATGCTGAATCACGCAAAAATAATGACGAACCGCATTGTGGAAATAATGTTGAATCGTGCAGTCGGAAAAAATGATGGATCGAGCGATGGAAATCAACAGTTGATCGTGCAACGAAAATTAACAGTGGATTGTACGATGGGATAAATGGTGAAGCTTTTAGTGGAGACTTACGATGGTGGTGAAATCATGTCTATGGAATACATAGTTCAGACATATGGTAGAATCGTCAAACTAATGTTGATAGTATCACTGATTTTATTGTTATTTAATCAACAGAATGATGTCATCAAAGGACATTGCCGATTCGGCCAATAATTAGTGCATGAGTTGGAGAATTCCAAATTATTTTTTAGATTTGGGGATATTAACCCTTCAAATATTTAGGCAAGTCTGAGGACCAAAACAAATATAATGAACTTAGATTTTGGATAATTAGTATGTTTAAGTGATTATGTTGAAACCACGATCGAGTATGAAATGATGATTGCAATCTCGAGGTTATGAATTTATAAGATGGCTTCGACGAAAATAGAAGGGAGTTCGAATAATGTGATTACCAATTGAGGCTGGATTGTGGAAGTTAATCTAATTTAGAGATATATAAATGGTTGTGCGTCTAATGGACCAGTTTCTTTTTAAATCATCAAATCAGTTTGTTAGTTTAGTTCAATACTTTTATGAGACCGAATTAGATTGAAATAGTATTTGTTTTACCATACTTAGATCTAGTTGTTCTTAAATAACAAATAACATGATTATTGATTGGCAGATGTGAAGGTTTTTTGTTCTGTTGAGAGGGTTAGTTGCTTGGTTGATCATCTCCCCTAGTTGGTAATGAATCATAGTGTACTCTGGCTATATAAAATGGTAATTCATGTGAATGTATGTGGCGGCTCGATCGGCCCTACCAGCGGCACACACTGGAGGGTTAAGATAGTGATTCATAGATAGTGTCATGGTTGAACGACAACGTGTATCCTTGCCCATTTGTTGTTTGTTTTGGTATAAGCCACCTGGAGTTCGATATAAGCTATACCTCGGTTCTTTTGATTGCACTGCCAGTATGGGCGAAGAATGAGTATGGGCTCAAACAGTCATAGGTAAAGCCTAGGGATGATTGCGCTTAAAATAACATGATTATGGATTGGCAGATGTGAAGTTGATTTGTTCTCTTGAGAGGGTTAGTTGCTGGTTGATCATCTCCCCTAGTTGGTAATGAATCATAGTGTACTCTGACTATATAAAATGGTAATTCATGTGAATGTATGTGGCGGCTTGATCGGCCCTACCGACGGCACACACTGGAGGGTTAAGATAGTGATTCATAGATAGTATCATGGTTGAACGACAACGTGTATCCTAGCCCATTTGTTGTTTGTTTTGGTATCCGCCACCTGGAGTTCGATATAAGCTATACCTCGGTTCTTTTGATTACACTGCCAGTATGGGCGAAGAATTAATGAGTATGAGCTCAAACAGTCATAGGTAAATCCTAGGGATGATTGTGCTTAAATATCCTATAAGTTGTCATGATGTGTCACTTCTACTGTTTGGCCACGACGATGGTGTCTGTGGGACTAGCTACCCCACAGATAAGTGATCTTAGTCGTTAGTTTGCACTCAATTATGATTAGGTGTTTGCGTCTCGACACCGTGCATGACGAATCAATGTCGACATAGTGTGTGTATGTGCATGCTTGGATGTGATGATAACGATATGTGTATTTACGGAGTGTGATTCTGATGAGTCATGTTGGTTAAGTTGAATGGGAAAATTTCAATAATAATAATAAGAGGACTCCCCACACATATATGTGTAGGGGAGAAAGGTACAAAGACAACAATACCCCTCATGGGTAAATACAGTAGTAAAGAAAATAAGAAGACTTGATTTCAACTCTCCCCCTCGAGTCGATCGGTAGATATCCGTCATTCCGAGCTTTTGAATATCATCAGTGAAGACATCGGATCCTAGACTTTTGGTAAAGTTATCAGCCAGCTGATCTCTGGAGTGAACGAAGGGTGTGACTAAGCTTCATCCACACCTTGCTCCACCTGGATATGTCCGTGGCCGTGGACGTGGTCGTGACTCTGGATGTGGGGGATCCCGCCAGACTTGTACCCGCTCTCATGATGCTGCTTATTCCACAGAGATGCAGGAGGGTCATCATGGTCTGCTATCCCGGATCACCTCACCACATCAGAATTGGATGCTCTGCGACGCCTGCTTCACTCTCAGTCTGATCCTACTCCGAGTGGTACTTCTTCCTTGTTTGCTACTACTGCGATGCCCAGTGCCCATGCCGCTGTGTATCCTCCTTCTGAGTGGATCATTGACTCCGTAGCCACTGACCACATGACCGGGTCCTCTACAGGTTTTTCCTCCTACACTCCCTTGTCTGGTAAGGACAAGGTTGTCTCTGCCAATGGTACCTTGTCTCCTATTGCTGGCAAGGGTCTTTTTTCATGTTCCCCTTCTCTTCCTCTCTCTTCCGTCTTGCATGTCCCTTCGTTTTCCCGCAGTTTACTCTCTATTAGCAACCTTACTAAATCTCTTAACTGTTCTGTAACCTCCCTCTGATACCAAGTTGAATGAGAAAATTTCAATAATAATAATAAGAGGACTCCCCACACATATATGTGTAGGGGAGAAAGGTACAAAGACAACATTACCCCTCATGGGTAAATACAATAGTAAAGCAAATAAGAAGACTTGATTTCAACTGGGTATGTGTTGTGACACTCATCTGACGAGGATATGCTTGCTTAGTTTGCATTGGTTGTGATAATAGATTATAGTTGCATTTATACCTTATTGTGCAGTAATTTAGATTGTGCAAAATCCTAATCATATAAATTTGTATGATCATTTTTATATTATTGATTATTTTATGCTGCTCTCTTATTTATAATATTTAATGCGCTACTAGAGTGCGTGTTGTGGACACCCTATTTTAGAAACAATGATGTGTCCACTTACTGTCATTATTTTTTACCGCCCTCTTTTATACTATTATGTTATTGCACTTCTTTAAATATCCAATTCTTCGTATTATATATATATATACATATACATATATACATATACATATATATATATATATATACATATATCTACTACTAATAAGAATATTCAGTTTGGTGTCAGTCACGCTATTATTGGCCGTCCGATTGAGCTTCATCAGATCTCATCTGTTAAGTTTTTGTAATTAAACAAACAAAAAAAAAGCTGTCCTATACCTATTTCCGGTGTAGGGGAGAGAGAGAGAGTTAGGCGGAGAGAGAGGGAGAGAGAGAGTTGTCTCTTTGGTGTTATAGGAGGTGAAGATATATAATGTTTTATTAGCTTATTTGGATAAGCAGTCCAAACAAATGTTGACAATAATTAATGGGCAATAAATAATGCAGTAATTGACAAGTCAACCATCAAGATTATACGAGCATCTACGCACGGGCTACGCCCGTGCTCGATGCTCTCGGGCGGCCTTCGGCCGCATCAGACGGGCTTCGCCCGCATGCGCACGGGCTTTTCCTGTGCTTGATGCTCCGGGCGACCTTCAGCCGCATAGAAGCGGTCTCCGCTTCCACACAATTCAACGGCTCGGCGCAGCAACCGCCACTCGCTGCCCCGCGACGCATATGCATCGAATAGTGGCTGTTGCAGCGCCGAGCCGTTGAATTGCGTGGAAGCGGAGACCGCTTCTATGCGGCCGAAGGTCGTCCGGAGCATCAAGCACGGGCGAAGCCCGTGCGTAGGCGGGCGAAGCCCGTCTGATGCGGCCGAAGGCCGCCCGAGAGCATCGAGCACGGGCGTAGCCCGTGCGTAGATGCTCGTATATACATATACATATATATATATTCATATACATATATATATATACATATACATATATATATATACATACATATATATGTGTGTGTTTGTGCATGTGTCTTTATACTATACAAAAAGGCAAAATGTGGATGGTGCAACGTTGGGGCTACCCGAAATACCCCTGAAAATTCAATCCTTATTTTAAATTATTTGGTTTTTTGGTTATTTTGGTTTGCCTGACAAGACTTTCCCACCAGCCGAAAATGCCTCTTTATTTTAAATTGGATTTTGCTTTATTTCAAATCAGATTTGTCTTTATTTCAAATTCAATTTATGCTCCCAAAAAACTACTTCCTCAAGCCACCCCCAGCTGCTACAATACTGATGCCCGCCGCATGTATGCTCCCCAAAATCCATTTTAAAAAGACCTCCGCAGAGCCTCCTCCTCAGCAGTGCCTCCTCCGCAGAGCCTCCTCCGCAGAGCCTCCTCCACAACTCTTCCTTGGTGGCTTCTCTGTGGCAGCTCCTCGGCGGCTCCTCGACCTCTGCTTTCAGCCACTGTCCACCATCGACGGCTCCTCCCCAACAACCCCAGTAAAGAAGTTCACCATCGACGAAGACACCGCCACTTCCGTCGTCGCTGATGCTGACAAAGACGTCGCCACTCTGGAAAAAGATTGCAACGGAGAGAAGGTTGGCTCAAGGGCACCCACACAATGTTTTGTTGTTTACAGTTATTAGCTTAGAGTTTATCAAAGTTCTTATTAGCAATGTGCGGGGCGGCATGATAATTTTTTTCAATCCAAATTCGAAGGTATCCTTTGAAAATCAATCTCTAATTATTATTTTAATGGTCTGAAATTTGTGAAAAAGTACCGCATTGTTAAGTTTGCGCGTCATTTCTTAAGTGTTGTGAGTGGTTGTTTCTAAAACAGGGTCATTTAGATATTCCTCTTGCTGCATAAGAAATTGTATGTTTATATATAATCCTACTAGTTTTCATGACATTTATTGATGTTCATACATTTCTGACTTACAATCAACTAATGCTGGGTAAAATTATTTTATCAGATATATTTTACAAATATAATACGCTACATGAGATTTAATTTGAATTAAAATGGCTCTGTTATCTATTATATATTTATTTCATAAGTTGTTGTCTCAAAGATAAATTAAATATTTCTTCAAGGGTAAAATCAATATTTTTCTTAAACAATACTATAGATTTTTTTGAAATAATGTGTTTTATAATGTTTCTCCGGTACAATGTTTTGTCCACACGATTTTTCACTTGCACGATGGTTCACCCAAACGATGTTCCCCCGCCGAATGTCGCCGCCCCTACCGAATGTCGCCGCCACCGCCGAATGTCGCCGCCCCCGCCGAATGTCGCTGCCCCCGCCGAATATCGCCCCCTCCCCGTCGATTGCCACTGCCCCCGCCGTATGTCGCCTCCCTGCCGAATTTCACCGATCCCACCAAATTTCCATACCTCCGCCAAATGTCGCCACCCCCGTCAAATGCTGCCGCCCCCGTCGAATGTCGCCGTCCTTGCCAAATGTCGCTGATCCCGTCGAAGTCACCAATCCCATCTAATGTCGCGGCCCACGCTGACATTTACGTAAATATGTAAAGTATTGCTAACCATCACCATCAGTTTCTACCCCAGGTGTTCCAGGAGCTATGACGTGGACTTGGCGGAGAGATAGAAGACTTACATAAGATTGTTGTTACCCATAACAGTATCTTCAGTCCTATAGTTTACTCACTTGGTTTATAGATTTACAGTTTTTATATTAATATTTATTCGGCTTGACATGTTTACTTGTGAGTCCCAAGACTTTCTATAGAATTTTATACTAGACTGTGGGGCCTCATGTCATTGTTCTTTCTGCCTTCTCATATTACTCGTATGTTTCTGTGATCTACTACGTGGTTGTTAATCTTCCGCTAGTACATCTTCTGATACTGCTTATAGTGCACTCAATATGTCGTGTGATGGTTATTCTCTTATCTCTATCGTCAGTTCGTAGTGTTAAGAGAGAATGACGGGAGAGAGTTGAGACGTTCATACCTCTACTCTTTTGTTATTCCCTTCTTTATTGTGGATTGACGGTGGTGTGCGTTAAGATCTCCTCGTCGTGCCTAATTTTCTAGTGGGTCTTGCACAAGAAACTCTTACTAGCAGGCTGTTGCATATAAACAATCTCCAATAAATTGTCATTAAGGAAGACATTCTTAATTTCAAGTTGATGCAGCTGCCAATGATGATGGACGGTCAAGGTGATCAATACTCATACCAAATTCATCTTAGTGACCGAAGAGAACATCTTTTCATAGTCAAGGACATATTATTGAGTGAAACCGTGATCCATAAGACGGGCTTTGAGGCGCTCAACCGTCTCATCAAGACAGTGCTTAACTATGAAGATCCATTTACATCCTACATGGGATTGTCCGGGAGGAAGGGAGAAAAGGTCTCATGTTCTATTGGCTCAGATATCAACGATTTTTCCTCCATCACAACATCCAACACGGATACTGCAGAGCTTCCTGCACTGAAAAGGGGGTGGAAATGGAAGAAAAGGAAGCCCCAAACCTGTGAATTTTTGGATAGGCGGTGAAATGAAACATAACGAGGGAATAGTAAGATGTAGAGGGAACTGCATCCTGGATGAGAGTCGTAGTTGGATCATCTAGTCGCGGAGCATCATCAATAGGTTGTATCTGTCCCAACGCATTAGAACAAAAATGACGACGAGTGTATACTTTTAGAGGAGGAGGTAGATTAGGAGATGGTGTCGGTAGCACATATGGTGTTGATTGGATAATAAGGATGGTGGGATGTGGGAGAGTAGGTGGTACGCTATCAAAAGGGAAAGAGTAGTACGGTTGATCCTCAAGGAAGGTGCCATCAGTGGATGTTACCGTTTTTCAATCGGTAGGAGAGTAACACACTCTTTTGTGTGCGAGAGTACCTAACAAAGATATATTTAGTAGCACGTGGGGTCAGCTTATCCATGGGAGAGCCAAGATGATGGACAAAACAAACACTTACAAAAGCATCAGGAGTCGGTGAGAAGGGAGGTATGGAAATAAGATGGAAAATGTCATTGCAAAATTTACGATGGACAAGGGAATGCAATTTATTAAATAATATGTGATGGAGATTGCCTAATGTCAATTGATCTGGGTAACCTGTATTTGAAACATTAGGGAGCAGGAAATCTCAAGGAGGTGACGATTCTTCCACTCGTCCGCACCATTTTTGATGCAGGACAACGTGTAGGGTTTGCGCTCCTGTCGGCTATTTCTAGGAAATCCTAAATGTTTGCAAACGGTTTGAGCGATAATTGCACGAACTTGAAAGATAAGCAACTTTTAGTTTTTGTAAAGCATCAAAAAAACTATTTTGTTAAAAAAATGAATTTTCTTGATTAAATGGTTCAATTCTAAATTCGGAGAAGGAAGTTCGCAACTTTCGTTCCGTTTCCCTTGTCGTAGCAAAACGGAAATCGTGAACTCCAAATACGTTCCCGCTTGAAATTTTCGACGTAGCGCTCGGTGACGAAATTCGGGCGAAAGCCCAGCAATGAATTTAAAATCCTAAGAGAAAATGTAGACACAAATGAAGAGATAAAAACAAGTTACCCACAAAAAGAGGCGTCTTTCCGCAATCGAAGTCGACGGCGATCCCGCGAGGAATTTCCTAGTCACCTTCGATCGCCCGTTTCGAGGTCGGCCGCTATCGCACACGGGCACCACAGATAAATTTCTCACTCTCACGCGAAAGTGGTTCCACGGAATCTCAAACATTGAACAGTGTAAGAAGGTCACAAACTAAATAACCTAAATTCACTCGCTCTCCACCCATGGTGAATCCAAAAAATCTCAAAACTAGAGAGAACTCAAGTTTTCTAATTACTCACGGAAGCAAACAACTATCTATTAAAATAAACTTTATTCACTGTTCCTCTTCCACAATCGAAACAGTGAACACACAAAATTCTCATTCAACACTTCAACTCCCACTCACTGTTAATGAAAACACGCAACAACCGAATTCCAATTTCATACAACCCCTATTACGAAAGCAACACAAAGCACTAATCTTATATTCATCAACAACTGAAACATCACAATAGAAATCATCAACACCTCTCCCTCTCTCAACGGGAATTACAAAACAAAGCAACAATCCTATTTTAACCAAACACTATTCATCATCCCTGTCATCGGATGGGAGAACACAGCAGCTCTCAAACCGAAATCAATTAACATTCCTTCTCCACAATACATTCAACATTCCACCCTTTTATACAGGTTCTGAAAAATAAACCAAAAATCTAAAAATAGAAATACCGGACCCATGGCTTCACGATGAGCAGAACCAACTGTGCCGTAAATGGGGAGAAAACGTGGCCATGGAAGAAGCTCCGATAGGTGCGGAACTGTCGGAATGATGCAGCGGTTGCGCAGGAATGTGGCCCGCAGTGGGACCTCCGGAGGAAGTGGCGTGCAGGCTTTTAATCGCGTGTAACGACATCGTTGGGAGGGAGTGCCAGAAGCCAAGCCCTAGTTGATTGCCATGGTTGAACCGAGAGATGAGCTGTAGCTTCTAACAGGAACTGGACCGGGGAACCGGGGAGGAGCGGTTTTAACATAAATTATATATATATATACATAATTTTGTAAACATAAACAAACAAAATAAACAGCTATGCGCGCAGACGTGCATTTAACAAAGCCCAAATTGAAATTTGCAAGATAAAATTAAAATGCAAGCTAACATTAATTGCAAAATGCAATAACTTAGGGCCGGTAGTGATCCGGTCGGGTGCAGCGTCGGACACTTTTGCGTCGACCAAGTTGGGGCTGGTCTCCACCAACTCTCCCCCTCTCGAAATCACTCATCTCTTGTGAATGCTCCGTGCGGTAGTGTTGTAGAAGGTCATCATCCATGCGCTCTAACTCCTCGTCCAAGACCTAGCTTGTCTCGGTTTTGGTCTGCCATGCCAACGAACCAAATATCTCTGAAACCCACCATCAGTAGTGGTCACTGCCTCGTCATCCAATATCTGCTCGGGAACCAAGATCTGTCGCGGAAGTCTGTCAGCGGCTCTGGGAACTGGTATGGAAGAATCTCCCGGTGTCTCATGCTCAGCCTGAAAACTGTCAGTGGCAAAAGGAACAACTGTAGGTGATGTGTCAGTAGCTGAATGAATGTCGGTATGTCCTGAATATGGCTCCGCACTCTCACTCACAAACCCAGAAGAATCAAATGGAGAAGGGAAAATCTAAAGACTCATGCGGGTAATCGTGGAATAAAGTAAGATCGGCTACATTAAAAACAGGAATTGCTTCCCAAACGGAAGACATCTCAAGTTCATACGCATTTTGCCCAATTCGCTTCACCACTCTAAATGGTCCAGTTCTACGGTCAACTAGCTTCTTTACGGTAACTGTTCCGAATTTAGCCGAACCATAATCAAGTCATCCACTTTAAAACTAGTAGCTCTTTTGTGTTTGTTAGCTTGAGTTGCGTATAGATCATAAGTACTATACAACTTCTGCCCAATCTCTTTATGCAAATCATGCAAATGCAATACATATTCATGTGCAAACTGGCTAGTCCTAAAAGTGGGTGGTAGTGGTGCTAAATCTAGCGGCACTCGCACAATGTGACTTTGAACAACCTCATTAGGTGATAAACCCGTGGATCTATTCTTCGAATTATTAAACGCCAACTGAGTGTGCGGAAGAATTAGATCTCAATTTTCGTTGTGATCTCCTACCAAACTGCGCAGTAAATTTCCTAAACTCCTATTCACAACCTCAGTTTGACTGTCGGTCTGTGGATGATAGGCGGTCAAAAATAGAAGTTTAGTCCCTAATAGTCTCCAGAGTGACTTCCAAAAGTAGCTGGTGAACTTAACTTCTCGATCGGTAACGATAGTCTTAGGTATTCCTCAGTGTGCAACAACCTCTTTATAATAAATGCGGGATATATGAGAGGCGTCATCGGTTTTGTTGCAGGGGATGAAATACGCCATTTTAGAAAAACGATCGATCACTGCAAGAATGGAATCGTG
Organism: Platanthera zijinensis; assembly: GCA_039513925.1. Classification (NCBI taxonomy): domain Eukaryota; kingdom Viridiplantae; phylum Streptophyta; class Magnoliopsida; order Asparagales; family Orchidaceae; genus Platanthera; species Platanthera zijinensis. The sequence continues at coordinate 122,027,219 of CM077091.1, forward strand.
ATTCCTAAAAGTGCGCGGCAACCCAAGTACAAAATCCATGCTAACATCATCCCAAGAAATACAGGGCACCGGTAGCGGTGTGTATAATCTAGTGGGCTGTTTATTGCCCTTCTCTACCTGACAAGTGCGGCAGGTACTGACAATCTGTGCTATAACCCGCTTCATCCCGGGCAAATAAAATCGCTCCTCTACTAAGGCTATCGTCATATCACGTCCAAAGTGTTCACCTAAGCCTCCGCCATGTAATTCTCATACAATAAAGTTTCGCAACGAAGTGCGGAAAATACACAGACGGGTCCCACGAAACAAATATCCATCTCGAATGAGATAATCGGTCTCATCGTGATAGGGATACGAACATATCGCATCATAGATACCGCTAAAATCAGGACATCTGGAATATTCATTGTTGACACGCTCAAATTGATGCAGCAGCCCCGAGCCGCCCCTCTCGGTCGGCCCTACTCGGCCTAGCTAGCGGGCCACGAACTAGCAACTACTGCCGGGCTGCAGCCCAAGCACCCCACCCATGACCGCACCTATTCTCAGCGCGGCGGGATGTTGAGGCGAGGTCTCGAACCCAGCCCCCTTGATAAAGAGCTTTTCTAACAGCTCTCATCACCAACTGAGCCCGACAATAGTTGCTAGTTCGTAGGCCGAGTAGGGCCAACCGAGAGGGGCGGCTCGGGGCTGCTGCATCAAAAAAATGCAGCTCAGTTGGTGATGAGAGCTGTTAGGAAAGCTCTTTATCAAGGGGGCTGGGTTCGAGACCTCGCCTCAACATCTCGCCGCGCTGAGAATAGGTGCGGTCATGGGTGGGGTGCTTGGGCTGCAGCCCGACAGTAGTTGTTAGTTCGTGGCCCGCTAGCTAGGCCGAGTAGGGCCGACCGAGAGGGGCGGCTCGGGGCTGCTGCATCAAAAAAGTGCACTTTTTTGATGCAGCAGCCCCGAGCCGCCCCTCTCGGTCGGCCCTACTCGGCCTACGAACTAGCAACTACTGCCGGGCTGCAGCCCAAGCACCCCACCCATGACCGCACCTATTCTCAGCGCGGCGGGATGTTGAGGCGAGATCTCGAACCCAGCCCCCTTGATAAAGAGCTTTCCTAACAGCTCTCATCACCAACTGAGGCTGGGTTCGAGACCTCGCCTCAACATCCCGCCGCGCTGAGAATAGGTGCGGTCATGGGTGGGGTGCTTGGGCTGCAGCCCGGCAGTAGTTGCTAGTTCGTGGCCCGCTAGCTAGGCCGAGTAGGGCCGACCGAGAGGGGCGGCTCGGGGCTGCTGCATCACAAATCCTATCACCTGAGTACGCATCTGTGATAGTACGAGGATGACTAGAGTAAGGGCGTCGACAACCCTATTCTCCATTCCCTTACAGTGCTTGAGAACGAAGGTATATTCCTGTAAATATGATACCCACTTAGCCTGTCGAGGGTTCAACTTGTGTTGCAAATTGATATAACACAACGCCTGATGATCAGAGTGTAGGACAAACTCTTTGGGTAATAAATAATGCCTCCAGTGACGTAACGTCTGCACAATCTCATAAAACTCGCGCTCGTAGTTGGAATAATTCAGCTTCGGGTCTGAGAGCTTTTCACTGAAAATTCCAACGGGGTGACCTTCTTGACTAAGTACACCTCCTATCCCAACCCCAGAGGCATCACATGATACCTCGAATACCTGACTGAAATTAGGGAGTCTCAAAACAAGTGTAGTGGACATCTTATCCTTGATAATCTCAAAGGCTCTAGCTGCCGATGACGCCCACTGGAAACTCCCCTTCTTCATACACTTAGTGACTGGCGTCATAATTGTACTGAAGTTCTTAATGAATTGACGATAAAATGTGGCTAGTCCATGAAAACTACGGACATCATGAATGTTTTGAGGGGTAGGCCACTCATGAATCACTCGAACTTTTTTGGGGTCCATAGTGATACCAGCGGAGTTCACTATATATCCAAGAAAGATAACAGGCTCAACCATAAAAACACACTTCTTCAAGTTGATATACAGTCGCTCGGCTCGCTGGAACTCGAAGATAGTACGTAGGTGAGTCAAGTGCTCATTCTCAGTCCGACTATATATCAAAATGTCGTCAAAATAGACAACTACGAACTTCCCAATATAGGGTCTGAAGACCTGGGTCATCATCCGAGCGAAACTACTAGGAGCATTGGATAACCCAAAGGGCATCACAAGCCACTCATAAAATCCGTCTTTCGACTTGAAGACAGTCTTTCACTCGTCTCCTTCGCGTATACGAATCTGATGATAACCACTACGAAGGTCGATCTTAGAGAAGATCGTGGATCCAGTCAACATGTCTAACATGTCATCCAGTCGGGGTATCGGGAAACGATATTTCACTGTGATCTTGTTGACAACACGACTGTCAACACACATATGTCAAGTACCATCCTTTTTAGGGGCAAGGAGGGCAGGCATCGCACAAGGACTAAATCTAATGGCAAATAAAGCCTCTGTCTAAAAGCTCTCCGATCTGCTTCTGCAGCTCCTCGTGGGCGGCATGATTCAATCGGTAATGCCGTAGATGGGGGAGGGAGGCTCCAGGAACAATATCTATCGCGTGCTGAATAGACCTCATAGGAGGTAACTCAACCGAAAGCTCATCAGGGTGTATGTCCTGGAACTCCTTTTAGAGTCTCCTAGCAGGTATAAGAATAGACTCACATCTTTTAAGTACGTCAGATGCCTGTAAAACCACTAAGGCATAATAGAAGCCGCCATTAAAACTCTCTCGATGGAACTCAGTGCCTCGTATAATGCTAAGAGTCTTCTTACTTTCAGTGGGAGGAATAGATTCTTTTGTACTACTACTCGCGCGGGATGTTGGTGTTGTGGGTCGCACTGGGTTCACCACTACTCTCTTTCCGTCCAGTAGAAAAGAGCAAGTGTTGGACCTGCCATGTATGAGGACATCTCGGTCATACAACCAAGACCGCCCAAGTAACACATGACACACATCCATAGGCATAACGTCACACCAAATCTTATCGGAATAAGTACTGATAGTGATGGGCACTAAACATCTCCTAGTACCACTTAAAGTAGGTCTCTATCTATTACCCAGTCTGAAAAGACCATGGGATCCAAAGAACCATCATAAAGTTGTGGATCTAATTTCACAACTCGTGTGAGATCCGATCGCCTATCCCGGGGAGGATAGTCGAAATACTCATCGTAAGGATCATGATTGTCTCGACGTCATGGGGGTGGTGGTCGATGCCAATCTCTAGGACGATCGTCACGATGCATGACCAGTATAGGCCGACAATGGTCTCGAGGACGCTCTTCTCTAGCTACGTCATTATAGGGTCTCTCCTGATAATGATCTCGTGTACCTAGGAAAGGCTCTCGTTGGAGTTCAGGAAAATTCCTAGGGAAATTTCTACCCTGGTCATGTTCAAAGTCAATCTTATCTAAGGGATGTCTAACCTCTTCCTCTAAAAGAGGGTTCCTCCTAAATGTAGGTCTTTCTACGTAGTGTGATGGGTCGTCGTGACATGGACGAACAACACGTTCATCTCGAATTTGGAGGTGACATTGACACTCGAGGGGGTACTTCTAAACTATTCATCATAATACTAAGATTTTCAAATCCTTCTCTCATTTGGTAGACGCTCTCGATCATGTCGTCATTTGGTGGGAAAAAGGTAGAAACCACGGGGGTTGTTCATTCCCTACGTTTCCACGACTCGGTTGACCATGTTCAACTTGACGCATCTCCGAGTTTGTCTCGTGCGAGTGTTCATGTGGTGAATTGTGGTGTTGTGAACTCATACTCACTAACCTACCGCTACGCAGATGCTTGCAAACAACAAGTAAAATGCAAATGCATGATTATACCCAAAAAAAATTTGTTTTTTTTGAAAAAAAATGCTAAAAAATCGTTTTTTTTTTGTAAAATTAAAATGCTATGCAGGGTTCTCTATTCTACGTAGGGCGGATTCCAAAACTTAGGAAAATTTCAGAACCTGACTTTGATACCAAATTGATGCAGGACGACGCGTAGGGTTTGCGCGCCTGTCGGTTATTTCTAGGAAACCCTAAATGCATGCAAACGGTTTGAGCGATAATTGCATATACTTGAAAGATAAGCAATTTTTAGTTTTTGTAAAGCACAAAAAAGTATTTTGTTAAAAAAAAGAATTTTCTTAATTAAATGCCTCAATTCTAAATCCGGGGAAGAAAGTTCGCAACTTTTGTTCTGTTCCCCTTGTCGTAGCAAAACGGAAATCGTGAACTCCAAATACGTTCTCGCTTGGAGTTTTCGACGTCGAAATTCGGGCGAAAGCCCGACAATGAATTTAAAACCCTAAGAGAAAATGTAGACACACGCAAATGAAGAGATAGAAGCAAGTTACCCACGGAAAGAGGCGTCTTTCCGCAATCAAAGTCGACGACGATCCCGCGAGGAATTTCCTCGTCACCTTCGATCTCCCGCTCCGAGGTCAGCCGCTATCGCACACGGGCACCACAGAGAAATTTCACTCACTCTCACACGAAAGTGGTTCCACAGAATCTCAAACACTCAAAAGTGTGAGGAGGCCACAAAGTAAAAAACCTAAAATTCACTCGCTCTCACACCCATGGTGGATCCACGAAATCTCTAAACTGGAGACAACTCAAGTTTTCTGACTACTCACGGAAGTAAATAACTATCTATTCAAATAAACTTTATTTACTGTTCCTCTTCCACAATCGAAACTGTGAACACAAAAAATTCTCATTCAACACTTCAACTCCCACTCGTTGTTAATGAAAACACACAACAACTGAATTCCAATTTCATACAACCCCTGTTACGGAAGCAACACAAAGCACTAATCTTATATTCATCAACAACTGAAACATCACAATAGCAATCATCAACACCTCTCCCTCTCTCAACGGGAATTACAAAACAAAGCAGCAATCCTATTTTAACCAAACACTGTTCATCATATGGGAGAACACAGCAGCTCTCAAACCGAAATCAATTAACATTCCTTCTCCACAATGCATTCAACATTCCACCCTTTTATACAAGTTCTGAAAAATAAACAGAAAATCTAAAGATAGAAATACTGGACCCATGGCTTCACGATGTGCAGAACCAACTGTGCCGTGAATGGGGAGAAAATGTGGCCATGTAAGAAGCTCCGATAGGTGCGGGACTGGCGGAATGATGCAGCGGTTGCGCAGGAACGTGGCCCGCAGTGGGAGCTCCGGAGGAAGCAGCGTGCAGGCTTTAATCGCGTGCAACGACATTGTCGGGAGGGAGTGCTGGAAGCCAAGCCCTAGTTGATTACCATGGTTGAACCGGGAGATGAGCTGTAGCTTCTAACAGGAACTGGACCAGTGAACTGGGGAGGAGCGGTTTTAACATAAATTATATTTATAAATGTACATATGCTTATATATATATAATTTTCCAAACATAAACAAACAAAATAAACAGCTATGCGCGCTGGCGTGCATTTAACAAAGCCCAAATTGAAATTTGCAAAATAAAATTAAACTGCAAAATTAAAATGCAAGCTAACATAAATTGCAAAATGTAATAACTTAGGGCCGGTAGAGATCCGGTTGGGTGCAACGTCGGACACTTTTGCGTCGACCAAGTATGGGCTTGTCTCCACCAATTTTTTTATGTTTTATGTGCATAAGATGTTTGGTGGATAATCCTTAACGTAGTACATGTTTTCTAGAAGTTGTGACTAGTATATTTGCACACATTATCTGTCTGGATAATTTTAATTGAGCTTGAAAATTCAGTACAAGTCTCAGCGATGAGTGAGTGAAAAGCGCGCAGTAATTCAGAGCGATTACGCAGTAAATACAACCATGTATTTGAGAATGATCAACAGTAAAAGTATGAAAGTAAAGATATTTAGATAAACTAGTAGTTTTATATGAGCCCTAATTATCCAAGTAAACTAAAGCAAAGATAACAAAGCTCTTAGTGCAATGAGGGGAGAAGGTCGAGTAATTGTGTTTCCCAAAGATACAAGATTCACATATTAATTTAGAAAAAAGAAAATCTAGGAGAGCCTTCTGCAGTATAGGAAGAGGAACATGACCTAGACACCTGTGCCATTCAACATAAGTGAGAGGATAGAGTCACGGTGGGGAAGCCCAGAGTGTATAGCCCATTTAACAGCCGTCCTTTACCAGTGATATTTTTCGTTCGTCGATCCTGCACCATAACAGAAGAAGAGGAAAATGTGATGATGCAGTCATGATCATGAGTAAGACGGCTAATAAAGAAGATATTAAGGTGGGAACAAGGAACATGAAGTGCAAAATGTAGATAGATAGACTGAATGAAAGACACTTCTCCGGATCCGCAGACCGGTGCGGTTTCTCCATTTGCAATAATGATAAACTTGGGTCAAGTTGTGTTCGTGTATCAAGAAGGTTTCTGCAGAGTAATGTGATTTGTGGCTCCGGAGTCCACTATCCAGGAGGGACTATGGTAAGAACATGATATACCTTTGTTGGATATGGAGAAAACGAAACCGAAAGTTCGGGTGAGAAGCTAACAGATGTTGGAGTTCCTTTCGCATGGTGTCAATGTTTGAGCAGGATGTGGTAGGAACATCCATCACTGGAGAAGCATGGTGCCAAGTGATCGAAGACTGTTGCGGAAACCCATGCCTCAGTATGATTTGTCAAACTATAATGGGTATACTAGCGAGTGTTTTGTCCCTTGGGACTATTTTGGTCATTGCTCTGACCGCCTTGAGACCCATTTTGACCTTCACGGTGCCCGATAGTTGGTGGTCGAGCTTCATAAGAATGTTGGAGTAAAGCAAGAGTTGTCACGGAAGTTTGAGGTGTCGCCTTCATAGTCATGGAGCAAAGATTGAATAATAAGGGAATCGTTGGAGAAAACCAGATGTTGGCACAAACACTATAGAGATGAAGGGTGGACGTGTAATCATCATTACTGTGCCAACGAACTTGGCTAGCTAGATTCGGAGTCAGAGATTGGTGTTGAATCCAAGCCTTGATAAGGGTCTTTATTGTGCCATGAATGACTTCAAGTCACCATCGGAGCAATATCAACAGTTTTGACTTTTGAGGTTTTGAAAGAGGTCAAATAAGTGTTGAAGGCTATCCTTCTCTGAGTAGAGGGACTTAAGTTTATCCCATAGGCTTAGCTGTTTCATGGTGCATAACCATTCTATATGGCCCACTGTCCATGGAGTTCAGAATCTAGGACTGAACACATTCGTCATCCGGGAGCCATTGCTTAGCGACAAAGGATGGTCCTATGTGACGGGAAATTAAAAAGTGAACTCTTACATGCAATTAATATGAGATCTGACGACTCTTAAACGTGCAATAACTTTTCTTTATAAATCAATATGAATGATAAAAACACAGTAGTTAAAGCATTGAAGGAAGGAAACAAGAGAGATAGTACAAGCATGAGAGGGCGCAAAATCAAATTACTATTTAAATGAGAAAATACAAGTAATCAAATAACTGAAAAACAAAGCGTACGAAGTAGTATTTCTTCAAGTAGATATCAAACACAAGACCCAACGGTAAAGAAATAACAAACACGCATTGAATTCACAAAATATTGAAAGGGGAGGGTTGTTAGGAAGGCAAGATCACAATCTGGGGTTGTTTTCAGAGCTCAAAAGCAAGGCCCAACTGTTGGACAGCGACGGCTACTGCTGGAATGATCTTAGAGAGCCGGGAAACTGGACAAGGGAGGCAACATTCAGAAAACAGCGGTTGAAGGTGGCTGTCCAGGGAACAAGACAGCAACCTAGGCTATGCAGGGAGGTGGTTTTGGCGGCTGGCAGCAAGCTTCCTGGAGGCTGATGGCTGTTGGGGGAAATTTAGGACCTTGGCAGGATGGGGGGATGGGAGAGATTCCACGCGAAGGGAAGGAAGGGGGAGAATAGGCTGATTGCTGGTTTTGTGGGAGGGATGGGGAATCTGGCTGTAGCAGGGGGAAAATGGGCCTCCACGCGCGCGGGGGGGGGGGGGGGGGGGGGGGGGGATAGGTATGTGGGGAGTGATTCTAGGGTGGTGGGGGAATTGGGCCGGTTGAGGGAGGGGGAATTGGCCTTGGTTGGGGAGAGTGGGGTGTGAGGTCGGCTGGCTGTTTGAGGGGAAAAGGGGAGGGACGAGTGGCTAAATTTAATTTAAGGGTAGTGGAGGGAGTTAGGAAGTGGTTGTGGGGTAGTGGGAGGGTGGTGGATTCTTGAGGTGGTTTCCGGCGAGGGTTGCCGGAGTTGGTGGCAGTGTTTGGAGGAGTTTTCTGGTGATCGCCGGAAAACCTAAAATTGGTGAAGATGGAATGGGGATGACGGGGAATCGTCAAAGGGTGACCAGAAAATGATTTTGGGGATCACCGGAGACGAATAAAAGGGGTTTTGATGATAATGGTGATTCAGTTGAGGGGATTTGGAGAGGGGCTGTTTGGAGGTGGATCCACGGCGGGGAAAATGGGGTTGGGTGGTCGGTTGAGGGATGGGGAGGTGACTGGGAGGCCGGCTGAGTAGTGAGATGGACGAGAGAAAGGGGGAAATGGGAAAGGGGGTGGCTGGAATGGGGAGATGGTTGTCAGCCAAGGGGATGGAGGAAGGGGATGCTATGGCCGGCCTAAGGGAGTAGGGGTAATCCCAGGCTTCACACCCGGGGTCGGCTTCGACACCGAATTGACTAAAGTATGAGCTTCAATACTCCATTCTTTAATTCCTCTAAATGGGAGCCCTCACCTCAATATATAGATACTACGGGCCATCATGGACGGTCATGATTCTCCGATCATAATGACCCTTAAAATACCTGAAAATAAAAATAACTAAAATTCTCGGATCGTTAATTTGCATAAATGGACTTCTCCGGTCATCGTACAAGTCGATGGGTATCGCGATCCCCATCACTCGGTAGGCTCAACTCAGGGTTCATGAGCCAGATGATGAAGGATACCCTTATTCTGGAGTACTTGGCACACCAGGTGGACCCATTCAATGAAAATTTTCTTCCTAGAGAGGAGATAGTGGTAATATATAGTTCGTCATAAATTTCATAGATGAGAGCCCCACCGAGCATGGTTGGGGTGGTTAACGAGGAAAACACATTGGTTTCCATGTTATGCAAGTACAAGCTATGGGTAGTAGACCGAGAGAGTTTTTGCAACAGAGGAAGGCTCAAGCCCCTTGGGTTACGAGCGCTACAGTAAGAGGAATTGACGAGTGTTGGAGCCAAAATATGTCACTAACTCTCCGCGTGCTATCCCTGAAAAGGGTGTTCGACAAAGGAAAAAATGTGGTTCACGAGCGACTGGTTACTGGCCCTGCAGACGGTAGCGAGTGGGCGAGGAGAGAGAGAAAAGGAGGAGGCCGCTGCGACGGGCCTCTCTTTATTATCTTTGAGAAAGGTTACAATGTGTGGTGCGACCACCCGGGAGGTATGCGCGCGTACAACGACTGAGAAAGAAAGACAGGAACTTAGTGTACGCACGTACAACGAGGCAGGTTTTAGGCTAAGTTCGTGTGTCCCCTCCAAGCACCCCTTGTCCCCCTCTTATACTAAGTGGTGGGCTGCGATGACGGTTCACGAACTGACGGGCATTTAATGCCTTATAAATCGTGACATTAAATGCGCAACCGCTCGAGGTACACGAAGAGTCGAACGGAGGAGACTAAAAGAAGAGGCCGCACAAAACCGCGCGACGTAACTCGAGCTGGATCAAAAAGGAGGAGTCCGCATGGGCTTGATCTTATCGTCCGCGCGTACTCCTGACTAGAGCTTCTTGACCGCGTTCTGAGAAGCCACTCATAGGTCGCCTGTTGGCTGTCCTTGCCAAATATTTCCGCGCTCCCGAGGGGTGTCCACAAGCACTCCGAAATATCCGCCCGAGAGGTTTGCGAACTCTGAGAACCACTGTTTGTATGGAATGTCCGCCTCCTTTGGATGCTCTCCTTCGACGTCGTAGGATTTGGGGTAACATAATCCCCACACTTTTTCGGCAGACCGTGTGGGCTCTGAAAAAGTTGACTGGTGACCGCAAAGACTAAGACCTACACTTAATGCCGCAAGGAGTCTATAAATAGTGTTGGCCCTCTCATAAACAAGCCATTTCTCATAATCCCTTAATTCCTTCCTGCTTCTGTCCGTCATGAGCTTGAACCAATCTTTGCTCGCAGACTTGGGCATCAAAACAAACTCCACCAAGAAACTCGATCTGAATAAATCAGTAAAGCCCGCCAAGTTCCCGGGTGGCTCTTAGCATGCGCCACCAAATAAAACTTCAGAGAAAAACCCAGCTGTATCCCCATTGTTTCTGAGACCCTTAAATTTCTGGACGACCATCCTGATCCAGGAGATTCTGTCTGCACAAGCTCACTGGTGGACAGTCAACACCATGCGCCGTCTTCTGATACTTCTCAGAGGAGAACCGACCCCGGTTCTCAGATGCCGAAAACCAGCAAGGCCATTGTTTCTTCGGGAGCCACTCCCCTTCGAAGGGTACAAAAATAGTACTGAAAAAGCCGCAAGAACCCCCTGAGAAGTTGTCCACCCCACGGGATCCGGACCCTTTTCACCGCCAGATTTTGTCCGAGGAGGCCAGCCGACAAAAATCATCTGGCAAGTATGCAGAGTCGATGGAGTCGTATTAGGATACAGGTGATGAAGACGACGATACGCTTGACGCCGATGACGAGCTTGACGAGTAGTTCGATAGGTTGAAAAGGGACTCTGTACTTGGCAAGGTTTCCCCCATGTCGTCGAGTGCTACTGACACCCGGCTTGGAAAGAGGAAGAGAGGAGAGGACGGGCTGGATGATTTGCTCTTTTCAGAGGAAGTTCTTCCTACGGGTACTTACTGAAAATGATTTGTCACACTGCCTTGGTCAGAAGCGAATAATAAATAATTAACCTTTTTCTTTCAGAGAATGCCTCAGCGATTGCGGCCCTTCAGAAAGGTCTTGAGGACGCTGTAGCCCGGATAGCCCACCTAGAGGAGGCGATCGAGGGATTAAAGAAAAGTATTGCACGCGACCATGCACTGGGTCCGCGGACTAAGGCCTAAGTAGCAGAGCAGGGCTCGACACTTCAAGAGGACGCCATCCAGAAGTACGCGCGGAAGGTTAGGGAGGATATCCTCGCCATCCATGCCCTGATCGCCAAGCTGAACAAGTACCACGTGGGCGCGTCCAGCATGCTTGCCGAGATTACTGACAGCTTGGGGTTCGTGGGCGTGAAGAGAATATCCGGCGAGGAGGCTTCTAAGGACTGAGAGGAGAACAATATCTTTTTAATGTTTGTAATAAACAGGTTGCAGACGGACAATGTGCATGCACGCGAACACTTTCATGCGGACACTTTATGTGTCTGCCGCACTTGGAGTGCTGTCTTATTTGCTTTTCTTTGTGGTGTGCTGATAATTTGAAACTTACTCGTCAGTGTGCGATCACATAGTACCTTCCTTTTCACAAAAAATGATTACACGCAGCGATCGTCGCAGACATTTCCTGCGGCTAGCGAGTATCCGCGTCGTTTTGCGTTTCGTGGAAAATAAGGGGATTCCTATAAATAGACCTGCAGAGCTTTCTTTCCCAGCAAACACCTTCGAACACCATGGAGAATGTGCAAGCCACTCAGGTTGGAACTACCCGCGCGGACACAACCATAGCCTTCTTGCTTCATGAACCTCCAACCATCAGGCTATCCGATGATGAATTCGCCAACCACCTCAATGATATCCGCGTATCTCCAGACAGATATGTCGTGCGGCTTCCTGAACCCGGTGAACACCTCCACTCGATGTTCACTAATGAATTAGTCCTCCCCTTCGAACATTTCGACGCGGGATGGACCTTCCCCATCTTATCGGAGATGGTGGAAATGCTGAACCACTTTGGCCTCTCCCCGCGCAACTCACCCTAACTCCATAGGGCTAGCGACTACCTTCTTTGTGTTCTTGCGGCTTCAAAGCGTCCGCTTCAGCCTGACTGTGTTCAGGCGGCTGTTCTTCGTTCGCGTGCTCTTGAAGGGACAACTCTACATCGGGACGAACAAACTGCGGGCGCTGAACCTTGCAAACAAGGTTCATGGGTGGAATACGAGGTTTGCCATATTCAGGGCGGACCTCGGGGGATTAGTTCCCCACCCTCACCCGCGGATAAAGTCTTCTAGAGTCCGCCTGTCGTGGGAATTGAGAAGGCTATCGCGGAGTTCTTCGAGAAGGCCCCCCTCGACGTCCCGCACTACGTCGCCCGCCTGGGAGAGGTGGCCGACATGGACACTTCTGAGTGTAAGATTCTAAACTTCAAAAAGTTGACATACCTGCGGGTGTTAACCCTCCTTCCTACAGTTGTTTTGCAGTTTCCCGTGGAGATACCTTACGAGCCGCCGGGCAGGGCCCTGACTGCCACAGTGAAAAGGAAAGAGGCCGTCTTGCAGAGGTCCGCGCCCAGGGAGGAGAATCCGCCACCCCCTAGCAGGAGTCGCGCAAACTCTCCGGCCAGGCGAAACCCACCTTCAACGCGAACTCCTTCGGCCGGGGCGCAAAATCCTCCCCATATGGCTACTCTCTGACGGACAGCCTTGGTAGTCCGCTGATGCTCCGGGATGCGGAAGCGGTCATGCTGAGCACCAGGCTTCTGCTCTGGAGGGAAAGACTGGAGACGAACCCACACGCCTTGGCGGTCTCCTCAACGGTTGTCGGGGATGAGGAGGTCGCGGAGATGAGGGGCCTCCCCCACGGCCAACTCACACAGCGGGTGGCCGCGGCCTCCTTGAGGGCGTTGTCATACAACACCACATGTTAGCGGGAGTTGGGGGAGACGTGGCACACTCTTCGACCGTCCCAGGAAGAGGTTGCCCGCCTGCAAAATCATTTAAAGGTAACCATGACAAATTCAAAACTATGAGTCTGCATACCTTGAATATGTTTGCTTAACAAGTACTCCTTTCGCTAGGCGAGCTGCTCTGGGGAGAATCCGGTATTAGTACATGAGATTCTGAGGGCGGGAAAGGCTTTTGGAAAGATTGTCTTGGAGCGCGTTCGAGAGCTAAACCTCTTCAAGCCGAGATTCACGAACGTGCAATACGAAGAGCTGTTCACAGAGCACGGCGGACCTGATATAGCGGACACCTCCCTCAGCGAACCACATCCCGGGGATACATTCCACCAGAGAGTACAGAAGTGGGATATAGTTCGGCCAGCTCCTTTGACGACTCAGCAAAGGATAATTAGTAGACACTTTTTGTTTCTTTTCTTTGAGCGCGTGTTTGCTCCTGTTTTGTAAAAACATTTAAATTATTATTTTTGATCCGCAGCTCTTGCGGACATTGTAGATATATACCCTGTTTTGTGTACTGTTTCTTGGATTATGTACTGTTTGTTGTCAGTTCACGCGGTATTGTCTGTTGTATTCACGCAGCTATGGTCATCGAACGTTCACGCAACTTTAGAGGATTCAGAGTGCTCGTCCGAACAGGCTCTGTCGATTGGCTAAGTCCGTTGTCAGAGGTTAACGTCACTATTTCTAGCACTAGGAATCCGCATGGCTCTCGTCCTCTCGCAGCGTCGAGGAATGTCAGAGGGGAATAAGCGCCTGTTTTTCGGATTTTGTCCTTAGAAAGGAGTCCAATAACAATGTAATAGTAATAACGCCTCAATCAATGTGTGGTCGGCCAACACGTCCAGACTTGCCACCTCTGCCACTCAAGAATATCTCATGAGAGCAATTATCACGGTCTTATGGTAGGGGAAGTGACCGAAACCGGCAGGAGGGTCGGAGGCTCGATGTCCGCCGCCTGCCGTAAACGTCCGAATTAATTCGGGGGGGGGGGCATGCAAGCTCCGGGACTCACCAGACTAGAGGCCGTGTGTGTCGTGTGTGCCTGCTAAGTTGTCTTCCTACACTGCATCGTGCTAAGGGTCCCCCACAGAGGGAAGCTTTTCTTTGAGAGATGAGTCAGGCTTTGAAACAAACGCATCTTGCTTTTAGGAATAGTACCTCTTCAGGTCGTCTCCGCTTCAGGTGTTGGATAGCTCCTCGCCTTCATACGACTGCAGCCTTTAGGCTCCGATCTTGAGCGCCTCTTTGACGACGAACGGTCCTTCCCTGTTAGGTTTGAGTTTTCCCACTGAGACCGATCTCCTAGCTGCATCCACCTTTTTGAGCACAAGGTCGCCCTTCTCGAACTGCTTTATCCGAACATTCTTATCGAAATATCTGGTCATCCTCCGTTTTGTCTCCGCTTGTTGTATTATTGACTGATCTCGGAGTTCTTCGATCATGTCGAGATTGCACCTTTGCTCTTCATCATTTGTTTCCATCCAATCGTCGTTGCCCTGCCTGGCGAGCAGCACTCGAGGGTTTTCTATGTCGAATTCTACTGGAATGAGGGCCTCGGATCCATGTGAAAGCTTGAAGGGAGTCTCACTGATTACTGAGGAAGGAGTCGTGCGAAGGGTTCACAGGACGGCTAGTAACTGTTCTGCCCAATTACCATGGGCATTTTCCATCTTCTTTTTCAGCAAATTCATGATCTGCTTTTTGGCTGCCTCTACTTGACCGTTGCTTCGCGGGTGATGAACGGATGAGAACTGGAGCTCGGTTCCCTGCTGGTTGTAGAAGTCCGCCAGTTCTTCACTTGCAAACTGAGGGCTATTGTCAGTTACAATGGCACCTGGAACCCTGTATCAGCAGACGATCTACGCCCAGATGAAGTTCTTTATCACTTGAGTGGTGGTTCAGACAAGGGCCTTGGCCTCTATCCACTTGCTGAAGTAGTTGATCATTATTAGGATAAAGCGACGGTACCCACTTGCCATTGGGAATGGACCGATCAGATCCATTCCCCAGTCGGCGAAATGCCAAGGGACTGAAATGGTCTTGAGCTACTGTGCTGGCTGGACCTGAAGGGGAGCAAACTTTTGGAACTTTACACACTTCTAGGAAAATCGACGCAGTCCCTCCCGATTGTTGGCCAAAAGTATCCTTGATAGAGAACCCTTTTCTCAAGGGTTCTGGCCTCTGAATGGCCGTCGCACTCTCCTGAATGTACCTTGTGCAGGATTCGGGGAATCTCTTCTTTTGTCACACATCTTGTCAGGGGAGAAAGAAGAGTCTTTCGATATAGGATGCCTGACACCAAGTCGTAGTGGGCCGCCTTCTGCTTGAATCTCCTCTTGTCGCTTACCAAAGTGTGAACCTTCCCGGTCATGAAGTAATGGACGAAAGGGTCTATCCATGAAGGGTGTTGATCTACTTCCATGATGTCTGCATCTTGATTTGGTGATATCCAGAGAAAGCATCCAAAAAGCTCATAACCGAGAATTCCACTGTCGAGTCAACCAATGAGTATATTCGAGGTTGTGGATAACAATCCTTGGTGCATGCGTTGTTGAGACGTGTGAAGTCGACACACATTCTCCACTTTCCATTGGGTTTCCGAACCATCACCACATTGGAGATCCAGTCCGGATACTGAAGTTCTCGAACAAATCCCGCTTCAGCAACTTAGCGACTTCTTCGCGAATGGGACTAGCGAGGGTAGAAGCTACCGTTCACTTCTTCTTCTTGACCAGCTTGTAGTTTGGGTTGATGCTGAGACGATGACATGCTTCCTCTGGGCTGATACCAGGCATGTCAGAGGCCGATCATGCGAAGATATCGAGGTTGTCCAGTAAACATTGAACGTGAAGCGCTTTATCTTTTCCCTCTAACTCGGCATTGACAGAGACGGTTCTGTTTCCCTCTCTTCCCTGGACGGGTACCTCCTGAACCTCCTGCGCGGGCACGAGATGTACCCCGCCCTCACAAGCTACAAACTGGCGCTGAACGTCCGTGCCGATTCCACGATCTTCAGTGAGTGCCCGCTCTCCTGGAGGAGGGGTCGGTGGCATTCCCTTCAAAGACATGTCGCGATCTCTAATAGGTCCGAGCGAACACCGAGCAACTTAGCCAACCAGCTGGATCTGAAGGTCGCGTGGCGACCACTACTGATGTCTTTCGGCGGCGAAGGCGTTTCACCAATTATTGTTGTCCACGCTTACCGCACCAAATTCTGTTGGAGCCAAAATATGTCACCAACTCTTTGCGCGCTATCCCTGAAAAGGCTGTTCGACAGAGGAAAGAATGTGGTTCGCAACGACTGGTTACTTACCCTGCGGATGGTAGCGAGAGGGCGAGGAGAGAGAGAAAAAGGAGGAGGTCGCTGGCAGTGGCGAGCACCCGATTGGACCCGCCTCAACGAATGCCTCTCTTGCGATGGGTCTCTCTTTATTATCTTTGAGAAAAGTTACAATGTGTGGTGCGGCCACCCGGGAGGTATGCGCGCATACAACGACTGCGAAAGAAAGACAGGAACTTAGTGTCTGCACCTACAACGGGGCAGGTTTTGGGCTAAGTCCGTGTGTCCCCTTCAAGCACTCCTGGCCCCCCTCTTATACTAAGGATAGGGTGCGAGGACGGTTCACGAACCGACGGGCATTTAATGCCTTATAAATCATGACATTAAATGCGCAGCCGCCCGAGAAACACGAAGAGTCGGGCGATGGAGACTAAAAGAAGAGTCCGCATGAAACCGCACGGCGCTACTCGAGCTGGATCAAAAAGGAGTAGTCCGCGCGGGCTTGATCTTATCGTCCGTACATACTCCTGACTAGAGCTTTTGGACCGCGTTCTGAGAAGCCGCCCATAGGTCACCTGTTGGCTGTCCTTGCCGAATATTGCCGCGCTCCCGAGGGGTGTCCGCAAGCACTCTGGAATATCCGCCCGAGAGGTCGGTGAACTCTGAGAACTACTGTTTGTGTGGAATGCCGCCTCCTTTGGATACTCTCCTTCGACGTCGCAGGATTTGGGGTTAACAACGAGAGCTCAAGTTACATGGGCGAGCTCAAGCCACGCGGAATCAAGAAAGTGGCAATTTCAGGAAGCATGGGACTCGGCATAGCGTTGAAGGGGGTGGTGAGTTCTAGAAGCAGGGGCTCAACAGAGCACAAAAAAACAAATCTGGAGAGGGTTGGTGTCAGCGATCCCTAAAAGGTGGTGCTTGGCGAGTTATGGATGTAGAAAGATCTTGAATAATGGAAAAGCGACAAGTCCAAGATGACCGAGCTTGGTATGCAGCTACCTCTACATGGTGGAAGAAGTTGTGAGCCATGCAGTTGGAAGGATCTTCTAGTCTTGTGGGTGGAGGAAGTAGCGAGCCCAGGCGCGAGAGGAGTCGGTGGGCCCAACGACAGAAGGAAGCGGCAAACCTGTGCTGGATAAGTTGGTGAGCACACCAGCGGGATGCGGTCGGCGAGTTCATGGCTAGAGGCTGGCGAGTACACCAACCGTTGTTTTGCCTATAGAAGACGGGATGGGGTGCTAATTTCAACATCAAGTGGAGAGATGAATGTGGCGAGCTCCCAGCTAGGTAACTACGAGCTTCAAACACAGCCCGATGAGCTTCGGGGGCTCAAGAAAACAAGGCCATGTGGCTGGTAGATTTCGCAGAGGAAGGTTGCTAAATTGATGAGAGTATGTGCTCAGTCGTCGTGAGATTTACTTTTGGAACCGTGAAGCTGTGATCACTGTTGTGGATATCCTCCGACATGACCGATGTATCAGCCGACATAAAGGTTTCATGGACAAAACGACACGTTTCTGATTTTTGTTTGCAAAATATCCTTTTGGAATATATCCTCTGATATGTATGTTATTAACCGATATATTCGCCGATATATCGGCCGATATATCCCGACATTTTATCGACTGATTTTTTTCAATTTATTTTAATTAGTGTCTGTGGTCTAATAGACAATAGACCAAAATTATTTCATTGTTTAGGTTGTTTTTCCCTTCCTCTAGCTTTCTTCCTTGCTCAAGTCCGTCATCGACTTTAATTATGCATGATCTTTGAATTATGGACTAAATGTTCCTTATCTTTCATTATCATCGACAACTTCCCAATATTTTGCTTGCACTTGTTTTATTTCACGTGTTATACTGTTATTGCTAGTGCAACACAAAATGTTTATATTAGTTTCATAAATTTAAGAGTTCAATAAATATCAAATAATCAATATATTAATATATATAAATTAAAAAAGGGATTAAATTTATAAATGATTACTCATATAAATAATTAAATATTAAAACCCGATATATGAAATATCCCCGATATATCCCCCGACATATTAAAACCGACATGAAAATCCTAAACCGACATGTCCCCGATATCCGACATCTACAACCTTGGCTGTGATACCATGTAAGAAACCCGCACTTCCATCCCAAAACTTCGAAGTGATAAGAGTGGGACGAGACTTATAAGCACATGCGGGTAATGCGCAATAGACAACGTGAGATTAATCAACAACACGGGCCACCGGAGATAACCCACACATGGGGCGGTCCCACACAATGCGATCCCGCTTGAGTCAGGTCAACCAACAATAATGAGTCACTGATATGTTGTAGCCTATCTTACAAAATATTGTACTGACTGTAATTGCCAAACTTGGTAAATTTGATACGATCATTTTGTTGATTTTTTTTCTTTTTCATTTCACTTCTTTTGGCTAAGCCACAACCAATCGCTTAAGATTTTATGAGGTCTGCTTACTTTTTGTTCATTGACATCCAAAAAAGTAATTTATTTGGTAATTGCCAAAATTTTGACATTACAATTTCAGATGCCATTTTGGAATTAATTTGAACCGCAAGAAAAGTACTTGTCTCTAATATATCTTTGCTACAGCCATTTTCCTTGTAATTCTGATGATTATAGGTTTTGTATATGTGGTTACAGTGGCTGAATGGGCTCGTGATACTCTCCAAGGACTTGGGAAGGGTGCACCTTTCAGTCTCTGTTTGACCAAGAGGCACTTCTCCAAAGTCGCATCTGCACATGGAAACGATGAGGATCAGCTATCAAAAGTAAGATATCATAACATATAAATTTCATGTCATCTCAAGTTATTGGTATGCCATGTTTAATTAAGTTTATACTTGATCATGCCTGCATATTTAGCTTCATGGTGTAATGAAGATTGAATATCGAATAGCATTGAGGTCTTCACTTCGAAATGATTTTGTTGAAGGTGTAAGGGCTGTATTGGTGGACAAAGATCAGGTACTTCTATTCACATTTTGTTTTCCTTCATTGTTATGGAAGCTAAATGAGAAAGGTTCAGTTTATGTTTTCCTGAGTTTAAGGTATATGGTTGGTATGTATTTTACTTGATAAATCCTGTCTAAGATTTCTAGTCTGTCAGCTTTATGGAATGACAAGGAACGCAGGAATTTTTGACTTCTTTTTTTTGCAATAATTTGTAGTCCCTTTCTTTGTCCTCATACAATATGCATGTATCTGAATTCACTTGGATTTGCATAGATGAAGAGTCCTTATTTCTCAGGAATCTCCTTTGGTGCTTAGGTGGCTTGCTATTGGGGGTAGATAGGAGGAGTAAGGTGAGACTTCCAGGTATGGGAAGTTCTATCTCCATCGAACTCCAGTGAAGGAAATTCTTCATGACCCCATCTTACTCCTCCTATCTACCCCCATCTTCTATCCCTCCTGTGTGGTTGTATCTCTCTCATTAATTTGTTTTTATTCATACCATGATACGTATCCATAAGACCGTCCTGGCTAGGGTAGGATTATTGTGATATATTAGGGTCATATGATAATTACTAGTAGTTTTCCCTCCTGTATAAAAAGGGTGTGTCGTCTTAGATGATACCTTTGAGGCTTAGGTTAGAATTCTCTCTTTAGAGATGACTCTTTGAGGGAACCTGTCCTCGGGTGTTTGACACGAGCATACCTCACAAGTGTTTCTTGTTTACATTCTATAGCAATCCATTTCAAGTTCTTATCAACTTGGTATGACCCTCCACGTTCATCAGCCTCACACTAGGTCCCAGAATTTTTTTGATTCAACACCTCATTTCCTATCAATCGAGCAGTTGATCTTCCCACAGCTTCAGACACACCGACTCAACCACGTACCCATGTGATGTCCATCTCCCAATGCACAAGATCGACACACACAAATTACCCTCCTTTGGTTTCTCGCAATCCATCCGCCAAAATTGTGGCCCCTGGCTCCCGACACTGACTTGCAAGGCTTGTGCATTCTTCTATAACACACCAGTTCTAATGATTGACTCGCTTTCCTCTCCAGTGAGTCATTTCCAGCGACCTGTTGATTCCCCATTCTCAAGTTCAAGCACAAGACCTAGTGCACCTTCGGGGTCTACTCACACATGACCGCCTCCCTCTGACGCAATGTTCCTTGTACCGCAACCCCTTCAACAACCATCACATCTCCCTCTGATGCATTAATCCCTTCTGGGAGCTCTCGATTCCGCGAACAAATTTACCTTGGACAATTTCATGACTGTTACTCTTGTCATGGAGGATTGTCTCGACGAGGTGGAGTGTTCATTGAGAAATATTTCCCCGCGCATGGAGGTGCTTAAATCCCCCTTAACCTGCATCCGCCATATTCTCTGTCAAGGTAAACCAGCCATCAACAAAGCTCCATCATTTCCTACCACCATTTTGTGCCCGTCGATTCGACTAACCTCGACGACTTGACCAATCCTTATGATGGAGCTTACCTACCGACCACTGATTCCCTTGCACATGGAACCTTGCGGATAATAGTGCCCTTGTTCGATGCTTCAGATTCACCGGGCAAGATTACATGCGCTGAACAATTGTTTGAGCTACACCTCACTCCTGAAGCCAACAAAGCTTCCCTAATGATGATCTATCGGGGGGGGGGGGGGGGGGCTCCCTTCACTGGATGTGTTGGCTCCATCGATGTTGCACATGGCGTGAGGGATATGCTTAAATAATAACTTATCCTACGGTGCGTCATGCGTCTCCGGGAATAGTTTTGAGCTTCCCTGCACAGTAAAACAAATCAGACTCAGTGGAGACTTATGTAGCCCACTACCTTGGTTACTTCAAATTTACATGTGTAACCCCAATTTCTCTAAGACGCTCATGCTCGAGGTGATTGTTTATGCTCATATAAAAACTTCTTACACACAACACAACCCTTGAGCAATGAAATCTGGTGGTTTTTCTATGTAGACTTCTTCCTTAAGGCCTCCCTGAAGAAATACATTAGTAATTTTCAATTGAGCGAGAGGATAATAGTTTATTGTAGCTATGGATATAATAACTAGAATAAATGTCATTTTAGCTACCGGAAAGAAATTTTCATTATAGTCTATCCCCATATCTTTTGTTGTAGTCTTTTGCAACCAATCCGACTTTCTGTTGAGCAATTGGCCCATTTGGATTCATGTTGACTGAATTCACTCATTTGCGCCCTTAAGGATTCATGTTGAACTGTCTGTTACGTACCCTAGATCGAGAGTGCGTGCACGAGGGAAGAGGGAGCAAGCCTCCGAGGGAGGAGGAGGAGCTCTGACGAGCTATGATAGAAATGAATACACTCATTTGCGCTAAAAAGTTCTTAGCCTCTCATCCGGGATGGGGGTGGTATTAGAAATTGAAAGACAGAAATTAAATAATACTTGAACAATAACTTGAAAACTGAAATTTATTAGACTTAAAAAGTGTTACACATAGAACCCAAAATAAGGTTTGAAAAATATCACTCAAAAGCTACTCATAAATACTAAGAAAAACTATGTAGAACTCTACCAGTTCTCCTCTAACCATCAGCCTTGGTCATATATTTATAGAGAAAAAAATAAGTGTTTTTGGAAAAGCACTTTTGGAAAAGTTGTCAAAAAGCTTTTGGAAAAGTTGCCAAAAAGCTTTTGGAAAAGCTGAAAAATCAGTTTATGGGTGACTGGACTGCTGACTGGGCTGGCTGGATAAGCTTGAAGCTGACTGGACTGCTGACTGAGTTTATGTTTGTTTTTAAAGTAAAAAAAATTTATATGCTTAGGTTTTGAAAATAGATGAAGGAGAGAGCCCTCAATTTTGATTAATTTGGAAGATATTTAAGAAATGTTCGAAGTTGTTATTAATTAAAATACTTGACCGTGGAGGTTCCCTAGATATGAATACACCCACCTGAGATTAAGATAAATTGATCGAACTTTCGTCCTCCAAAAATATTTTAACACACGCTTTACGTTGTGAACCCCGCTATTGACCTCCTACTAATATTCGAAGGTTCAACTCGGGAGGCTTACGTTCATCTCTTTCGAGTACGATGCGTAGTTTCTTTTTACCTGAGAGTGATCAATTCGTAGACACAAACCTTTCGGCTACAAGTTACGAAATTCAGAAGTGAAAACCATATATCGATTTGTATGGTTCCACTCAACTTCGTTCTTAGGTAATTCTGAAGTTTTTAATTTATTATGTAGAAATTTAGGGTTTTAAATAATATTATGTCCAACATTTATTTCAAGCGAGCGCTACAACGACGTATTTTTAAAATACAGTTGGAATTACAAAAATATATATCCTTCCCAACGTATCTCGGTGGACCGCTAAAAAGTACTTAGTCTGTCAATCGGGATAGGAGCGGTAGTAGAAATTGAAATGACATATAAAGGTGTAGAAATAATATCTGTTCCCACTATCTTAATTAAGCGGTAAAAAGTTCTTAGTCTCTCTTCCGGGATAGGGGTGGTAGTAGAAATTGAAATGACATATACAAGTGCAGAAATAATATCCGTCCTAACCATCTTAATTAAGCGCTAAAAAATTCTTAGCCTCTCATCCGGGATGTGGGTGATAGTAGAAATTGAAAGACATAAATGAAATAATGCTTGAACAATAACTTGAAAACTGAAATTTATTAGACTTAAAAAGTGTTACACACAGATCCCAAAATAAGGTTTGGAAAATATCACTCAAAAGCTACTCATAAATACTAAGAACTATGTGGAACTCTATCAGTTCTCCTCTAACCATCAGTCTTGGTCATCTATTTATAGAGAAAAAAATAAGTGCTTTTGGAAAAGCACTTTTGGAAAAGCACTTTTGTAAAAGTTGCCAGACAGCTTTTGGAAAAGTTGCCAAAAAGCTTTTGGAAAAGCTGAAAAATCAGCTTATGAGTGACTAGACTACTGACTGGGCTGGCTGGATAAGCTGGAAGCTGACTGGACTGCTGACTGAGTTTATGTTTGTTTTTAAAGTGAAATTTTTTTTTTATATGCTTAGCTTTTGAAAATTGATGAAGGAGAGAGCCCTCGATTTTGATTATTTTGGAAGATATTTAAGAAATATTCGAAGTTATTATTAATTAAAATACTTGACCGTGGAGGTTCCCTTGATATGAATGCACCTCTATCGAGGATACACCCACCTGAGATTAAGATAAATTGATCAAACTTTGGTTCTCTAAAAATATCTTAACACACGCTTTACGTTGTGAACCCCGCTATTGACCTCCTACTGATATTCGAAGGTTCAACTCGAGAGGCTTATGTTCATCTCTTTCGAGTACAATGCGTAGTTTCTCTTTATCTAAGAGTGATCAATTCGTAGACACGAACTTTTCGGCTACTAGTTACAAAATTCAGAAGTGAAAACCATATATCGATTTGTATGGTTCTACTCAACTTCGTTCTTTGGTAATTCTTAAGTTTTTAATTTATTATGTAGAAATTTAGGGTTTCAAATAATATTATGTCCAACATTTATTTCAAGCGAGCGCTACAACGACGTATTTTTAAAATACAGTTGGAATTACAAAAATATATATCCTTCCCAACGTATCTCGGTGGACCGCTAAAAAGTACTTAGTCTGTCAATCGGGATAGGAGCGGTAGTAGAAATTGAAATGACATATAAAGGTGCATAAATAATATCCGTCCCACTATCTTAATCAAGCGCTAAAAAGTTTTTAGCCTCTCATCCGAGATAGGGGTGGTAGTAGAAATTGAAATGACATATAAAAGTGCAGAAATAATATCCGTCTCAATCATCTTAATCAAGCGCTAAAAAGTTCTTAGCCTCTCATCCAGGATGGGGGTGGTAGTAGAAATTGAAAGACAGAAATGAAATAATACTTGAACAATAACTTGAAAACTGAAATTTATTAGACTTAAAAAGTGTTACACACAGAAGCCAAAATAAGGTTTGAAAAATATCACTCAAAAGCTACTCATAAACACTAAGAACTATGTGGAACTCTACCAGTTCTCCTCTAACCATCAGTTTTGGCCATCTATTTATAGAGAAAAAATAAGTGCTTTTGGAAAAGCACTTTTGGAAAAGTTGCCAGACAGCTTTTGGAAAAGTTGCCAAAAAGCTTTTGGAAAAGCTGAAAAATCAGCTTATGAGTGACTAGACTACTGACTGGGCTGGCTGGATAAGCTGGAAGCTGACTGGACTGCTGACTGAGTTTATGTTTGTTTTTAAAGTGAAATTTTTTTTTATATGCTTAGCTTTTGAAAATTGATGAAGGAGAGAGCCCTCGATTTTGATTATTTTGGAAGATATTTAAGAAATATTCGAAGTTATTATTAATTAAAATACTTGACCGTGGAGGTTCCCTTGATATGAATGCACCTCTATCGAGGATACACCCACCTGAGATTAAGATAAATTAATCAAACTTTGGTTCTATAAAAATATCTTAACACACGCTTTACGTTGTGAACCCCGCTATTGACCTCCTACTGATATTCGAAGGTTCAACTCGAGAGGCTTATGTTCATCTCTTTCGAGTACAATGCGTAGTTTCTCTTTATCTAAGAGTGATCAATTCGTAGACACGAACTTTTCGGCTACTAGTTACAAAATTCAGAAGTGAAAACCATATATCGATTTGTATGGTTCTACTCAACTTCGTTCTTTGGTAATTCTTAAGTTTTTAATTTATTATGTAGAAATTTAGGGTTTCAAATAATATTATGTCCAACATTTATTTCAAGCGAGCGCTACAACGACGTATTTTTAAAATACAGTTGGAATTACAAAAATATATATCCTTCCCAACGTATCTCGGTGGACCGCTAAAAAGTACTTAGTCTGTCAATCGGGATAGGAGCGGTAGTAGAAATTGAAATGACATATAAAGGTGCATAAATAATATCCGTCCCACTATCTTAATCAAGCGCTAAAAAGTTTTTAGCCTCTCATCCGAGATAGGGGTGGTAGTAGAAATTGAAATGACATATAAAAGTGCAGAAATAATATCCGTCTCAATCATCTTAATCAAGCGCTAAAAAGTTCTTAGCCTCTCATCCAGGATGGGGGTGGTAGTAGAAATTGAAAGACAGAAATGAAATAATACTTGAACAATAACTTGAAAACTGAAATTTATTAGACTTAAAAAGTGTTACACACAGAAGCCAAAATAAGGTTTGGAAAATATCACTCAAAAGCTACTCATAAACACTAAGAACTATGTGGAACTCTACCAGTTCTCCTCTAACCATCAGCTTTGGCCATCTATTTATAGAGAAAAAATAAGTGCTTTTGGAAAAGCACTTTTGGAAAAGTTGCCAAACAGCTTTTGAAAAAGTTACCAAACAGCTTTTGAAAAAGCTGGAAATCAGTTATGGGTGACTGGACTGGCTGGATAACATGAAGCTGACTGGACTGCTACTGGGTTGGCTGGATTAGCTTGAAGCTGACTTGACTGTTGACTGGGAGGCTGAATGAATTGGTGCAAAAACTGCTACAGCCTGGATTCGAACCCGCGACCTCAAGAAACTCACCAAAGCTCCACTCCACTAGGGCAGCTGATCATTTCTGCATAAACACAAACACATTTTAAATATAAACTATATAAAATTTATTAACTTTATATTTATTATTTATAATTATTTTATATATTATTTTATAAAACATATATTTATTTTTATATATTTAATATATATACATATAAGTCTTATTATATATTTATAATTAATATTATAAATAATTGTAATTAACTTAAATATATTACTTTTAATTCTATACGTAACTTATATATATTTTTATTTAACTTCAATATATTTATTTTTTGGATAATTAGGTATGACTTTCTATATAATTTTATTTAAAGAAGAAAATTTAAAATAAATCATTTATTCCTTAATTTACATAAATAATTCATTATTTAAGTACAAAATGATATTCAAACTATACCAACAAATGAGTATAATTACTACTCATCAAATACCTCCATACTTAAGTTTTGTTATTCTAGAGCAAAAACATGAGTTTACTATACGAACAGTTATACATTTTCTAATTCAATTGTCATTTTATTGAATAAAGGGAAGATACATATACAGATCCGGAGTATAAAGAGTTAAGTCCTACATTATGCAAATGATTTAGCCAGAAATAAATGTTCGTAGCCAAAATACTTCTTGTGAAAGCAAAATAGCAAACAACATTGCAATCATTAGTAACAAACATAGATTGAAATTATAACAACCGTACCTTGAAAGCGATATGATGGAAAACAGACAACCTATTAATTATGCTCTCTCAAAATTTTACGCAAAATTAGATCAATTTGTAGTTGTGTGATAGGGTACGAACTTGGTTTTGGCCTATACAATAAGCTTTGATGTAGGAGGTGATGGATTTTATCCTCTCAGCTTATTTCATGTTCTTGCTTTGTTTGTAACTGCTGAGGAAAAGCTTTTCCACAATAGCAAAAAAAACTTTGCAGAATTTGACCTTTATTTTAACTCAATATATGTATAAGAGCACATACTCCATTTCATATAGTCTTTTAATATTATTGGATGTCTATGTTTACGGAATGAAATCTTATTCTCATTGACATAAGTTTTTTTTTTCTAGGAGCACACTCTTAGATGCTTGCGTGCGTAAGAAAACATGTCAAGCAACTTAAATAGGGGGTTTCAAAGAAAATTTTGATAAAATATTTTGAGAGAAACTATAATAGCTTGAACATTCCTATATTTCGATAAGAGAAGTATATACATGAGTGCAGTCAGCCAACAATAAAAAAAACATACTTAGGTGGATATTTATATATATTGTTTTTCGAAGAAATATATACATGAAAGAAGACAACATTGAAAAACATAAAAAACAAGACAAATATTTTAGAAAATAATTATACGTAAAATACAGTTTTTAGAAAGGAAATGTACCCCCATATTTTATATCTATCATTTATAATTATTTTATAAAACATATATTTATTTATATATATTTGATATATATACATATAAGTCTTATTATATATTTATAATTAATATTATAAATAATTGTAGATACTAAATATATTACTTCTAATTTTATACATAACTTATATATATTTTTATTTAACTTCAATATATTCATTTTTGGGATAATACAGTATTACTTTCTACATAATTTTATTTAAAAAAGAAAATTTAAAACAAATCATTTATTCCTTAATTTACATAAATAATTCCTTATTTAAGTACAAAATGATATTCAAACTATACTAACAAATGAGTATAATTTACTACTCATCAAATACCCTCATACTTAAGTTTTTCTATTCCAGAGCAAAAGCATGAGTCGACTATACGAACAGTTATACATTTTTTAATTCAACTGTCATTTTATTGAATAAAGGGAAGATACATATACAGATCCAGAGTATAAAGAGTTAAGTCCTACATTATGCAAATGATTTAGCCAGAAATAAATGTTCGTAGCCAAAAGACTTTTTGAGAAAATCAAATAGCAAGCAACATTGCGATCATTAGTAAAAAATGTTGATTAGAATTATAATAGCCGTACCTTAAAAAAGATATGATGGAAAACAGACAACCTATTCATTATGTTCTCTCAAAATTTTACGCAAAATTAGATCAATTTGTAGTGGTGTGATAGAGTACGAACTTGTTTTTGGCCTATATAATAAGCTTTGATGTAGGAGGTGATGGATTTTTTCCTCTCAGCTTATTTCATGTTCTTGCTTTGTTTGTAACTACTGAGGAAAAGCTTTTCCTCAGTAGCAAAAAAAACTTTGCAGAATTTGATCTTTATTTTAACCCAATATATATGTATAGGAGCACATACTCCATTTCATGTAGTCTTTTAACATTTTTGGATGTCTATGTTTACGGAACGAAATCTTATTCTCATTGACATAAATTTTTTTTTTCTAGGAGCACATACTCCTAGATGCTTGCATACGTAAGAAAACATGTCAAGCAACTTAGATAGGGGGTTTCAAAGAAGATTTTGATAAAATATTTTTAGAGAAACTATAACAGCTTGAACATTCCTATATTTCGATAAGAGTGAAGTAAATATAATTGCAGTTTACAGATGTTTGGCTAACATAATACACGTGCCTCTATTTATTATTAACTAGAAGTAGTGCTCAAAATAAAATCTCTAATTTTGAAAATAAAATACACAAAATATTCTTTAAAACTTAACCCCGGATATGTAGATTTATCTAAGTTATGATAGAGAAATGACTAGTAGATTAAATTTCAGATAACTGTGTATAGCTCAACTCAAGTTTATATATTTATTTTTGGCAAGAGACAAACGAAGTAGGGGTTTCACAATTTTGTTTTCGTTTTGGATGAGTGAAGTCAGCCAACAATAAAAAAAACATACTTAGGTGGATATATATATATATATTGTTTTTCGAAGAAATATATACACGAAAGAAAACAACATTTGAAAACATAAAAAACAAGACACATTTTAGAAAATACTTATACGTAAAAATGCAGTTTTTTGAAAGGAAATGTACCCCTATACTTATGTTGCACATAAGTATGAAACAAAAGATGATATGTACAAAAATTAAAGTACAAAAGAGTAAAGAGGCTTTCCTGTGGCAATCGGGGAAGCCGTAAAAAAACTACAGAAAAAAACAAGTATAAAAAAACAGATAACTATGAGATGTCTCCCACAAGCGCTTTGTTTACCGTCGCGTAGCTCGACATATTTAGTGGAATGATTTATATGTTAAGGAGGGTGTGTGATTCCATTTGTTTATTCGAAGAGCCTCCCGTAAGGTAAAGTTTTAAGCGGTGCCCGTTTACTTTAAAAGTGTCTAACTCGTGGTGAGAAATAAGAACAGTCTCATATGGCCAAACCTCTTTAACAGTAAAGGGGTCGGACCATCGAGATTTTAATTTCCTCGAAAAAAGTTTAAGGCGTGAGTTATAAATAAGGACGAGATCGCCCGGTGAAAAAGATATTGGAAATTTTATTTTTCTATCATGATAAAACTTAGAACGCTCTTTATAAAACTTATTGCTTTCGTAGGCGTTGACACGTCATTCATCAAGTTCATTAAGTTGAAATTTTCTTTGTTCGGCGGCTAAGTTCATATCTAAGTTTAAAAATTTTAGCGCCCAGTAGGTGCGATGTTCTAATTCTATCGGAAGGTGACACGCTTTTCCGTAGACTAACTGATAAGGCGTACAACCGATAGCGGTCTTGTATGCCGTCCGATAAGCCCAAAGTGCGTCGTCAAGTTTAAGCAACTAATCTTTTCGATTGTTGGCTACAGTTTTTTCAAGAATACGTTTCAGTTCTCTATTGACTACCTCTACTTGGCCGCTCACTTGTGGGTGATAAACGGTGGCTAGTTTGTGAGTAACTCCATACTTAGCTAAAACTTTAGCTAACTCGGCGTTACAAAAATGTATACCGCGATCACTAACGATCGCACGAGGCGTGCCAAAACGAGAAAATAAGTTTTTCAAAAATTTCACGACAACTCTCGCGTCATTGGTGGGAGAGCTTGCGCTTCTGCCCACCTTGACATGTATTCAACCACTACTAAAATATAATGATTTTTAAAAGATAGGAGTAGAGGGCCTATAAAATCAATACCCCACAGATCAAATGTTTCACATTCGATAAATAAGTTCTGGGGCATTTCGTCCCGACGAGAAATATTACCTGACCGTTGACAACTATTGATTTCTGAGCACTTTGAATAAAGTGGGTCAGAAGAAGTCCCGCTTCAAGCACTTTTCGCGCAGTCCGGTTTGCTTGATAATGTCCTCCAATTTGTCCTTCATGGCAGTGTCGCAATATTTTGACGCCTTCCTCGCCTGAAATACATCTCCTAATCACTTGGTCCGCACAGACTCGGAATACAAACGGGTCTTCTCAAAAATAATTTTCAAGGTCAAAAAAGAATTTCTGCTTTTGCTGACTTGAAAAAATTTTCAGAAGGACTCGAGCAACTAAATAATTGGCTAAGTCTGCAAACCAAGGAGTAGAGGAAGTCGTTACCGTTTTGATGGCGAGGAGGCGGTCTTCAGGGAATTTGTCCTCAATGTCGGTCTCCACTAGCGTATCTGTAGCAGCATTTTCTAGTCGAGAAAAATGATCGACTGCCAAGTTCTCTGCTCCTTTTTTATCTCGGATCTCCAAGTCGAATTCTTGTAAGAGGAGAATTCAGCGTAGTAAACGGGATTTGACTTCTGTTTTACTTAATAAATATTTCAAAGCAAAATGATCAATAAAAACTATAACTTTAGATAGCGTTATATATGATCAAAACTTATCAAAAGCGAATACAATCGCCAGTAGTTCTTTTTCCGTAGTGGTGTAGTTGGCTTGTGTAGATGTGAGCGTTTTACTTGCGTAATAAATAGGATGAAAATACTTGTTTATGCGCTGTCCTAATACAGCTCCTACTGCATAATCGCTCGCATCACACATTATTTCTAATGGAAAGGACTAGTCTGGTGCTACTAGAATAGGAGAATTGATAAGTTTTTCTTTTATAAAATTGAATGCGTATAAGCATTCGCTTTCAAAAATAAAGAGGGATTCTTTTTCGAGAGGTGAGTCAGCGGTTTTGAAATTTTGGAATTTTTTTTATAAACCGTCTGTAAAAACCTGCATGGCCTAAAAAACTTCTTTTGACTTTTACGTTAGTAGGTGGGGAAGTTTTTCGATAATTTCTATTTTGGCCTTATCGACCTCGATTCCCTAGATAGAAATTTTATGACCGAGAACTAAGCCTTCTCGGACCATAAAGTGACATTTCTCCCAGTTCAGTGCTAAATTCGTGTTTTCGCAACGTTGAAGAACACGAGCGAGGTTATCTAAGCAAATTTGGAACGAGTCTCCGAATACGGAGAAATCGTCCATAAAAACCTCCATAACATCCTCTACTAACTTGCCAAAAATGGCCAGCATACATCTTTGAAATGTAGCCGACGCATTGCAAAGACCAAACGACATTCTTCTATATGCGAAGGTGCTGAAGGGGCAAATAAACGTGGTTTTCTCCTGATCTTTAGGGCGATTGGTATTTGTAATACCCCGATAGACCATCAAGAAAACAATAATACGAGTGGTCAGAGAGCCGCTCCAAAATTTGATCAATAAACGGTAGTGGAAAGTGATCTTTTCGGGTGGTATCATTTAATTTTCTATAGTCGATGCACATCCTCCAACCCGTAACAGTACGAGTTGAAATTAATTCGTTATTAGTGTTTGACACTACCGTTATGCCGCCCTTTTTCGGGACGACGTGCACGAGACTAACCCACGTACTGTCTGAAATTGGGTAGATAATCCCTGCATCCAAAAGTTTCATTACCTCAGTCTTAACGACATCCTTCATATTAAGATTTAGTCGTCATTGAGGCTGGATGGATCTGCGAGGATTATCTTCGAGAAAAATTTTATGTGTGCAGAACGAGGGGTTAATCCCCTGAATATCATAAATCTGCCATGTAATTGAATGACGATGTTTTTTTAACACTTCCACTAAATCAAAGGTTTTCGAATCGTTTAACTTTGAAGAAATGATAACAGGGAGTTTTGAATTTTCTTCGAGAAAAACGTATTTTAAATGATCGGAAAGTGGTTTAAGCTCGAGAGTTGGTGGTTAGTCATGGGAATTTTTTATTTTGAAATTTTTAGAAGTAATGGTTTCAAAAGACAAATTATTAGATTTTTTATATGAAATAGGTAAGTTTGTAAAGTTCGTTTCTTCTAAAGTTTTAGAAAATTCGTTCGAAAAAGAAAAACCATTTTCTTCAAAAGAGGCTTCCAGTTGAAAGCAGGAATCGTCGTTTGAAAGCGAGTTCAGCATAGAGGGATTTATATTAATAGTAACCTCGTCATCTCCAACTCGAAGGTGGAGTCTACCGTTACTTATATCAATTAAAGCACGGGAGGTGGCGAGAAAGGGGCGACCAAGTATAATGGGTACATCGGCGTCCTCCTCGATGTCGAGGATAACAAAATCTACCGGGAAAGATAAACTTGTCAACCTTGACTAAAACATCCTCCACTATCCCTATCGGATATTTTATAGAACGATCTGCTAATTGGATGCTCATTTTGGTTGGGCTTGGAATACCCAATCCTAGTTTTTGAAAAAGCGAGTACGACATTAAGTTAATACTAGAGCCCAAATCTATTAAGGCGTCTTTTATTAATAAATTACCGAAAAGGCACCGGATTGAAAATCGTCCCGAATCGTTTAATTTTTGAGGTAATTTGTTTAATAAAATTGCCGAACATTCAGCGTTAAGGGAAACTCGAGATATATTTTTGAGTTTCTTTTTATTAGAAAGTAACGCTTTAAGATATTTTGCGTATTTTGGCATCTGTGTGATTGCCTCGCAGAAAGGAATGTTAATTTGTATTTGTTTTACAATTTGTAAAAAAAAATTATAATGCTCATCTTGTCGCTCATTAATTAGTTTAGAAGGATAGGGTAAAGACGTTGGAGAAATACGCGGTGAAATAAAAGGAGAAGAAGAAGAAGTAACAGGAGGTGGGTAGAAACTCTAACCTCAGATTCAGCTTTATCAGGTAACTGTACCTCCTTTCCATTTCGAAGTGTGATGGCGTGGGCATTCTCCCGCGGATTTGGCTCCGTATTTCCTGGTAAAGTTTCAGGTTGGCGCTCCGACAGCATCTTTGAAATCTGTCCAATTTGAGTTTCCAAATTTTTAATTGATCCGGTCAGGTTCCGATATTTGACTCATTTGTGACGACATATTTAGTAAAAATATCTTCTATCGGGGTGGGTCGTAGTGGCTGTGATTGTGGTGGTGGCGGTGGTTGTGGTGCAAATCCATTTGGATTTGCATTAGGCGGACGTTGAGCATTATTGAGGTTTCTCCATGACAGATTTGGATGATCCCTAAACCCTGGATTATAAGTATTATTATACGAATTAATATTTGGGTTATAGGAAGGTGGTCGATATGGATTCCCTATATAATCTACTTGTTCTTTAATTATATTATTATTAGTTGAATTCCAAGGAGGAGTGGCGGAGGGAGCAGACATCCCCGCTACTTGCCTAGTTAGAAATTCTACTTCGAGTGCTAAATTTGAAGAAACGTCGAGCTCATAAAGCCCAGTGAGTTTATTAGGGCGTGACCTAGGCACGTTCCATTGGTAGACATTCATGGTCATTTCCTCAAACAAAGCTTGAGCGGCCTCGGGGGTTTATTATTTAATGTTCTCCCGGCGACAACATCAATCATTCGTCTGGTTTGAAAATTCAAACCATTATAGAATGTTTGCACTTGGAGCCAAGCCGGCAGTGCGTGATGTGGACACCTACGCAAAAGTTCTTTAAAGTGTTCCCAAGTCTCATACAGAGACTCAGACTCGCCCTGAACAAAGGAAGAAATATCCGCACTTAATTTAGTGGTTTTGGCAGACGAAAAATACTTTGTTAAAAAAATTTCGGTCATATCAGCCCAAATAGTGATAGATCCTCTAGGTAGAGAACCTAACCACTGCTTGGCTTTCGTCCGTGACGAAAATGGAAATAAACGCAAACGAATGACATCATCAGTGACACCATTTATTTTAAATGTATCGCATATTTCTAAGAAATTAGACAGATGAGTGTTAGGATCTTCATCTGACAATCCATCGAATTGTACGGAGTTTTGAAACATTTGGATTATACTAGATTTGATTTCAAAGTTATTATTAGCAATCGTGAGACGAACTATACTTGACCCGTTATCGTCCAAGTTTGGCCTCGCATAATAAGACAGTCCTTTGCGGGGCCACAACTGGAATTTGATCTGTCATAACTTCTACGTGCGTGGTTCCGATAGACTCTTCCAGATTTAAAACTTGGTCTTGGTCACGAGATCGAAGGCGCCTGTAATAGGTGCGGTCGATTTCAGGATCAAAATCGAGATTATGATCTATTAGGAGAGTTTCGTCGTGTCATGCACTAAAAAACTATTATAAATTTTTTATTATTATTATTTTTATTTTTGTTATTATTTTTTTGGTGTGGTTTTTTTTTTTTAGAAAATAAAACGACAGAAATAAAAGTGTTATTAAAAAAAATATAGTTTTTATAAAAACAAGGTTTTTAAACAGAGAATTTGTGCTTTGTTTATTTTTATAAAACAGTAGTTTTTAAATAATAACTAGGATAAAAGTAATAGTAATTCTTTTTTATTTCAAATATCAACACAAAAATGATCTCCGGCAACGACGCCAAAAACTTGATAAGTAAAAAGTTGGATTTCTTTTTTTTTTCTTTTAACGGTGATTTGGATAATTCATTTTATGTGTTGTGTTTTATCTCTTTACTTACATATTGCGATTAAGGCAAGCGTACCTATTGAGTAATAGTATAGTATTTGTTTTCAAATATCAAGGTCGTATTTTTTCACGGATCTGTGTCGAGTACTCTACTTGTAGGAATGAAGTTATTATTTTATCGAAAATAGTAGAAGTTTATGTTTGTTTTTAAAGTGAAAATAAAATCTATATGCTTAGGTTTTGAAAATAAATGAAGGAGAGAGAACCCTCAATTTTGATTATTTTGGAAGATATTTAAGAAACATTCGAAGTTGTTATTAATTAAAATACTTGACTGTGGAGGTTCCCTAGATATGAATGCACCTCTATTGAGGATACACCCACCTGAGATTAAGATAAATTGATCGAACTTTCGTCCTCCAAAAATATCCTAACACACGTTTTACGTTGTGAACACCGCTTATTGACCTCCTACTGATATTCAAAGGTTCAACTCAGGAGAAGTACGTTCATCTCTTTCGACTACGATGTGTAGTTTCTCTTTACCTGAGAGTGATCAATTCGTAGACGCAAACCTTTCGGCTACTAGTTACGAAATTCAGAAGTAAAAACCATATATCGGTTTGTATGGTTCCACTCAACTTCGTTCTTAGGTAATTCTTAAATTTTTAATTTATTATGTAGAAATTTAGGATTTCAAATAATATTATGTCTAACATTTATTTCAAGCCGAGCGCTACAACGACGTATTTTTAAAATACGGTTGGAATTACAAAAATATATATCCTTCCCAACGTATCTCGGTGGACCACTAAAAAGTACTTAGTCTGTCAATCCGGGATATGTGCGGTAGTAGAAATTGAAATGACATATAAAGGTGCAGAAATAATATCCGTCCCACTATCTTAATCATGCGCTAAAAAGTTCTTAGCCTCTCATCCGGGATAGGGGTTGGTAGTAGAAATTGAAATGACATATAAAAGTACAGAAATAATATCTGTCTCAACCATCTTAATCGAAGCGCTAAAAAGTTCTTAGCCTCTCATCCGGGATGAGAGTTATAGTAGAAATTGAAAGACAGACATAAAATAATACTTGAACAAAAACTTGAAAACTGAAATTTATTAGACTTAAAAAGTGTTATACACAGAAGCCAAAATAAGGTTTGGAAAATATCACTCAAAAGCTACTCATAAACACTAAGAAGAACTATATGGAACTCTACCAGTTCTCCTCTAACCATCAACCTTGGCCATCTATTTATAGAGAAAAAAATAAGTGCTTTTGGAAAAGTGCTTTTGGAAAAGTTGCCAGACAGCTTTTGGAAAAGTTGCCAAACAACTTTTGGAAAAGCTGAAAATCAGCTTATGGGTGACTGGACTGCTGCTGGGCTAATTGGATAAGCTTGAAGCTGACTGGACTGCTGACTAGGCTGGCTGGATAAGCTTGAAGCTTGACTGGACTGCTGACTAGGCTGGCTGGATAAGCTTGAAGTTGACTGGACTGCTGACTGTGCTGGCTGGATAAGCTTGAAGTTGACTGGACTGCTACTAGGCTGGCTGGATAAGCTTGAAGCTGACTGGACTGCTGACTGGGCTGCTGACTGGGAGGTTGGATAAATTGGTGCAAAAACTCCTGCAGCCTGGATTCGAACCCGCGACCTCAAGAAACTCACCAAAGCTCCCACTCCACTAGGCCAGTTGATCATTTCTGCATAAACACAAACACATTTTAAATATAAATTATATTGAATTTATTAACTTTATATTTATTATTTATAATTATTTTATATATTATTTTATAAAACATATATTTATTTTTATATATTTAATATATATACATATAAGTCTTATTATATATTTATAATTAATATTATAAATAATTGTAATTAACTTAAATATATTACTTCCAATTCTATACATAACTTATATATATTTTTATTTAACTTCAATATATTCATTTTTTAGAGATAATACAGTATGACTTTCTACATAATTTTATTTAAAGAAGAAAATTTAAAACAAACTATTTATTCCTTAATTTACATAAATAACTCCTTATTTAAGTACAAAATGATATTCAAACTATACTAACAAATGAGTATTAATTTACTACTCATCAGTTCCCCAACCGAGTATAAGTAGTCACACCCAAAATGCCCTCTCCTTGGGCTTTGACACGAAGGATCAAAATGCGCGCATAATAATAAAATAAAAAGTAAAACTAGATAAGGGTCCGTGATATACGCGACCACGGCGGGACCAAAGTAGGACCGTAACATCTCCACCCTGCCCGACGACAAGCGTGCCCTCAAGCTTGTTCTGTATAGATTGGTTGGTGTCGGATCCCTTGTGTCAGTGTCAGCATCCCGTTCAGCAGCCGGGTCGTCTACCTCCAACTAGAAGAGGCGCTTGCAGCGATGTCCCCATAAAAATGGCTCATCGCAGTTGTTGCAGAGGCCCTTGGCACGGCGGTCACTCATCTCCTGTGGCGACAGTCGCCAAATGGCAACAGGGTAGTCGGCATCGCGGTCCGGGGCGAGGAGACTGACAGTGGTCGGTGACAGAAGGCGCGGAGTACGAGTCGGACCCCTCAGTGTCCCGGTGATGTAGATGATTACGATCCAAAAGCAGACGCTTCTCGCAGATGCGAGTCAAGCTCATTGCAGTGGTTAGATCTGCTGGTGCATGAAATTCCATGTCCATGCGGAGACACTCAAGGAGTCCCGCCGTGAAGATGGACAACTGCTTGTGTCAGAAGAACGAAGGTAGTGTGTGCCAGTTGGACTTGAAACTGTTCGAGGTACTCGTCGATCGGACCGATCTGCCGGAGAGAAAAGAGATCCCCAAGGTATTGCCGTGGAGGGGCGGGCCAAAGCGGAGGGTGCAGTTTACCTTGAAATATTCCCAAGATAGGAGTGGTTTCTCCCGTTGCAGTTGGGAAAACCAAAGTTGCACATGGCCCATCAGATGGAAGGCCGCAATATTGAGCCACTCTTCCCAAGGGGTATGCTGATGGGCGAAGAACTGCTCGCAATGAGAGAGCCAGGATAAGGGGTCTTCATGGTCGTCGAATATTGGAAAATTTAGCCACATGTATCGGCGTATCGCGGCACACCATTTCCCTCGTGCCTTGGGTGGAAAAACTCTGGCGGGGCTGACGGAATTGGCACGTCGTTGGAGGAACCCGTGGTCGGTTGGGCCGTTCGGTTAGCCGCTAGTTGGGAAGTGACGACGCTAATCAATGCGGTGTTGTTATCCTCTAGGAGCTTGGCGAGAGACTCAAAAGTTTGAGAGAGGGAGGGTTGTTCGGCCATTGCGTGAGAAGAAATTGGTGGGTGGTTGGCGCCGGAGGGATTGGAGGAAGGAAACTCTGGTGGAGGGAGCAACCCGAAAGAGGCAACGAGCAAGGGGCCCCCATCGATTGAGGAACCCAGTAGGATGCGTTGTGGGGTAGGGCTGGCGGTGAGCGGCAGGTGTGAAGCCGGTCGGGGCAGAGTTGGCTGTGCAGAGCCTGTTGGGGCTGAGCAGGTCGGGGAGGAGCCGTGTGGGCTAGAGCAGGTCGGGGAGGAGAAGATCGGGGCGGAGGTGTGCGGGCAGGAGCAGGTCGGGGCGGAGGTGTGTGGCCCGGAGGAGGTCGGGACGGAGGTGTGCGGCCCGGAGCTGGTCGGGGTGGAGCTCGGGCGGGGCGGAGCCGGCGGTGCGAAGCGGTCGGAGGGTGTAGAAGGCGGCAGATTTGGAGTTTTTGCGGCATGGAGGAGAGTTCCCTCTGATACCAGGTTGTTACGTGCCCTAGATCGAGAGAGCGTGCACGGGGGAAGAGGGGGGAAGTCCCTGGGGGAGGAGGAGGGGGAGCTCCGGCGAGCTATGACGACGGCGGCGGAGGCGAACTGCTACGGAATTGCGCGACCCTTGATTTGGAGGCGGCTAGGGAGACGGGGGGGGGGGGGAGTTTGGCGTGGGTTCCGTGAGGTAAGGGAAAGGGTTAGAGAGAGAGAGAACTTGAGAGAGGAAATTAGAAATAAAATAAACTTGCTTGTTTACACACTTTGTTCCCCAACCGGGTATAAGTAGTCCCACCCAAAATGCCCCCTCCTTGGGTTAGACACAGAGGATCAAAATGCGCGCATAATAATAAAATAGAAAGTAAAACTAGATAAGGCTCGGCGATATACACGACCACGACGGGACCAAAGTGGGACCGTAACACTGTTTTAGGAACAATAATAGAAGACATGACGGTAAAAATGACACGATATTTAGAGGATGACAGTCATAAGAACTATAATTTGCAATAAGATGTTGAGTACAAGCTTGATTACCTTTGTGTATGGCTATAGGTAGCTCAAGTGTGGGATTGGACCTTATCAACGAGGTTTTCGATTGTTGCAGAGATGAATTTGGAGTAATAACTATAGTATTCTTACACATCTCCCTTCAACAGTGCTCTGAATGACCAAGGTCTCTCTGTCTGTTGCTCCTCATGATAGTTACTATTACTAGGAAATATAGTCAATTCAATAGTAATAAACAACTTTGTAATAGTAGTTTCAAATCTCACAAGTGGAGATAACACAAAAGTAAGATCATAGTCAAAGAAGATGATATCACGACAGATAAAGTATCTTTTCACATGATTATTGTATTTAATTTTTTGACTTTTTGAATATATAAAAAAAGTACATTTTGTATGAGCTCCTAACCCGAGTTCTTCCTAGTAGAGTGGATGTGTGAGCTATATGGTTCAACAAGTATAAGAGTTTTGCCCCTAGACTACCAAAAGTCCAAAACTATCTCGGCAGAGTTAATATGAGTTTTTAAGTTTTTCTTGGTTATTTCATCTGGATGGATAACCAAATGTGGCAAGACGACAGAATAGCTTAGGACTTAGATCATCTGTCTCAATATGAACATTCGTTTTGGGGACAGATCATTTTGGTACCCAGAACCCTGGGTATAAGAAGCTCAATCTGATTAGAGTTAATTTTAAGCTAACTTTGGTTGCCCATAGCTTTCACCGCCTCACTCGAGATCCTCTTTAATTCCTTCACCATTGTTGACCACAATGGAGCGCTTTCTAGCTAATGAAATCTTCATCCATGCTCATGCACCAAAGTTATTTTTAAACATTAGCTAACCACACAATAAATATCTCTAGAAGATTCCTTCGAAGTTGTTTGTCTCAATTCTTCCCCTGCCCTCTGTCGACAAGCTCGAACACTCCATATAGTCGTGAGCATGCACTAGCACTACACGAAGGAAAAAAAAATTGAAGCTTCGACTAAACATCTTTTTGCCCGACCTACCACCCATCCACAGCACTTCACTCTTTCACCATTCATTACATTGGGCCAATTTTCCCCAAGTTTTTTACACACTTTCCCTCCATGTTACTGATATAGTACTTAGCATACAATGACTCCAATGGCTCGGTCCCATGAAAATCTACTACGAACTCCCAGCTCACAAGGAGCCACCATTGCCACCTTCCAGCTAATCCAACCAGCGTAGCTTGCATATGACCTAACGACCTCATTTTTTGGTTATCAATTCCTACTTGTCACCTCCACTATGCCCACACTACTATTGTACCACCAGACAAACGTCTTATCACCAACTTTCATCCAATCTTTGTCAAGCCACACGGTCTTCCACCTCCTAGTCGTTATGACTATTGCTTTCACTTGAAACCAAACTGTTCCCAATAAATACTCACACTTACGCCCTACTTTTAGAAGAAAGAGCCAGATGATCAAGTTGTCTCCATGATGAACATAAACATCATTCAATTGAGCACAAGTCCTTTCTTTTCACCAGGCCTACTGATCCACAAATAGGACAACCCTTGATACATCCCCCTGACGGGCCATGAGGACATCAAGCTGCTTCCTCAGGTCATCCTCGCTAGATAGCATTTAAGTTTTGTTTATCTCCCACTCTCGCTCATTGTGATGCTGGACGTTGGCATCCTTTAAGGATAAAGAACACAGATAAGTGTATAAAATCCAAGGCGTGGAACCAAAATGAAAATCTCTCGTACCTGCAGGGACTTGCGAAGGGTTTGGTTGCGCTTCTCCAAATCCTCGATCCTTGTTTGGGAGACTCGCTGAGAACTTTCGAGAGTACTCGACGAATATATTTGTCGGCTCGACGAATTGTACTTGGAACAGGCTAACCCCAACTATCTCTGGAGTATTAAGGCAGTTCACTTGACTTCTCGAGAAAACTCAACGAATTCCACTTGTACTCACGTAAGTACTCGACGAATTCCCTTGAGTATTTGACGAATTTTACTTAGCCGTTCTGAACAGCAGTTCTCAGTGATCTCTCAAGTGCTCCTGAGATCACTCGACGAATTCTACGAGTTTTCTCGAGTTCTCTGTGTCGACTATCACACACTAAATTCGATCACAAATGAGGTCATTTCCCCATCAAAACCTCCCGTGACTTTGCATTGAACTTGGCAGAGTCACCTGTGTTATACCCTTCCGAATTAGCAGTCTTCAGGCCCGTTCGGGGCATACTTGGAGATCCACTATGTTCACATACGGATAAACTATTGGGGTCGTCGTTGCGGGAACTGCACTAGAACTGGCACGACCTGCTGTTGCGGTTTTCTTCATTTTCTTTCTCGGAGAATATCTACTTTTTGCACGTTGTTTGATTACAGTGAGAAGAGCTTCATTTTCCGCGGTCTCCATTCTTCTGCGATGGCAACAACAGCAACGGTAAATATTGATCCGTTTTGAAAAGTAATTTTGACCTTCAAACCCACTAGCTATTTATAAGAACAAGCATCATTAAAAGCAAGTCGGGACACTCGCGGGTAGACTAAATTTTTCTGAGGTTTTTGCGAACTTAGAAAAATGTGGTGATTCTGTTTATCCGGAATTCAACGACCACCTCCTACAAAATAGAAATGAACATATAAAACATTCTTCTTCAACATGAGCGAACGCGCCCACGAGCTTGCACACCTTTGTCTTCAGCCACAGCTCAGGCGAGCAATTCTTTTGTGTTCGCCGTTACCTACCCGTTTTTCCTGTACTAGGGTAGTTTTTCTCTTGAACCTGCCCGCTTGGGCAGGACCCCACTAGTATAAATATGAGTGAAACAGGGACCAAGAAATTCCGACAAGCTGTCCGCAGATTTTGGTAAGCTCGATTTATGTCCTATATAGTACCCGCAAACTCTACCTTTATTGTAGCATTTCCGAACATCCCTACGGTAACCGCGAATTCAATTAATAAAATCATGCACGACTAAAGGTTCCTGTTGTGCGGCACTTGGTATACAGAAACAAACTGGATGCCGAAGGTGTAATTGTGAGAAACAAGGCTAGGCTTGTTGCTCAAGGTTATAGGCAAGAAGAGGGAATAGACTATGACCAAACAATACACGATCCTTTTGCCTCAACAATACAACTATTACCAAACTACTAGCAATGCTTCTTCGGTAAAACACGTTTCTTTTAAACACGATCCTTTTGAAAAAAGTAATACCCAGCTTGTCTTTGACAACTCAAACATCCATTAACACTGACACTCCACAATTGCAAACTTTCCTGATGCTTCGATTTATGTCTTTGAAATATATGCATACCCTTACATAAATTGTTCAAAAATGATGACACTAGCTTTTGGACCATAAATTTATCACCCATACTAATTACCATAGCTTACAAAATGTACTCCAATCTATGAATCAATGACACTTCAAAATGCCCAACGTGTCAGTGTCGGACTCTCTGACACTCGTCCAACTCTTCGACACGCGTGTCAGAAGTCCGACACGTTAGCTCACGCAGGACACGCGTGTCCCGCTCAATCGGACACGCATGTCCCGCTCAATCGGACACGCGAGTCCCTAAGCTATCGACTCATGGTGAGACGGGGGACAATTTGTCTTGGAAGTGCAATTTTTGTGAAAAATGTTTTATAAGTTCATATATAAGAGTGAGAGGACATTTGTTAATGATTGGTGGAAAAGAAATTGAAAAATGAGTAAAAGTTTCAAGGAGTGATCTATTTGAGATGAAAAAATTAGAAGAAGAGGTTAATGCTAGAATAACGAGTCTTGCTCCTAAAAAAGTGTCTTTGCCTCTTCTAGCATTTCAAGTTGTGAAGGTGGATCTGCTAGTGTGGTGAATATTTTCTGTAGAAAAAGAAAAATTGAAAGTGGGGGAAAATGTTTGCTTGAGAATCCATTATTTTTACTGATGATATATAACAGTAATGTATTAATGTTATATCATTTTTTGACCTTCTGTTAAATTTTACATTTAAATATTTGATGAGTAATATTTAAACATGACATAGTTTATTTGAATATATTGACAGGTTATTTATTTCCAGTTTTTGTGTGTGGGTGGTATTCCCCTTGTATCTCCTATATATATACCTATTTCCCCCCTATGTGGATGAATACAATATTTTTCCTCTCTCTTAATTTGGTATCAGAGGATTCCTCCTTCGGTTCCCATCCCATGGATTCCTCCCTCTTCGGTTCGAATGATGGGTTTACTCGGCGCATTACTACCGCCCTTCTCAATGAAAAAAACTTTATCGCTTGGTCTAACTCCGTGCAAGTCCATCTTGTTGGACATGACAAGCTTGATTGGCTTGAACCTAATGGTGTTCCCAAGCCTTTTGACGAAAGGGCTATCCGTCAATGACGCATGGAAAATTTCAAGATTCTCGGGTGGCTTCAGTGCTCCATGGAGCCCCGAAATTACGAGCAGTTCATGCGATTCGATTCAGTGTCGTCTCTTTGGGTTGTCTTGACACGTACCTACGGTCACACCCGCGTTGATATGTGGATTTATTCTGCCTTCCAGGAGATTTCTACTGCTTGTCAGAGGAACCGTTCTGTGCACGAATACTTTACCTTTCTCTCAGGGAGATTTCAGGAGCTTTCTGACCTTAAGCCGCTCAGTGCTTTTCCACATCCAGAGGATCTACTTGTTGCCAAGCGGCGGCAGGAGAAGCGGGAGACCTATCAGTTCTTGATGGGTTTGAGGCCCGAGTTTGAGCAGATTAGGGTTCAGATTGTCAGCATGAACCCTCTTCCTGCTATCTTGGATGCTTATTCCATGGAGGAGCATGAGCGTCGTGCCCGCCTGACTGCTGTTTCGCCCGTTCCAGCTTTTGTTCCTATTCCAGACCAAATGGCCTTGGCTTCAGGCCGTCCTTCTTCTGTGTGCGGGGGGCGTACTTCTACCTCTAAGGGTCGCGGGGGTGGCCGCGACAGCCATTTTCCTCTGTTCAGTGTCAGCACTACCTACGGACTGGTCATGAGAAGGCCCGATACTGGCTGCTCTTTCCTCACCTACGCCAACAGTCCCCCGCCACGCGTGCTGCCGCCGCTACTTCTTCGGACTTTGGGGGCCAACCTGATTCCAGTGCCTCTTCCGAGGCTGCTTCTGCCGACTGGAGTCAGTTTATGGCTCAAGTGCAGCAGCTCCAGTCTCGGCTTCAACTGCACTCTCTGTTTCAGACTCCGCACCAGCCTCTTCCTGCTCAGCCGTTACCTGCCTCGTCGTCGTTCTCGTCGACTTCAGCTCCTGTGTCAGGCACCCCGATGGCCTTTCATGTCACTCAAGAGGGGTCCTCTTCTCCCTGGGTGATTGACTCTGGGGCCACTGATCACATGACTGGTAAGACACGCTTGTTCTCTTCTCTTGAGTCTCCGAGCGTCCATCGGTAGGTTCGTCTTGCTGATGGCTCTATGACCCCCATCCTTCACCGGGGCACAGTTCCTCTGACTCCCTCCTTCGTGGGTTCAGTTCTTCATGTTCCCAAACTTGCTTTAAATCTGCTTTCTGTTAGACAATTG
The DNA here is from genome assembly GCA_039513925.1 of Platanthera zijinensis. Classification (NCBI taxonomy): domain Eukaryota; kingdom Viridiplantae; phylum Streptophyta; class Magnoliopsida; order Asparagales; family Orchidaceae; genus Platanthera; species Platanthera zijinensis. Next base: position 122,071,462 of record CM077091.1, read on the forward strand.
ACTCGTTCGTTGCACTGCTCGGTGACATTTTTTTCCTTCTGGCTGTGTTTTTCAGGACCTGATCACGAGGACTTTTGGCTACGACCGTGAGCTCGACGGGCTATACTAACTAGATCTTCCACCTCCTTCGCCCTGTCTCTCACCCTCATCCATCGCTGCTGCTACTACTTCACCTGCTCTTTGACATGCTAGACTGAGGCATGTGAGTCCTCAGATCTTGTCATCTCTTTTTCCGAGTGTCCCGTTTGAGAACTCTTTTCAGTGTGATGTGTCAGCTTAGTAAACATACACGCACTACCTATCTTGTTTTTGTTTCTCGTAGTTCTGCACCGTTTGATATTATTCATTCAGATGTTTGGGGACCTACCCCGATTGTTTCTTATGATGGTTTTTGGTAATTTGTTACTTTTATAGATGATTTTACTTGTTGTTGTTGGGTCTATTTTATACGTGTCAAATCTGATGTCTTTGATTTATATACCCAGTTTACTAATATGGTTACGACTCAGTTTTCCTCTCGTATTCGGGTCCTTCGCTCCGATAACGGGGGGGGGGGGGGGGGGGGAGTATACTTCTTCCTCTTTCACTGCTTTTCTTGCTACCCAAGGAACCCTTCATCAATTCTCCTGTTCTTATACACCAGAACTGAACGGCGTGCCGGAACGTAAGAATCGTCATCTCTTGAATGTGACCAAGTCATTTTTGAGTGTTGCCCTTCTTACTTGAACCTTCTTGGTCAACCGTCTGCCTTGCCAGCCTTTAGCGGGTCGGGTACCCCTTAGTCTTTTATCTCCCCACCGCCCTCTGTTTCCTGTCCCTCTCCGGGTGTTTGGGTGGGTGTGTTTTGTCCAGGACCGTCGTCTGACTCGGACAAAGCTTGATGACAAAGCTATCCGGTGCTTATTTTTGGGATATTCCTCCTCTTCCAAGGGCTATAGGTGTTTTGACCCCTCTTCTCGCAAAACTTTTAACTCCCTGGATGTTACGTTCTTTGAGGATGTCCTCTTCTATGGTACTCCATCCTCTGTCCCTGTTGCTCCTGCTCCGCCACAGCCGACTCCGGTTGCCCTTGCTCCGCTGCACGACTCTCTTCCGTCGCAGACATACACTCGTGGCCCACGGGGCCCTCACATGTCCACCCCATTCTTCGGGATCCACTGGTTACACCCAGCTCACAGGATCTTGTGCCACATCCTCTGGCAGGTGATGTTTTTCCCTCCTCTGACTTACCCATTGCAGTTCGCAAGGGTAAGCGTTATTGTGTTACTGGCCATGCTGTGACAAACTATGTGTCCTACCAGCATCTTTCTCAGGGTTACCGGGCTTTCCTGGCTGCTGCCGACCAGATCAGAGTCTTGAGTTTTATGACTGAGGCGTTCCAGCACCCTGAGTGGGTGACAGCCATGGAGGATGAGATGTACGCACTACAGAAGGCGGGAACCTGGCGTTTGGTCCATCTTCATGTTGGTCAGAAAACTGTTGGCTGTCGTTGGGTTTACACTGTCAAGTATAATGCCGATGGTTTTCTTGATCGCTACAAAGCCCGTCTAGTCGTGAAGGGCTTCACTCAGTCTCCTGGGGATTACGACTTGACCTTTGCCCCGATGGCCAAGCTATCTACTGTCCGTCTGCTTGTCTCTCTCGCTGCCTGCCATGGGTGGGCTCTTCATCAGATGGACGTGAAGAATGTCTTCCTCAATGGCAACCTTACTGAGGAAGTTTATTTGGATCCGCCCCCCGGTTACAAGCTTCAGGGGGAGTATTTGGTCCGTGTTTGCCTTTCGCAGAAGTCCTTGTATGGGCTGAAGCAGTCTCCTCGTGCGTGGTTTGAGCGGTTTGGTACTGTTGTGCTTCAGAGTGGGTTCACCAGATGTCATGCCGACCACACGTGCTTTGTTCGGACTGCTGTGGATGGTCGTAGGGTCATTATTCTTGTCTATGTGGATGATATCATTCTTACCGGTGACGATAGCTCGGGGATTCTTCAGATCAAGGGGGTTTTTCAGAAGGCATTTGAAGTGAAAGATTTGGGGCATCTGAAGTACTTTCTCGGGATTGAGGTTGTCAGATCTCAGTAGGGGATCTCTTTGTCTCAGCGCAAGTATACATTCGACCTCTTAAGTGATACTGGCCTTCTTGGGTGCTCTCTTGTGTGTACACTCATGGATCCGAACCATCGCCTTCATGCCGAGTCTGGCGATCCTCTCCCTGTACCGGGCATATATCAGCGTCTTGTTGGCAGACTTATCTACTTGACCAACACTCACCCTGACATTAGCTTTGCTGTGAGTGTGGTCAGTCAGTTCATGCATGCTCCCAGGACTTCTCACCTAGATGCAACATTTCGGATCCTCCACTACTTGAAGGGTTCTCCTGGCCTAGGGCTCTTCTACCGTTCATCTCTGGCCCTTGACTCACTTGTTACACGGATTCTGACTATGCTGGTTTCCTTACTGATCGACGTTCTACCTCGGGGATGTGCACTTTCTATGGTGACAATCTTATTTCCTGGAAGAGCAAGAAGCAAAATGTTGTCTCTCGCTCGTCTGCTGAGGCTGAGTACCGGGCTATGGCCCACGACGCTACTGAGCTCCTTTGCCTGCGTACTCTCTTGATCGAGCTTGGCTCTCCTCCCTCTGGTTCTTCGACTTTTGTGTGCGACAACCAGTCCGTTCTCATGCTTGCCTCCGACTCAGTTCTGCACGAGCGGTCTAAGCATATTGAGGTTGATATTCACTTTCTCAGGGAGCACATCCGTTCAGGAACTCTTGAAGCGTCCTATGTTCCCTCCGCAGAGCAGATTGCTGATGCCTTCACCAAGGCGGTTGGACCCTCCAGACTTCTCTCTACATGTGGCAAGCTGGGCTTGCTTGACCTTTTCGCGCCAGCTTGAGGGGGAGTATTGACATGTTATTTATTTTCAGTTTATGTGTGTGGGTGGTATTCCCCTTGTATCTCCTATATATATATATATATATATATATATATATATATATATATATATATATATATATATATATATATATATATATATATATATATATATATATATATATATATATATATATATATATATATTTCCCCCCATGTGATTGAATACAATATTTTTCTTCTCTTAATTGAATATTTGTTAATTGTTCATTTTTTATTGTTTATTAAATGTTTTAGGATTTTCATAATTATAAAAAATAAATTTTGAATATACGTGTCTCAGCGTGTCGGAATATGAAATTTTTTGAGAATTAATGAGTCGCGTGTCGTGTCATGTCGTGCCGCGTGTCGGTGTCGGTGCAACATAGACTCCAATGTACCATCTAGACAAGAATTTGAAATTAATGATAATAGGTAACTGATAACTAAGCAAGTTCTAAAATTTCAGATAACGTATCTTGATTCTATGGATTTCGAAGGGATGGAATGGCATGGTTCGAGCAGGCTTTTGTAATGAGAGATGGATTGGCTAGGATTTTGGCAAGGTGAGAGATTAGGCTAAGGTTTTAGCTAATGCATTTGAGGCTCGAGGGGGAACAAGTTATGTGGAGTGGGAGATGATGGGTTTGTGCTTAGTGTCTTTGCTGGGAGTCAGAATTATGAGGATAACCGGACTGAGTCTGAGGAACGAGTTGGAAATGTTGCAGGTGTAAATGTGTAATCCATTTTGAGGGGTTGGATGAGTAGGCATGAAAAGGGTTAAGGCCAACAGATGAATAAAAAAAAACACAACACACTATAATTTAGGACCTAATAGTGACCCAAAGATATGAAATTGAGCCAAGATATGTGGAAGTTGCGTAATATCTCCTCGCTGCATTTATCATGCTTACAATCTCTCGAGTACAATCCGGAGAAACAATCGTCTCTGCCATCAACAACTCTTCAACTAGAATTATCAAAAGTAGTGTATATAGATCATTATTATGCACAGTACATGTATATATATACATATATAGCAAGCTTTCCTGCTCTATCATTTGCTGAATCACTATCCTTCACATATTTGCAGAATCCAAAGTGGAATCCTGCAACATTAGAGGATGTAGACCTCAATGAAGTCGAGGCGGCTTTTGAGCCTTTACCTGCCCAAATAGAGCTGAATGTTGCATCGGCTGACGGCAAACTCTGAAATAGATCGTTGAACGCATTTACTATTTTACCGGACAATTTAATCGTCTTATTTTTTTCCCTTTGTTTTCTATTGTGAAAATGGCCGCGTGTATGGCCATTATTATGTACTGCTCGCAGCATTTTCAGCATTGTATCTGATTGTAAGATCCAATGATCATTGCCTGACCTGATCAAAATCCCAAATCGGCCGGAATCTATGCGTGCTGATTGAAAAAGGGGGGCTTGGTGAACCAAATCAAGTGTGATTTGTAATTTTCCAAATATTTCATTATGTAAAAAGAAATATTTAAAAGACTATAATTTCCTTTTTGGCATCTAAGTTTACAAGATGATGCATGTTCATGCACAGCACTACTCTAAACCAAGCCGAGGACGATCCCGAAGTATTCCAGTATTTGGCGGACCTCCGGCCATAGGGGAAGCCGGAGACCCGCCTCGAAATGCGTCGTAGGGATGGTGAGCTCCTCTCCTGAGAGGTCGTTGATTTTCTCCCCCCCCCCCCCTCCAGGTCGTCTCGCCACAAAACCTGGCGGTATGTAGTCGCCTATGGCATCAAGGAACTCACCTTCAGAAATGGCGGCATGGGAGAAGTCGTGCTCGGAGAAGGTCCAGGCACACTATCCACATCGCCGCTGCCACCACCCATCTCACGGGAAACTTGCTAAGCTGGACGAAGTAGTTCTCGCAGGAAGCTGGCGAGTCGGGAGTCGCAGGAAGCAGAGAAGAAGGGGAAATCTTAAATGCGGTAGGTAAGAAAGGATCGGCATGACCTATTTATAGAAAGGAAAAGGGCGGGAAAATGTTCCGCTGGCGGGAAAAGTGCGGATAGCAAAATGCGCCCCGACGCTTCGACTTCTGGACCCACCGCGAATTTATATCAGCTCGCTGATGTGCTGCAAGGACTATTCGGTCGCGAGCTGCGCTCACCCGCGTTCGCACAAGAGACGGGCGAGTCGCGATCTGAACCCTCCAGAAATAGTAGGCGAGCCGCTTAGGCTCGCGATTTGCGGGCACCCGGCTCTCTCCCGCCGAGACTAGATAGGCGGGTTGGGCAAGCCGATTCAATAATCTCGCGCCTGCTTAAAGAAGGGGTAGGCGAACAAGAGCGTCTCATCCGCACTCACCCAGAGAAAACTAAGTAGCAACACAATAAAAGTAACATGCAACAAACATGGGCCCATTGGCGGGCGAAAAAGTCTCAAATTATTACAAACAAATTAAATGTCCCGTGGAAAGAAACTTCGTGACCTTACTACGCGAATTGGTCTAGGATGCGGATGCGACCCGGTCCTGGCGACCAATAGCGAGGAGGGGGAAGGTGGCTCCGTACTGGATCCATTTCGACCTGCCCCGCCTTCGTGTCCCAGACCGGGGCAGCATGCGAGGGTAATGGTACTCGCGAACAACCAATAGTTCTTGCTGGGCCAAGCCGATCTGCTCTGTGGCATTCCTAAGCCGCTCCTCCGCTCGCGTAAGGTGCACCCCCGGGGAGGTAGTCTCATCCTCGTCAGCGGGGCGCCTCGTTCCCTCCAGCAACGTGAACCGCTCCTCCGCCTTGGCCTTGTCCTCATCTACCCTATCGCAAACCTCCTACAGCAACATGGCTTGTTTTTGAAATAACCGCGTCACCCGCTTCTTCATCCCCTCGACGTCCAGCAGGTCACCCAGGTAATCCGAAATGTGATTCGTAGAAGGGGGAGGCGAGTACCCCTCACTCATCTCGACATCGGAGGATGAGATCGCATTAAAGCCTACGGAGATAGGGGAGATCAGAAAAAGCAAGCAAGAGTACAAACTTACTGGGGGTCGGCACGTCCCCCACGTCGGCAGGAAGTCGGGAGGTACCCGGCCGGACCTAGAAGGGCTCGCCTCCAAGAGCTGCGAAGGTTTTCCCTAGCCCGGGAGGGATTGACGACGGAGAAATCGCAGGAGGGGCATGCACCTGGGCCGAAGGGCTTGCGGCCCGATCAGTTATCAAAGGGGCAGAATGCCCCGATCCCCCTCTATCTACTCCTTCGCGGGGCGTTTCCTGCAGGAAGGGGAATCAGAAAACCGAGTGGCGAATCAGGGAGGAGAACCCATACCTCAGGGGCGACCTCGGTACCGGCCGCCGAGCTAGATGCAGGGGTGTCATTCGCAGGAGACCGCCTGATGATCTTTCCTTTCTTTGGCCTGAAGAGGGGGCCGAGTGATCCATGCGCCAGCCATGGAGCTTCCCCAAGGCCTGCTCCCGATTCACCTCCCTCGCAGCCGCTAGGCGCGCTTGCATCTCCTCGGACACAGACATCGTTCAGCTATAGCTCACAGAGAAGGTTAGAAGGAGGGATTTTTCCAAAGGTCCGATGACATATTTATAGCATGATGGTGGGACCCACCAAAAGATTCCCTCCAGCTCAGCAAAGCACTCACCGAATACGTGGGTTGGATGATTCTTTCTGAGCTTAGCCAAACTCAAAAAGAGCTGGGATTGTGTACAACCCCGTGTTCGCCGAGTAGGTCCACCAGGCCAGGTGAGCGGACCAGGGCAACCTGCCCGCACCAGAAAAACGTGCGGACGAACTCAGAACGGCCAACTCGCTCTCGCCAAAGCTAGGCGGGCGAGCTGCGCGAGCTGGCCCACCCAGCCCGCGCCTGCCTGGAGTTCGTCGGACTGGGCTTGGCTTTCGACGAACTAAGCTCCTGACTTGAGATCAGAGTTTGTCGAACAGAGCTAGACGTTCGTCGAACTATATTTCTCTGGACTTCCTTCTGAAGTAACAGCACTGGAACGGCCAACTCGCTCTCGCCGAAGCTAGGCGTGCAAGTTGCGCGAGCCGGTCCATCCAGCCCGCTCTCCCATAGGCGACCTGGCCGCCAGCCCGCCTCAGAACAAGGGTTGGCGAACTACGGCATCCTGGCTCGCACTCGCCTAAGGAGGGAAGGCGAGCTGCGAGAGACAGGTCGCGTCCGCCTCAGCGAGATGGCGAGTTGTGGCGAGCCGACCTCCAGATCCTTGGAACTTGCCCAGTGGGGCCCATAGGCCAAATTACCTGGGTACCCTTGCTGGGGGTGCAAATAGCTGTTCAAAACAACGGAGTTACGTTGTTGGCAGACATAGTTGGGCTGCACATAGCTATTCAAAACAGCGAAGTTCGGCTGGTTGCAGACCAGTCCTGGGGTATTTCAGTAATTTTAGGACAGCGGCGGTTGGCTATATGCATGTTGTTTTTAGAAAACTATAAATAGACCCAAGGGGCACCTCAGAAGGCATGCTTACTGGTTACAAGATCTTCTTGCGCTTTCTGAGGTAGTCTTAGCTCAACACTTGGCTAAGGGAGGGGAAGCGCTCTAAGATCTTCCGGGTGTGTGGTGGGACCTCCACGCCGAGCCCTTAGGTCAGTCCCCTTTTCTTTTCCTTTGTCATTTTGGTTGCAGGAGAGAAGTAGGTGCGCGATCACCCCTTCCCCAAGGGTGAACTCCACAAGAGACCGAATTCTCGGTTTCAACATTTATCAAATGATAATGGAGCATCCAATTAAAGAAAGAGTAAAGAAAACAATGAGTCAAGATCCTATTTTGACGAAACTTCTTGAGCAGGTTAAAAATGGCCAGTCAACATCCTTCATAGAAGAAAATGAGCTGCTATTTATGAACAAAAGATTATGTATTTCAGATGTTAATGCATTGTGTGCAAAAATATTATATGAAGCACACAATACCGCCTATTTGATCCATCGTTGAAGGACAAAAATGTATCAAGACCTAAAACAAGAGTTTTGGTGGCTAGGAATGAAAACCGATGTAATTAAGTTTATTGCAAAATGACATACTTGTCAACTGGTGAAGGAAGAACATCAAAAACTGGTGGCTATTTACAATCCTTACCCATCCCCGAGTGGAAATGGGATGACATAACTATGGATTTTGTTATGGGTTTACCGGAAAGTAAATCGGGCAATAATGACATGAGTAATTGTTGACCTACTAACTAAAGTTGCACATTTTATTCCAATAAAGAAAGATGGGTCAGTGGAAAGGTTAGTCGATCAATATATTAACGTTATTGTGAAATATCATGGGATTCCCCGATCTATAATCTTAGACAGAGATGAGCGTTTTACATCGGATACTTGGAGATTACTTCAGAAAAGTCTGGGGGCCAAGTTGTTGTATAATACTGCTTTTCACCCGTAGACTGATGGTCAATCAGAACGAACCATTCAATTGTTAGAAGATCTCTTAAGGATGGTTGTTTTAGATCTTAAAGGATCGTGGGAGAAATATTTGTCCTTGGTAGAATTTTCATAGAATAACAGTTATCAGTCTAGTATACAAATGACACCATTCGAAGTGTTATATGGACGAAAGTATCACACCCCACTAAGCTGGGTAGAGGATGGAAATAAAAAATTATTCAAAAAGAAACAAGTGGAAAAAATAAATAATAAGCTTGTGCTGGTACTAGAAAGGTTAATAATAGCTCAAGACAGACAAAAATATTATAATGCCAAGCACAAAAAAGTGGAGTTCAACATGGGTAACTTGGTATGTTTGAAAATAAAACCTTTTAAAGGAACTTCACGACTCCGAAGAATTGGAAAACTCAGTCCAAGATATGTTGGACCATTCTCAATCACTGAAAGGATTGAGGAGGTAGCATGTCCCTTGACACTGTCTGATACTCTTCAGAATCTTCATGATGTGTTTCACGTGTCTTCCTTGAGAAAATATGTAGCCGATCCAGAAACGATAGACCCTATTGAAAAGATTCGACTTGAATCTGACTTATCTAGTCCAACCGAGCCATACAAGATAGTGGATTGGCAAAATAAAAAACTATGCAATAGTGAAAAATAAGAGAAAAACGGACAAGAGGTAAATAAACCGCAAATTTTATTGCTCCAAAAAGGTAAGTAATACATAGGTATGCTCCCTTATTTATAGAAAATGAGGGAGGTTAGATAATACAATACACGATGTGAGACTAAATACAAGTCGCGCGGATTGAGCGGTTTGACATGCACAAACCGCTCACTACACAAAACATAACATTACACCTCCGGATATAAGAGAATGCCGCCACTATCTGTACAAGACCGCCAGACAAGCCGTTAAGCCGCACCTGCGGATAGCCAACAGACCGTAGAGAAGAAAACCATTAGAACACTGCTGCGGCTTCAATCAGACCGCCATGACTTCACAAGATCACTGCGGCTAACTCCCTAACCACAATTACAAACTCCTGCCAGACCTGATGTAACCAAACTCCAGACATCCAATGCGGCTTCATACAGGCAGCTGCAGCTACACCAGACCATTGCAAGTTACACCTAAATCGTTATAGCGCCCACTGGTCAGAATGCTGCGGCTTCCACTGAACAAACATTCCAACAGCTCGCTGAGATAAACTGCTAGAAGATCGGCAGGACAGACCGCGACGGCTTGTTCGGCTAACCACCCGAACTGAGTTCCAACGCTCCCCCTCAAGATGGAGCATATATGTCAACCATGCCCAGCTTGCCACAAACCTCTATGAACGAAGTAATCGGTTTCGTGAAGAAATTCGCTAGCTCTTTATCAGAAGTAACGAATGTAGTGCATATTTAATTCTTCAGAATCTCTTCTCTAATAAAGTGGCAATCAACCTCGATATGCTTCGTTCTCTCATGAACAACCGGATTCTTCGAAATGTATATAGCTGTTTTATTGTCACAGAACATCGGTAGGGGGTGATCATAAAAATATCCTAGATCCAGTAAGAGAGTTCGAAGCCACTTCAACTCACAAGAAGTTAGAGCCATGCTTTTATACTCTGCTTTTGCACTCGATCTGGAAACTACAACCTGCTTCTTGCTCTTCCAACTGACTAGATTTCCTCCAACAAACGTGCAAAAACCAGATGTTGACTTCCTGTCGCCCTTATCATCTGTGTAGCTTGCGTCAGAATAAGCCTCTACTTTTAAATGTCCCCTTTTCAGGAACAGGAGCTCTTTCCTTGGTGCACCTTTCACATACTCGAGAATCTTCAGAGCTGACTGTATATGACACTCCCTGGGAGCTTGCATAAACTGACTTACTTTCCCAACCCCATAACAGATGTCTGGTCTTGTAACAGTCAAATAGATGAGTTTACCAACAAGACGTCTGTACCTGGTGATATCTGCAATGAGAGGAGAAGACTCACTCTAGCATTTATCATCTCCAACAGCCATAGGGGACTGAGCAGGCTTAGCTCCAAGAAGACATGTCTATTGTAAAAGATCAAGAACATACTTCCTCTGTAAAATAACGATAGATCCAAGTTTTCGAGATATCTCAATCCCCAGAAAATACTTAGGAGACCCCATATCCTTCATAACAAAATACCGGAGCAGATGTTGCTTTGTCATATCAATGTCTTTCCTATCATCCCCAGTAAGAAGGATATTATCCACATACACCGTTATAATAACCAGTCCAGACGAGATTTTCCGAATAAACAAATAGTGATCTGCAGCACTTTGAACAAACCCAGCAACTAAAATAACCTCGTTAAACTTTTCAAACCAGACTCTCGGACTCTGTTTAAGACCATAAATGGCTTTCTTCAACTTACACACTTGAGACTCCCCCCAATCAACATACTCAGGAGGTTGCTCCATATAAACTGTCTCGTTTAAATCCCCATAAAGAAAGACATTTTTGATATCTAACTGATACATTTCCCAATCTTTGTTCACAGCCACAGAAAAGAGATCACGGATCGTAGTAATCCGGGCAACAGGAGAGAATGTATCAAAGAAATCCACACCATAAGTTTGCGTAAATCCTTTGGCCACAAGACGGGCTTTGTAACGATCAACTGTACCATCAGGAAGATCTTTGACAACAAAGACCCAACGACAGCCAACCACATCAGCGTCAGGAGTAGGAACAAGAGACCAAGTACCCCTTTCAGTTAAAGTTTTCATCTCCTCATCCATAGCAGCTTTCCAATGTGGAATAATCAGATCATCACGATAAGACGCAGGAAGAACATTGACCGAGAGGGAAAAAGCAAAACTCTGCGCCCGAGAAGACAATCTGGTGTAAGATACCACACCAGCAAGAGGATGTTGGGTGCACAAACGAACACCTTTCCTGAGAGCAATCGGAAGATCAAGATCAGTCCTGTCTACTTGCTTAGGTTCATCCGAAGGAGAGGCAGGAAAACTAGGAACCATGGGCAGCGACTCAATAGAGGAATCAGGTAGAGCAGGAGAGTCAAAAGTAGAAGAAGAAATAGTAGGTGCAAGACAAGGGGCAGAAATAAGATGAGAAGGAACTGAATCATCAGAAGAAGGTAGAACAGAGGAAGGGGAAAAGAATGGAACATTCTCAAAGAAAGCGACATCGGCAGAAACATACTGCCGGCGGAGAACAGGATCATAACACATGTAGCCTTTCTGAGTTGGACAATAGCCCATAAAGATACATTTAATCGAGCGGGGGGACAGTTTGTCGCGATCAGAAGAAGGAGAATGAACAAATGCAGTGCACCAAAAAACACGAGGAGTCAAAGGAAAAGGGTTCACATCAGGATGCAGGATAGAAAAGGGAGTCTTCCCACCGATAACAGAGGATGGAACACGATTAATAAGAAAATAAGAGAGAAGAACCGCATGCCCCCAATAAGACTTGGGAACATGCATATGAGTAAGAAGACTCCGAGCCACATCTAGCAGATGACGATTCTTTCGTTCAGCAATACCATTTTGTTGCGATGTATAAGAGCAAGTGGTTTGATGAACAATACCATGATCCATACAAAATGATGTAAATTGATGATAAAGATACTCCTTAGCATTATCAGATCTATGAATTTTAATAGAAGTATCAAACTGTGTATGAATCTCATTATAAAAAATAGTGAAAATGGAATATAGTTCAGAACGGTCGCACAACAAATATAACCATGTACAACGGGAAAAATCATCAATAAATGTCACAAAATATAAACTACCACTACCAACAGTTTGAGTAGGAGCAAGACCCCATATCAGAATGAACAATATCAAACGGACGAGAGGAACTACGTCCTTTGCTGGCAGGAAAAGTAGAACGATGATGTTTCCCAAACTGACAAGCTTCACAAGTAAGAGAAGAATCTCCCCGCGGTAAATCAGGCAAAAGCTGATAGAGGATCCGAGGAGGAGGATTTCCAAGCCGAAGATGCCACTGAAGTAGAGAAGAGGAGGTAGAAAAGGCAGAAGAAATATCAAGATAGAACAAACCGCCACTCTCAGTCCCAGAAGCTACCATCTCCTTTGACTGAGGAACCTTAAAAGCACAAGTAGAAGCAGTAAATATCGCTTCACAGCCCAACTGCTTACAAAGAGCAGTAACAGAAAGAAGATTGCATGAAAAGTTGGGGACATAGAGAGTGTCCCGAAGCTGAAGAGAAGAAGTAACATGCACAGTGCCAGACCCATGAACCAGGGACGGAGAACCATCAGCAATAAGAACAGGAGGCAAGTGGTTACTCTTAGTAAGATAAGAAAAAACTGAGAATTCCCTGTCATATGATTGGTTACACCAGAGTCAATAAGCCACATACCCGTGGTAGCTAACTGAGCAGCACTAGAAGTAGCAAGAAAAGTAGTAGACTTCTTGGCAGAATCAGCAGAAGCAGGACGAAGATGAGGGTGTTTGACCCAACAACGATCAATCATGTGGCTAGTTTTGCCATAATGAGAACAGAGAAATTTCAAATAACTACGGCCTCCCCGACCACCAGAATTATCATGACGGACAGGATGAGCAACAATATCAGGAGAGGGAGAGGGAAGCAAAGGACGCTGAAGTAGAGTAGTAACAACAGAAATACAGGCAGCAGTAGCATCGAGAGTCGGAGTGGCCTCCTCCCCGAGAATCTGTTGACGAATCATGTCATAGGAGTCAGGGATACGAAGCAAGTAGCAAACAACAAGGAGCTCCTAAAAATGTTTTTATTGCTCAGCAAGATAAGCAGAAAAGGGACGGTGTTGAAGAAGTTCAGCCCCAAGACTTTGGACCTCCTGATAAGCAGCAGTAGGAGTCATAATAGGACGAGCAAAAAGATCCGCACATAGAGTATAGATGCACGAAGTTTGGGCCCCCTTGAAATATAGAGCAGCAAGATGATTCCAAGCAGCTTTGACAGTCTGATCATGTCTGATGACAGGAAGACATTCATCAGACAAACTGTTAGCCAACCAAGTACGGACCAAGGCATCAGACGCATCCCAATCATCAAAAGAGGGTGAGCCAACAAGAGGGGGGGTCATCAGTCAAATGGGAGCGCTTACGCTGAGAGCGTAAAAGAAAGGCAAAAGATACACTCCAGTCAGGATAGTCTGGGCCTGTAAGCTTGGACACGGTACCCAAATTACCAAAAGCAGACACAGTAGGAGAAGAAAGAGCAAGAGGATAGGAGAAAGTAGTAGAAGAAGACGAAGTGTCCATGAAGAGGAAGGACAAGCTGCACGGGCAAACAATCAAACCGCGTGAACCAGCAGGAAGCAAACCCGTGAGAAAGGAGAAAGAAACCGCCTGGTCTCGGTGTCAACACACCAGCAGCAGGAAAAGGACTGCGACCAAAAGGCGTGACCAAAAGAAGCAGAAACCACCCGGTCTCGGTGTCAACATACCAGCGCAGGAAAAGGCTGCGACCAAAGGCGGTACAAAAGGAAAGAAATCACGCAACAGAAAGGAAAATTAGAAATTGCGCAAACAAGTCGCAAACAACGTGACCAGAAGATCGGGAGGGAAGCCCGAAGAAGGGAGGGAAAGGGAAACAGCGTGGTTAGAAAAAATCAAACCGCAGGAAAGCGGACAAAGAGAATGGAGCAAAGGACCGGTTTTCCTCTGATACCAAGTGAACAATAAGAGAAAAACGGACAAGAGGTAAATAAACCGCAAATTTTATTGCTCCAAAAAGGTAAGTAATACATAGGTATGCCCCCTTATTTATAGAAATTGGGGGAGGTGAGAGAATACAATACACGATGTGGGACTAAATACAATTCGCGCGGACTGAGCGGTTTGACATGCACAAACCGCTCACTACACAAAACATAACATTACATCCTCCGGATACATGAAAAGGCAGCCACTATTTGTACAAGACTGCCAGACAAGCCGCTAAGCCGCACCTGCGGATAGCCAACAGACCGCAGAGAAGAAAACCATTAGACCACTGCTGTGGCTTCAATCAGACTGCCATGACTTCACAAGATGACTGCGGCTAACACCCTAACTGCAGTTACAAACTCCTGCCAGACCTGATGCAACTAAACTCCAGACATCCAATGCGGCTTTATACAGGCAGCTGCGGCTACACCAGACCGCTGCGATTTACACCTAAACCGTTGTAGCGCCCACTGGTCAGAATGTTGCGGCTTCCACTGAACAAACATTCCATTAGCTCGCTGAGATAAACTGCTAGAAGATCGGCAGGACAGACTGCGGCGGCTTGTTCAGCTAACTGCCTGAACTGAGTTCCAACAACAATAAAGAAGTTCGATTCATCAAAGTCTGGTGAAAAGGACATAGTGTACACGAATCTACTTGGGAAAAAGAAGAAGTAATGCGTGACCTTATTCCCTTTCTTGATGAAGATGCAGAGTGAAGATTTTCGTGGACGAAGATCCAATGAGGGGAGAATTGTAACACCAGAAATTGTGACAGGTACTATTATTGTATGTATGTATTTATGCTACTTGTTATACACGTGAAAACAACGAAAAAATTTGACATGACTAATAATTGTTTAAGTCCAAATAAGTAGGGATAAGAATAAAGCTAAGGAAGAAGGAGAATAAGAGGAATATGAGGGTGAACCGGTTGGAGGAAAGGAGTTAGACTAGCTAAATGAATAAATCATCAGTTCATTAGTGACACATGCCTCTGAAGAGTGTGTGTGGCACTTAAATAGGAAGCAATGCTCAGGTTAAGAAGAGAAAACAACTACTGATACTTCATTCCTCCTCTTACGCTGGACGGAAGCCGCAAGAAAGCTGCACGTCGCTGCTTGCTCCTTCCACCCCAAATCGACTCTGATTTGCACAATTTCTTCTTCTGTAGTAAGGTAATCTCTTCATCTCCACTCATCTTCATTTTTGTGTGAAATTTTTGCATGGATTGAAGATGGCCGAAATTTTAGGCTTTGAGTTCTTAGGTTTCTTTCTCCATGTATCCTCTTAAAAGTTTCTATGATGTATTCTCATGCCCTAATTCATAGTTTCATGTTACTTGGGTGGAACCCTAGTTGAAATAATCATAATTCTGAAGTTCAAAGTGTTTCTAGGGTTAGAAAATAACTTCTACCATGGATACATCTGAGATTGGAGCAAAGCACCATCACCATGACGTGAGGGGGGGGGGGGGGGGCAATTAGTTCGAGGAAGATGTTATCCTTTTGCTCCAAATTGTTAATTGGAGGCTAAGGTTTGTTGCTCCCTTCACTAACTCAGTGAAAGTCCCTTATACCAAATTAGGGCAGCAATGCTCCTAGTCTATTTAAGCCTCCTTTGTCCTAATTAGGTCAAGGGGAATCTATATAGATGACTTGTAGTGTAATTAATATAAACTAAAGGCGTCAATTTGAGAATTAGGGATGGTATATTGTAAGTTATGACATCTCAAGATGGAGGGAGACACAATGATAAAGGGAGGAAGGATAAAGGCAAAGAGAAAGTAGGGGGTGAGTTTTTCTTTCCTATAAATGTAAATTATTTATATTTCATTATGATTCATGTTGTGCTCATATATTAGGAATTAAATGACAACAAGAAAGACATAAAATGACAAGTCATTTTACGTCAAATCGATTAATGACAAGAAATCAAGATAACTAAGGAAGAGTCAATACATTAAGCCTCAAGAAAAATATAAGAATAAAAGGAAAAAGGAACACTTCAAATCAATGGGCTATACGAAGAGTTAGCCCAAATCGGGAGATGGGGAGAATAACCTTCCGACATGAATAAAACTTTGTACGAGTTAAGGGCACGAATAGTAATATAAACGTGCGAGACAAGAGCACTGAAAGAATATTACAACATAAGCGTGTGAGACAAAGACACACAATGAATTCATGAAATATTAATTTACACTTCATATGTCCCATGTTTGAAAGTGATTGAAAGTGAAATTATGTACAACATAAGTCAAATAAAAGAATAGGAGAGGGATGATCCGCCAGAAGGTTACATGTAAAATAATAAAGAAAGGACACGACGAAAAGGTTTATGCAAGATAATAAGAATACCTCAAATAGAAAGGATTCATCGTAGAAGGAAAAGTAAGAATTCACATAGTCTTTTGATTAATTAGTGTTTGGCGTCCTCAATGACCACAGGTCGAGGTGCAGAGACCCAGATTGTCCTCATGAGGAGTTTCAGTTTTACTTTATGTAGTGTCAGTAGTTCTAATTATGACATATGTGTCTGTACATATTAGTTGTATGTTATGAGTCAGTCATGTGTATATGTATAGTGTTGTTAAGCCACTTTTGCTGTATGTATAGGGCTACTGTTTGTACTGTTGTACTTTTATCCAGAACTTAAAGGAAATGAAATGGCGTTATCATGTTATGACATTTTACTTCTCGTACTCTCTCATATATTGATGCACTATGGATGTTCTTACTTTGCTCATTATGTATGTTTAAGCTAAATTGTAGCGGTAGCCGTAAGAGGCTATTACATTGTTCACCTCAACACTACGTATTCTGGCTTGGAACTCCAATGACACCTTGAAAATCACCTCCTACAACATTAAAATGCTTAGGGATGTTGAAGGAGACAAAGGGGTAAATCCCCAAAGCTTTTGACCTAAAAATGGTGCTCTTGGATGGACTCCCAAGTCCCAATTGACCTCCTCCAAAAAACGTAGAACAGATGCTATATAAAAAATAAGGCGCACGTGCGTGCAGCGCAAAATGCATGCATGTGCGTGAGTTAAATATACAAGAAAAATTAATCGCCCAGGTCGCGCACGTGCACGTGTGTGCGAAAATAGTGCGCACACAAACTCAAATCAATCCATATTGCATGAAAACCAACAAAATGTCCGTGCAAGCACAAATGCACATGCGCACACGCACGTGCAAAAATATTGCATGCGCAATTTCAGATTAACATAAACTTGCTTTGTTAATGAAGAAAGAGGCGCACATGCGTGTGAAAATTCCACACGGGCGTGTGTGAACCAAATTGAACATAACTTTTCCCAAACATGGACAAAAATCAACACTTGCACAATGAAATTATTCATGCATCCCAAATGAGCAATATATATATATATAACCAATAATCCTACACATCTAAAATACACGTATCAAGAGAAAACAAAAAAACCCAATAATACTAAGATATGTTGTTTTGTTTGATATTTAACTTTATATATGTACAAATTTGGGCATTACATTATCTTGCAGAGAAAAGATATGATTTTTTGGGATAGTTACCTGTCGTGGATGACGTTATACTGGAAACTAAGGAGTTCAACTCCGTCGACAGTTTGCTTTCGAGAGCAACTCAACTTCATTGAGTTCAGGAACTCCTCAATGTCTTGACCGAAATGACGATTTCGCTTTGGATTTGCCATTTAAATTTTCAAGTCTTTTGGATGTATTTAAATTTTAATATAATTTGACTTCACATTCTCCCTTTGCATGTGACTATGAATGTGTGTCTGTGTTGTGTAACAATAGTTTGATGATTTGATTATTACTTGTGAGTTCATATTTAAAAGTAGGTTATGAGTTTCATATTGATTCAAATCATGATTATTATCTATGGTGTTTTACGCCCGTAATGTTGCATTCCTACTGGAATTTTGAAGATTCTCATTGAAATTTTGAAGAATTCGATTGGAATTTTTAAGATAACGACTAGAATTTTTAAGATTCTGACTGGATTATTGAATATTCCTGTTGGAATTTTGAAAATTCCGACTTATCGGAAACTACTATCATGCAACTAAAATGTGTTCAAAATGAACCTAACAATAAGTGGCAAAAATGGGTGAAACTAAACCTATTAAGAAATAGCTATTACCTAGCATCAATCCATTATAAATTGGTGTAGAACTGAACCTAGCAACAAACAACTTGAACCTTACATTAAGCAGCTAGAAATGGGCGCAGAACTATACATAGCAATGAGATATGAAACACTATGATTTCTTGCATCATTAACATGTCATGATCCAACATAGTTACTATATGATAGGTTCAAGCATAATTAATCTTTAATTTAAAGGAATAGAATGAAAAGATGCAACATCCTTGTGAAGCACAACGTTACTATTTTTTTTCACTGAATTACTATATGACTAAAATTTGATTATGTCCAAATCTAATTCAACGTCACTGTACAACCCTGTATTCGCGGAGTGAGGATCCCAAGCGAGGCATAAGGCCCGCTTATAGGTTTTAAGCTTTTGAGCTGTCTTGCACTCTAAGGGCCCATTTTGGCTTGACCTTGAGGATATACTAGTTGGGGGAGGAAGAATCTGCCTCCCCCCGGTGGCCCCTCTTTGGAGGGCGGGTGCGGCAAGTTGGCAGACACCCGTCCCGTCCTGGTAGGTACTAGTTGGAAGCAGTGGGACCGGCCGGAGTCCGGAGGCTCACCCCTGCCCGGAGTCCGCGGCTTGGCGGGCCAGGCGGGGCGAGACCGGCCCGGGGCCGGGTTCTCGCCCCTGCCTCGCGGCCTGGCGGGGCGAGACCGGCCCGGGGCCGGGTTCCCGCCCCTGCCTCGCGGCCTGGTGGGGCCAGGCGGGGCGAGACCGGCCCGGGGCCGGGTTCCCGCCCCTGCCTCGCGGCCTGGCAGGGCCAGGCGGGGCGAGACCGGCCCGGGGCCGGGTTCCCGCCCCTGCCTCGCGGCCTGGCGGGGCCAGGCGGGGCGAGACCGGCCCGGGGCAGGGTTCTCGCCCCTGCCTCGCGGCCTGGCGGGGCCGGGCGTGGCGAGACCGGCCCGGGGCCGAGTTCTCGCCCATGCCTCGCGGCCTGGTGAGGCCTGGCCGGGTGAGACCGGCCGGGGGCTGGGGTCTCGCCCCAGCTCCCTACTCCCCAGCTGTCTCGGGTGCCCAGGGAGGTGGGAGGGGTGTGGTCGGGCCTCCTCTCGCCCTTGGACCCTTTTACCCCCGGGGTGGAATTTCCCTCTTTGCCCCCCGGTGTGGAGGTTTTCTATTGGTTAGAGGCTTAGTTGCCTTAGGGGTATTTTGGTCATTTTACCACCAGGACTTGGAAAAGCTATAAATAGACCCTTGAAGGTGACTTGGAGAGCATTCATTCATTCCTTAGCCACTTGAATCTCTTTGGCTTTCTTCCTCCAAGGCACCTAGCTCAAGCATTGGCTAGGGAGGGGGAGACCTCAAAGGTTTTCCGGGTGTGAGGTGGGACCTCCACACTAGAGCCGAGGGTCAGTTCATAGCTTCCTAAGTCTTCGGTCCGTGACGTTCTTCCGAGCATAGTAGGTGTGAGGTCACCCCTTTCCCCAAGGGTCGAACTCCACAGAAGTCAATTTTGGCTTCGGTCATTTTTGGCTTCAACAGTCACTATGATGCACAACATTACTAAAAAGTGATCATTTCTTTAAATGACCCCGGATCGGAATGAAATGAGTTCCGTTGCACTCATACCGACTATACGAGTCCAATGTAATTGATGGAAATCGATTCAGAGCACATATGCTCAATAATCTGATTCAGCGTCGTTGTGACGCACAACGTTAATAAAAATGGTCATTTTTTAAAATGACCTCAGATCAAAATTAAACGAGTTTTATTGCACTCATAACGACTATACGAGTCCAACGCAACCTACAAAAGTCGATTCGGAGCATATATGCTCAATAATCTAATTTAGCGTCATTGTGATGCACAACGTCACTCAAAAATGGTCATTTTATTTAAATGACCTCAGATCGAAACTAAATGAGTTTTGTTGCACTTATATCAACAATACGAATTCAATGCATTAGAGAGGAGTTGATTCCGAGTTCGTTTTCTTAATAAAACATTTTGAGATACCTCCTAGCTTCTATGGTACTTTTTGGGTGATCATGTTACTTTTATTGGGTCATCCAGGGTCGTACTGTCCTAATAAAAATCTGGATGTTACACTAAACACATGACCAAGAAAAGCTACCTTCGCAAGACAAAACTTACATTTTGAGAACTTGACATAAAGTTGGTTCTCCCTCAAGGTTGACAGACCTAACCTCAGATGAGCCTCATGTTTCACACCCGATTTCAAATATGCTAAGATATCATCTATAAAAACCACCACGAGTATATCCAGGTATCCCCTGAACACCCTTTTTATTACATACATGAACATTGACGACGCTTTCGTCAAACCATATATCATCATTGATTTGGCATCATTGTGACACAACATTACTAAAAATGGTCATTTTTTAAATGACCTCAGATCAAAACAAAATGAGTTATGTTGCGCTCATAGTGACTATATGGCTGTAATGCAACTTGCGAAGGTCAACTCGGAGCATATATGCTCACTAATCTAATTTGGCATCGTTGCGACGTGCATCATTACTAAAAAATGGTCATTTTCTCTAAATGGCCTCGAATCAAAACAAAACGAGCCCCGTTGCACTCATATCGACTATGTGAGTCCAATGCAATAGAAAGTAGTCCATTCAGAGTTCGTTTGGTTAATACAATATTTTGAGATACCTCCTAGCTTCTAGGGTACTTTTTGAGTGATCAGGTTACTTTTATTGGGTCATCTAGGCTCCTACTGACCTAATAAAATTCTAGATGTTACACTAATCATGTGACTAAGAAAAGCTATCTCCTCAAGGCAAAATTCACACTTCGAGAATTTGACATAAAGCTGGTTCCACCTCAAGGTCTGCAGACCTAACCACATATGAGCCTCATGCTTCACACCCGATTTCAAATACACTAAGATATCGTTTATAAAAACACCACGAACATATCCAGGTATCTATTGAACACCATGTTCATTACATACATGAACATTGACGGCGCGTTCGTCAAACCAAATGACATCATTGAAAACTTGAAGTGTCCATATCTCATTCCAAAGGCCGCTTTCAGAGTGTCCTTTTCCAGAATCCTTAGCGGGTAGTACCTCGACTTCAAGTCTAACGTGGAATAAACTGTTGACCCAACCAACTGGTCGAAGAGATCGTTGATATACGGGATTGAGTACTTTTTCTTGATAATCAGCTTGTTCATCTCCCGACAGTCAATGCAAAACCGCATATTACCATCCTTTTTTCTTTACAAACAGCACTAGCGCACTCTAGGATGAAGAGTTGATGCCCACTCTTCCTCTTTCTCGAGGTAGCATACTTCAAGAGTAATTCCCTTCTCAAATCCCCCAAGGAGTAGATCGACTTCAGGGAAACATTATAAAACAAATTTCTAACCTTCCCATTGAAGGACATAGCTAGAGAGCAGCTTGCACTGTATTCCATCATTGACAATTCTCTGAGAAAAATTGTAAAGTCGATAGAATGCAAGTAGTTGATGAGTTCCTCCCTCCCTTAGAAGCTGGAGATATGTGGTTTAGAAAAGGGAGTGACCTCTCTCTCTCTGAGATCTACGTTATCATTTAGTGCAAGTAACTTTTTGGGTGGGGTGGGGTGGGGGGGGGGGGGGGGGGGGGGGGTGGTCTTACGAGAGCTATCACTCAATAGTACTCCTTAAATCCTCTTAGTAACTTCATCTTCTTCATGCCAAATTCTTGGAGCAGTGTGTGTCATGGGTGGACAAATAGAAGAGAATTTGTGACACCTCTTGTGAAGTCCTTCAATGGCGTCAAGTAAGATCTTGGACTCACCCTTAATCACGAATTGTTCTGAACCTTCTAGAGAATTCCTTGTAAATTCTTGTTCCACCATCACGAATGATTTCATTAGCCACTAAGAATTTAAAGGTAGTGTGCTCATTTTGTTGAGGCAAAATAACCTAGGCCCCAATAATCACATTCCTAATGAGGTGCTAACATTTCTTAGTTGAGAAAACTTAATTAGTGAGTAATGAACAAGAGAGGACAAGAGAATTAGGCTTCGTTTGACTTGGCTTATTTGCTCCGCTACCAATGAAATAAACAAGTTTTGAGCATAAAATGCATAGACTTTTTAGGTTAGGTCGGGCGTTCACTAACGACGGTTCATGACCACCGCGTTCACGACCATCACCACCGTGCCAAATGAAGTCTAGTCTACGAGAAACATAGCTAGCAAAAATAGGCTTTTCACTACGTAAACTTTTTGTCATGCGTGATTTTATTAATGAGTTCAAATGGTTACAACCAAATATAAGTTCTTCAAAGAGAGACAGGGATTCTCAAGTACAATTAGAGCTAAGATTCAAATCTCAGGAAGTTCTGGGATGGATTTGAAGTCCCGTGCTCTCTATAATTCTCTCATATTTATACTACTCGAGGCCCTACCCAAGGGAGGGGCTATTACAAAACTGCCCGGCTACATAAAAATGTCGACAAGCTATATAAAAGGCCACATGAAGGATAAAGAGAAATTCTTGCTGAGGCATTCTGATGATGTGGCCTCTAGAGTTGACCCTGAGGAATGCCAGTACTCCCTGAGCATCCGCTAGAGCTTGCAAATACTCGCGAGGAAACTTGCCTATAAGAAAAATGGATGTTATAGCGAGTCCCTGCTGTCCTAGATGAGTACTTGCAAGCTTTTGGTGAGAGATAAGTTAGAACTTCTGTGAGAACTTGGCTATAGCTAAGGGATAACTTGTGTGATAACTTAGCAAGTTCCCTTGCGAGTGCACCTTTGAGCTCTATGCTCTACTAACTGATTTCTACAGTATGTTCCAAAATCTCGTTGTTTACTCGAGGTAGTCAATTAATATCAAATCCGGATCCTCTGAAATTCGTGCGGGAACTCCAGGATGGAGTTCGCCAATCAACGGTAGCGATTTATAGCTCAAATAAGCATCAACAATCGCAAAATACTTATGTCTCAACCTCATGCGAAACTCTACCCGGGCCCACTCTTATTAAACCATTAATTGGCGAACTCCTGGAGTTCCCGCACGAACTCCAGAGGATCCGGATTGGTCAATATCATCATTATTTAAGTACCATCATGGGAAACCACACGCCTATTTTGCTACTGTATTGTTTTTATTATTTTATTCCTTTTTTATTATATAGTACAAAATTTTATCATGGTTTCCATTTTAATTTTTAATTTTTGGCAAAATACTCAAATTGATCACTTAATTTTGGATCTAGTTTCAAATTCGTCCTTTAATAGTCATTTTCTTTAAATAGGTCCCTTAACTTCGGGCTTAGTTTCAATTAGGTCCTTTAATTTTTTTTGTTTGAATTGGTCTCTTACCTTCATACTTTATTTCAAATAAGTTCGTAAAGCGTTGTTATTCGGATTACTAAGTATTGACCTGACATTAATGAATCGTTCATGTTGATAAAATAAATTTTTGTAATTATCTAATTAAAATAATTACTATTTTTTTCTAATTTACAAATTTTCTAATTACTTTTTCTCAAGACATGAAGAAATTAGGGGTTATAAAAGCTAACAATCAATTGAAATATCCAAAATATGAAAATAAAATCAAAATGCAACAATCTCTGTGACATGTAGTTCCACCAAAAGATATAATAATAGATATTAATTAATATAAATAAGTGTCACCATGAATGCCATTTTGAATTTATTTTTGATATTTCAATAACATGTTGACTTTCATAATCCAAAATTTCTTATTTGTTATTTTGGATAGAAGAATATAAATTCAAAGTGTGTTAAAAATTAAGAAAATAATAAATTCAAATTTTGAATAATTTTTTTATTAAATAATTATTTTATTATCATATGGAATTCATCAATATCACATCAATGTCTAGTAATCTGAATAACAATAGTTTAGAAACTTATTTAAAATAAAAGATTAAGGGATCAATTTGAAGCAAATGAAAAGTAAATACCCTATTGGAAACTAGACACGGTTAGGAGACCATTTTGAAATAAATGAAAATTAAAGGACATTTGAAACACGATTAAAAATTAAAGAGCAATCTGACAAAAAATGAAAATTAAAAGATCTATTTGAAACTAAACACAAAGGGACCAATTTGAATATTTTGCCTAATTTGTTCACCAAATTCTTCAAACCAATTTCGGGCGGCACCGTCAATTTCATTGCAAAAGGCAAAATAATACCACCCTCTTCCACATCCCTCTTTCAAGACTTGGATATTCCTGCTTCTACATGTTTTTCTTGGCCATTGATGAATTTGAAGAGAAATGTAGCACACCTCTTTTGACGATGATACACACATGATTAATATCATAAAGTACAAGATGGTTCCATCTTAACTCTTATCAAATTCAATGATCATCTGTATTATATTAAAAGGAAAAAAACACTCACTGATTAAACATTCACTTCCCAATTTTGTCCCACTTTATTAAAAGAATTAAATTTTTTAAAATTTAATTGTTTTTTCTTTTATTTTAAAAAATGCGCTCTCATATAGAGAATGTGCTCTACATGCAATAAAAAATGTGTTCTACTAGCCTCTTGCAAATCACCATGCAAACCGCAAAAATGAGCGACGAGTGAAGTATAATGCTAATGAGTCTGGTCAAAGGCCCCCCCCCCCCCTGCACCATCACAGTCGAGATACTGGCGCGATTGGTCAAAGGGGCCCGTGTCCGTCACTCGCACTAATAAATACAAGTTAAAAAGCAAGAACTAAGACTCCGTTTGGGGGGGACTTATTTTCACCGGTCAAGCGGTCACGAACGCATGAACCGAGCCTTAATTAAGACCCGGTTCATGCGGTCGTGACCGCTTGACCGGTGAAAATAAGTCCCCTCAAACTGAGCCTAAGTTACGGAGCCTAAGTTATACAATCCATGTTTAATGCAAAAGCATTAATAGGATGAGGAAGCAATTAAACCTCTTATTACAAAATAATGATCTACATCAATTGTGTAGTATTTATTCATTTTAAATAGAAACAATTAGGCTCTCATTCAAGCACACGAATGTCAAAATGGTTCCTTGGGTGCATCGGAAATCTATCATAGTTTTTGTTGATAATATTTGTGGAGAAGTGCCTCAGAATACTCGCCAAAGGTAAGCCTTCCATTTGGTGGGATCAACTGCATCAGGTAAAGGGAAAAAAATTCAAAGATTTATAAGATTGAGTTTAAAATAAGTACAGGTATCCTTTGGAGGGCAGTAGAGAAGCACAATCCAGCCCTTGAATTTGAATTATTACCTCCTGATGATGGTGAACTTCAGATGGAAACTTGAGAAACTCATCCCTGCGAATAAACAAGAGAAGATTGTGAAATTTAAACTGGTGCTATCAAAGAAGAGAGATAGCGAAGTTGAATCAAACTTGTTGGAGGGCGGAAAGCAAGGGGGGACGCGGAGTTTGTCAGATACGCCCGTGCTCTAACTCATTTTCAACCCAAAAGCTTAAGGCCGAAAAATATGAATTATCTATAACAACAAATGCAATGTCGTTTTGATGTAGGAATAAATCATGTTTCTCATGTGCATCAACAACCGCCCCCTATCTTGCGAGAACTCATCAACATCGGCTATCACATCATCTCATATAAAATCTGGTATCACGTATAATGCACTAAGAGCACACTCGGCCATGTTGGCATCATGGAAGTTAACCTGCTTTTGAACCTTGCTCAACGATGGTGAAAACCGCCGCGACCATTGCGAGCTACAAAATGCTTGATCCCGGTAAAACCATTTGATCCTACGATTGTTGGAGAGCAACAAAAATGGGAAGCCTGGAGTTCGCGAGATATGCCCTTGATTTAACGATAATCAGATGGTAAATATACACCGAAAATATCGGCATATTTGATGTGAGAGCAAGTCATGCGTCTCACATGCATCAACTCAGATTGGGGGTACACCTGAACTGAGAAATAAAGCGGCATTTGCTACTGAATTGAGATATCTTATCATAATGGATTAATTTCTACTTAAATAATAGGGTTACTGACAAAGAACATCTTGGCACAGCAGCCTACTTCAAATCAATCAACCGTACATGCAGCTCCTTATAGATAGAAAAGCAAGAACCTGTTCCTAAATCCTAGCAAAACTGCTTTTTCTTTGAAACTGGCAAGAGGCAAAAGGTACTGGAGATTAAACAACAACAACAACAATAACACTCAAGCCTTTATACCACTATAGTGGGGTCGGCTATATGGATCCTTTGTCGCCATTGTGCCCTATCTTTTGTCATAATCTCACTAATGCCTAAGTACATTATGTCTTTCCTTATAGTTTCATTCCAAGTCTTTACTGGTCTACCCCTCCCTCATTTAACATGTCTAGTGATTAGACTCTCACAACGCGAACATGGGGCCTCTAATGGTCTCCTTTGGGGGGTGTTACCTGCTGGGGAGGAGGCAGTCGGCTGAGAAGCAGAGGCACCAGAAGCATCCTGTGAGTGCACAGAGGGAGAGGAGTGATGCAGTGAACCGTAAGATAGCTGTTGGGCAATCTGCTGGGCAAGAACAAAAACAGAGAGTGACTGTGACATAGTAGAGAAATTAGCTGGAGCACCAGGAGCACGCTGCTGACCAGACAGTTGAGCCCTCTGAAGCTTGCGACACTCGGATTTGACGTGGCCAATGCACTGACAGTAATGACAACGGACATGCTGACGACGAGGAGCACCAGACTGAGCAGTAGAGGGAACTGGAGGACACGGAACAGGCCGCACCGGTGCACTATAACCCGGTGAAGACAACAAAGGAGTACTCACAAGGGAGGATTGCGGTGGAAACTCCGGAGCAGCAAGGGCAGCATGAGGCAGCAGACCAGAAA
The DNA here is from genome assembly GCA_039513925.1 of Platanthera zijinensis. Classification (NCBI taxonomy): domain Eukaryota; kingdom Viridiplantae; phylum Streptophyta; class Magnoliopsida; order Asparagales; family Orchidaceae; genus Platanthera; species Platanthera zijinensis. The sequence goes on from CM077091.1 coordinate 122,098,438, forward strand.
ATGCAGCAGTGTCCAAGGAGTGAAGACGAGTCTCTTCAGCGATTACCAAAGCCAGTGTATCGCTAAGAGAAGGTGGAGGATCCCGGTGCAAAAGCTAGGCACGAATAGGATCAAACTCGTGGCGCGCATGAGGAACTCATACATGCACTGAAAGTCGCGATCCCGAGAGGTAGCAACACACTAAGGGTAACTAATGTAGGGGGAATGAGTCATCTCATCGCACTGACGCCAAAGGTCAAAGAGCTCAACAAAGAATGCCTGTACAGAACGATCACGCTGATAGCAAGTGCCAAGGGTCTGGAATAGAGAGTAGCGCAGAGCCTAACTGGAGGGGAGGTAGAGACGACGCAAGTGATCCCACATCGCCTTGGCCGTAGGTAGCTGGTAGACGGTCATGCGAATGGGGAGCTCACAGGACTGGCAAATGACGGCTATCACACGAGAGTCGGGAGAGCTCCACTTTGCCATGTCGAAACACTGGACGGAAGCGATAGTGCTAACCGTGGAAGAATCGTCCACAAAAGGGGATACAGATGGAGACGGAGCAGACTCAGAGCCGTCAATGTGGCCCCACAGATCTAGGCCACGGAGGATCACGCCAACGGTGGCGGACCATGCCTTGTAGTTTCGTCCATCGAGGATGACATCCGCCTTCAGAGAAAAGCAGAGGAGAAAGAGGAGGCCATCAGGTAGGGCAGTAGGAAACGACACGACACAGATAGCAGGGCACGGTACAGGGCACGGTACAGGAAGCAGCGATACGGTACAAAGAGCAGCGGCTCGGAGCAGCGTCACGACACAGACGAGATCGGCACAAAGCAGCGACACAGCGACACGGGATCGTCACAGACGGGATCGACACAGACGGGATCGGCACGGCGGCACGGGATCGACAGACACAGGTAACGGTGACAACCACAAAGCCGTGCAGAGACGGAATCGTTCCGGGAGACGGAATCGATCGGGAAGACGTAATCGATCAGGCAAACGGAATCGATCGATCGGGGAGACAACACCGACGAAATCGATCAACTTCAAAGTCGTGCGGAAGGTGGCAGGAAGGGAACGATCTGGTCGGCTAGGGTTTCCTCTGATATCAAGAAAGGATAAAGAATCGATGTAATGTATTCACAAGAGTAAGGTATATATAAGTACATGGGAGGGTGTTCACAACACCCATGGTGAGTATAAGACAACTCTACTATACAGTAAGTATACTGCATCTAACACAAACCATCTTAGTCAAGCTTCTCGCATCTTCTCTGCAATTGGTGCTGCTCCTGTCTTATCCCTGATACATTCATTCCTAATTTTATCCAGTCTCTACTCTTATTCCTGACTATGACATGATGTACTTAGGCATGTTGTGCTGGAGATTAAACATGAGATGAAAATTTAACGGAAAGGCACAATTGATTAGTCGAATGTACAAAAGATAACATACCAGTCAGGTTGCATAAAAAGTGCAAAGGCTGAGCGCTCTACACCAATAGTCTCTTCACCCTTGGGCGCCTGTAACAAAATAAAATTTGAAAGTAAATCTGTGCACTATTCTATAACACTAGACGAGTAAAATACTTGACCAAGAGTATAGTTTCACATAGAAATCTAGTGTAGCTTTGTGCAATTAATATAAATCACAGGCCCTCCACTTAAACAAATTGGTTTAGAGCTAGAAGGTTATGGTTTGACATAGTAACCGAGCATACTAATTTAAGGGGATATACTGAAAATAAAATCCCACAATCAAAAACTCATGGAGACAGGCAGACTTCATATAGATCATGGACCGTTCACTTACAACTAATTGATTTTGGGTTGAATTCTTAGATTCGAACAAAAAATTATAAGTTTATTGTGATGTGAAGTTCAAGAAACTCCACTAATTTGAAGACATTTTTCACGAACAAAGTCTTTTTTTACGCCCGAACTCATTTTTTGTGAACGAACCTATTTTCGCACCCGAGCTTATTTTTCACGCACGGAGTCAATTTTGCGCACGAAATTATTTTTCACACAAGTCATTTTTCGTGCACGAGGTCATTTTTCGTGCACGAGCTTATTTTTAATGCATAAACTCATATTTCGAACCTGAAGTAATTTTTTGAACACGAGGTCATTTTTCGCGCACGAAGTTATTTTTAGCGCATGAACTTATTTTTCACGCATGAACTCATATTTCGAGCCCAAAGTCATTCTTTGTGCACAAAGTCATTATTCATGCACGAAATCACACAGAGTCGTTTTTCGTGCAAGAATTCGTATTTCACGCACAAAGTCATTTTTCGCGCATGAACTCATATTCCACGCACGAACCCATTTTCCGCACACGAAGCAATTTTTCATATATGGATTTTTTGCGCGGTGTCATTTTTCACGCACGATCTTATTTTTCATGAATGAACTCAAATTTCGAGCCCGAAGTCATTTTTTGTGCATGAAGTTATTTTTCGGGCATGAACTTATATTTCGACCACGAACTCATATTTCGAGATTGAACAATTTTTCGAGCACGTACTCACTTTTCACGCACAATAATTTTTGGCAATGAACCCATTTTTCTCGCATGAACTCATTTTTCCCGTAGAAAGTCATTTTTCTCGCACAATGTTGCTTGTTGTGCATGAACACATTTTTAACGCGCGAAGACATTTTTCGCACACAAATGCATTTTTCGCGCACGAAGCCATTTTTTGCTCACAAACTTATATTATGAGCACAAACTAGTTTTTCGAGCACGAATTCATTTTTCGAGCATGAACGCAATTTTTCGCGCACGAACACATTTTTGCCCACAAAGTCTTATGTCGTACATGAACACTTTTTTCGCGAATGAAGTCGTATTTGACGCAAGAACTCATTTTTCACGCATGTACTCAGTTTTCGCACATGGACTCATTTTTCTCTCATGAACTCGTATTTCACGCACGAACACATTTTCACAAACAACCACATTTTTCACGCACAACCCCATTTTTTGCGCATAAATTCATTTTTCGTGCACGCAGTCATATTTCATGCACGAACTAATTTTTTGTGCGCACGTTCATTTTTCAAGAGGGAAATCATTTTTCACGTACAAACTCACTTTATGCGCACAAAATCATTTCTCGTGCACGAAGCCAATTTTCCAGCAAGAAGTCATTTTTTGTGCATGAAGTTATTTTACGCGCACGAGCCCATTTTTCGCGTATGAACTCATTTTTTGTGCACAAATTATTTTTCGTGCAAGACATCTGAGTGTTGCGGGCAAACATGGTGATGGGGATCCATCAGAGCATGCACTATTAGAGATTCGCCGCAAGACGGGACCCACGTTCGTGTACTCACACAGGGGGACTTGATCGGATCGCCGATCTGACCCCGCGGATGCGTTTGGATCAATGCTGTGAATTGATTTTATATATTACTTTATTATTATTTTTGCATATATTTTGATGTATTTGGGTAGCACTACCTCCGGTCAATCATAGTCGTCGATGGTGAGATGCCCTAGTCTCCTCTTTAATATATATGTTGGAGTTACCATGGTGATCTAGAAGTGGTCAAACATTTAATCTCACTGCCAACGCGATATGAGCCTGCAGGGTCGCACATAAGAGCATGTGGAGAAATTGGAAGATTAACTGTGTTGGTAAAGGTTACCAATCACCCTACAGTATGGGGAGTCAGGCAAATGTTGCCAAGGGAAAATCGTCGAGAGTCGACGGGAGTCGTCGAGTTTGACTCGTCGAATATGGCAGAATCGACGAGAGTCGTCGAGAATCGTTGAGTATGACTCAACGATTTCAACGCCAAGGCGAATTCGGCGAGAGTCGTCGAGATGATTCAACGACTAAGGCAGAGTCGTCGAGATGACTCAACGCCGTTGGCAGATTCGTCGAGAATCGTTGAGTATGACTCAACGCTCTCAACGCCATTTGTGCAAGGTGATTCTCGCCGATTCTGGATCTGATTCTCGCCGATTCTGGATCTGATTCTCGCCGATTGATTCTGGGACCTTATACTGTGTGGTCTGCGGATAAATATGCTTTAGGTCTGTTTATACTTTTAGTATAAAAGGGGACTTAGGGTTTTTGGGAAAAAAACGCGATTCATCCTGCGGCCGATCGAAACCGACGGAAGTGTTCCGCTGCTGTTCCGACCTGTCGAATCCCGAACACCGCCGACGAAAGTGTTCGGCCGCCGCGTCTGCTCCGCCGACCTTCCCATTTCCGACGATCGTCGTCGGTATTGCCTCTCCTGGCGCGGACCTAGCAGTCCGTGGAGTTGCAAGGTGCGGCTGACCTTCCTCCCGATCCTTCGTGCGACGAAGCTGGGGTTCTCCCGCTCGTGTGGATTTCTGCAGAGACGTGGACGTTATTCCACGTAGGACTCGCCACCGACAAGGAATCACACTTGGAGCACTTTGTTGAGTTGTGACTCAACACCGAAGAGGTAATTTTGCATATTTATGTTTTAACTTCTTGATTCAACATTTATGGCCCGATCCAATCTCTTTGGGTTGTTCTAGATTTTATTACTTCCGCTGCGTGCACAACTGTTGTGCCATACTATTCATAGAAACCCAACAATATATAGAGTGCTTAGGGGCTGATTAGGGCATTGCAGAATTTGAAGATTACAATTCCCGAATTCCCGCGATCTTCCCACGGTGCCGACTCCGTGGAACCCTACGTGACGACTCCTAGGCATATATCTTCCTCCCCAAGGTATCCCCAAACCCTAGACTCCTTTTCACCTCCTATCCTCCTACTGCCGCCCAGATTCCCCCCAAAACAACTGATATTTGTTGTCCTCTCCATCCCAAACAACAACCAACCCACCTCTACATCTCAGCCACCGCCGCCCCTTTATTTTCCTCTTCCAACAGTCTCCCTAAGCCAAAAACCACCCAACAACCACTGCCACCTTCTCCTCCACCTTCTGAAGCCACCACCGCCCCCTGATTCCCCTACAACAGCTGTCCCAAATATCTATAGCTACCAGATCTTTCGGCGCCCCCTCATCACCCGTGAAACCACCTCCAAAAAGCCCTCCACCACTAGATCTTTCCAGATCTGGGCAGTCCAGCCTAGATCCAACCATTCCCCTCTACCCGAACTACCTCTCATAGCCCGGATCCGCTCTAAATCGCCGGATCAACCCTTCCGTTACTCGGATCCTCCTCCATATAGCCGGATCTACTCATTCCCGGCCCGATTCCGTCTTCCACCACCAAGTCCAGCCGTCTACGTTGTCTCCCCGCCTCCGATATCACATTAGATCGCCGTAAAAACGCTTTCGTCTCTGAAATCTCCATTGCCTTGGACAACCTACTATTTGGAGAGTCACTTGTTGTATTGGACTATGATTTTCAGCATTTTATTATTGGATTGGATATTTTAATTTGCTTGGATATATTGCCCGTGGAAAGATCGCCTCAAATCGTTTGTGACTTGCAGGTGAGACTCATTCGCCGCGCATTTTACCTTGGCCCTCCGAGCGTAAGAAAGCCATTAAATGTTTGCTAAACTGAATGCTCTTTTCTCTTTTTAATATTGTTGTGTGGGTTCAATATTTATTGCTCGTATTAATTTGTCGTAGTCATTGACGAACGCATTGTATATAAGATAAGGTTTAGCGTGTCAAGTCCGCATTCCCGTCCCTAGTAGTCTTGGATTTGTGAACCCCTTAGCCTACCCTACATCAATTGTTATCAGAGAACAGGTTGGGCCGCTTGCATGCTCCGTAGTGGTAGGGTTTTTAAATGCAGCATGCCAGATCCAGTAGTCACCGCCGACCGAGCGGCGAGTTTGAATTCGGGTGCCGCTTTTGCCGAGTTTCAACACCGTGTTTTAGATCGTTTAGACACTTTAGACACCACGTTTGACGACGTGCGCCATGAGTTTGTCGAGGTGAACTTCCATTTAGATCACGTAGAGAATGCGATGGACATTCCCACACAATGTAACACCCCTTTCCAGTATTTCAGAAATCAGTCGTCCGGCCGGGTCAGCGATATAAAGAAAACTAGGAAACAGTATTAAAACTAGTATGCAGCAGGTAAAAAGAAACATCTACTAAGAATTTAAAACTTACAACGGAGGCTAAGAAAGTAAACTAAGGGTAACCACATACCTCAATCTGGATTCACAGAGCCACTAAACATGAATGAAATTGAAATAACTAACAATCTGAAATAATATTAATAATCTGGTACATAGCATAATAAACATTAACAAGGTACATTGTCCACATCTACAAGTGTATAATGAAAGTGAGAAAACTGAATGGTAAACCATTACTAACTGACGCCACCATAACGCTCATCCTAGGCGTAGTTTCCCACCTGGGTCACCTGAAAAACATTGCCTACGAGGGGTCAGAGTAAAGAAAAATAACTTCTCCTAGTGACACTAAAATCATTTTCTCATATGATGAATGCATGTCTTTAGAAAACAGTTTTGTGCATTAAAAATTTTATGCTATATGTTATGCATGCCTTCGCACTACTTCCTGGTCAAAACATCTATTTGTTCTATGTACGTGACTTTTAGTTCACTAACCCAAGTCCTGTCGTTCACTAACTAGTGTACTGTCTCACGTCAGGTTTATACTTGAGTTTTAGGTGTCTTGTATCTTGCACATCTACTTGGAAGACTCTAGGCAGAGTAGCTCCTAACGCGCAACTGAAACTGACAATCCGAGACCATCTGACGAACTCAATTGTTCTAGTGTCGCGGGGACACGGTCTCAAATCTACTAACTGTCTCAAAGGGAAGTAAACTCCCAAGACTGTACTGCTCACAAGGTACCATATGCCTTATGAGAAAGGTAGTGCGCCTCTACCTAGCACGAAAAGACTTTGTGTGCTTACTGACCTTTTTGGTCTGATGCTACTCTGCATGAGACATCTCTTTCGATGGACTACTAAGCGACCTTAAAGTTTCTTGTGGTCGACTAGAAGGAACATTCACGCCCTTGGTTGGACAAATTCCAAACCTACGTACACGGTTAAAGTTTTCGTACCTAACGTTACTGTTCATGATCTGACTATCTGGGTCTTGGAGAAGGGTGTCATCCTACACATTTTCCGCGATCGTTTTCCTATCACCACACCTTTCTATGCATGGTCATGATACTTGTACAAAGCATTCTCATGCGTATACAAAAAAATATATTTAATGCTATGTCTAATTAGCAGAAATTAAGTTACTTACAGTGGTGCTGCGGCGCTCGTGCACTCGGCGCGACAACATTTTCTCTTCCGAGGGCAATCCTACTGCTGGGGACCTTCAGAATGTTGCCCCGACCCCACCAAATTCCTGCAATTTAGGGAAGCCATAATTTCATAATTTTTCCCTTTACGATTTTCCCGTGGAAAATTTCTATATAACTAGGGTTGTAAAATACAAGTGATAAACTTCGGATATTACCTTAACAGGGGGGATTGAGGCTCCCAAAATGCCCTACACAAAATCTGTTGTGGATTTAGAACTCCAAACCTAATTAGGGCACAAAAAAACGAAACTTTGTTTAACTAAATCTCCAAATCGAAGGATTACTATGCAGAAACAAAGAGAACGGAGAAATCGAACCTACCGGAACCAAAACGGATTTCAACCTCCACCGGTTAGGGTTAAACATGGTTCTCCCACGGCCAAGGAAGGAAGAGGAAGGCTTGCTGACGCCTGAAGAGGTGGGAGGAGTCGGATTTGATTCCTGGAGGAGGATCGGGCGGCGGAAGGCACCGGGAAGCACGCGGCTTGGCGTCGTCGCGGATCGGCGGAAGACGGAGTCGGGCTGCGGCTATTTCCAGAGAGATGAGGGAGTGCGGGTTTTAGAACTGTCGGGTATGCGGTTTTCTATTTAACCGCAAAGAGGAGAGGGGGGACTTCTATTGGCACCCCAATTTCCACCCAAATACATCCTATAAAAAATGGCTATTGGCACACCCAATCTCACAAAAACCTTTGAATACTAACCGATATTCACCGCGCGCGTCACAACTAATATAAACTGCGTTACGCACTAGTATTAACGCACTTAATAAACTAACGGACGCTATCCATAGGAAAAGTAACATTATACCTTGACGACGTGCTGCCTCGTTCAAAATCTGTCGCGACTTGACCCTACAATTTAAATAAACTTCGCGTCGGATTTAGGATGTTACAAATCTCCCCTCCTAATAAAGATTTTCGTCCTCGAAAATAGTAACCATACCTGAATCAAAGAGGAAAGAATAGTCTACATTACTCTTAAGCTCATCCTCTCGCTCCCAAGTATACTCTGGACGGCCACAGTTCATCCAAAGGACTTTGACCATGCGAATCTCTCTGTTCCTAAGCTTCTGTATCCTTGAGTCCACTATTCTGACTGGTCTAACCCCAATACTAAGATCTGTCTCAATTGGTGCTTCCTCGGTACTGATGATCTGACTGGGATCTCTGAATGCTCTTCTCAGATAGGAGGCGTGGAATACATCATGTACACCACTCATTTCTTCAGATAAGACCAGCCTATATGCAACCTCACCAACTCTTTCCAGCACCTCAAAAGGACCAACGAATCTGGGGCTCAGTTTCTTCATCCGCTTTATTCTAGAGACTCCTCTGACTGGTCTGACCTTCAGATAAACGTAGTCTCCAACACTGAACTCTACTGACCTGTGCTTCTGATCATGATACTTGGTCTGGCGATCCTGAGCTGTCTTCATACGCTCTTGAATGAGCTTGATCCTGTCAGTGGTCTTATCAATCCACGACTCCCTGATGGTAGATCTTTCCTCACTTTCAGCCCAACATAACGGTGTCCGACAACGTCTACCATAGAGGGCCTCGAACGGTGTCATCTCAATACTCGTCTGAAAACTGTTGTTGTAGGAGAACTCCACAAGAGTAACATACTTCTCCCACTTTCCTCCAAAGTCCAATATGCACATCCGTAACAGATCTTCCAAAGTCTTATTTGTGCGCTCAGTCTGTCCATCGGTCTGGGGATGGAATGCGGTGCTGAAATGTAATCTAGTACCCAACCGCTCTTGTACGTATCGCCACTCCCTGGAGGTAAATCTGTCATCTCGGTCTGAAACTATAGTCTTAGGAACACCGTGAAGTCGAACTATCTCGTCTATATATAACTGTGTCAGCTTCGGACCTTGATCCGTCTTCCTAAGAGGAATGAAATGGGCGACCTTAGAAAGTCGATCAACTATAACCCATAAGGAATCATTCCCACTCTGCGATCTCGGCAACCCATGAATGAAGCCCATGGATATATCCTCAAATGTCCACTCAGGAATGGGAAGTGGCTGCAACTTGCCTCCAGGCCTTTGGTACTCGGCCTTAACTAACTTACATGTCTCGCACTTCCCTACATAATCTGCAACATCTCTTTTCAAGCCTGGCCACCAGACTAGCTTCTTGAGATCTGCATACATCTTCATGCTACCAGGATGTATAGAATATCTGGAATTGTGTGCCTCAAAAAGAATGTCCTCGCGAATGTGACTAACATCTGGGATACACATTCTGCCATTATGCAATAATAACTCATCCTGAATAGAGAATCTCTCTTTCTGACTTGACTACACTGAGATCCAAATCTCTGTCATCTTTGGATCCAGCGGTAGAGCTGTCCTGATTCTATCTTTAATATCGCAAGTAATCTTCATCCAACTCAACCTTGCAGAACCAAAACTACAACGGGGCACAACGATGATGTCCAGTCTCTCCAGTTCCCGTACCAACTCCAGCTGAGTAAGAAGGGAAAAACACGAACCTCTACAGCTAAGAGCATCAGCTACCACGTTCGCCTTTCCTGGGTGGTACTGAATGTCTACGTCGTAGTCGGTTAGAAACTCTAACCATCTACACTGCCTCAAATTGAGCTTTCGTTGATCAAAGATACACTTGAGGCTCTTATGATCAGTGAAGATCTCACAACGCACTCCATAGAGATAGTGCCTCCAAATCTTCAGAGCGTGAATGACTATTGCAAGCTCCAAGTCATGCACGAGATAATTCATCTCATGAACTTTTAACTATCTCAAGGCATAGGCTACGACCTTTCCATGCTGCATGAGAACACAACCCAAACCCTGACCTGACGCATCGCTATAAATCTGAAACCCGTCAGGCCCTGAAGGTAAACTCAAGATCGGTGTGGTCATCAATCTGTCATTCAAGTCCTCAAAAGCTAACTCGTATTCAACTGTCCAAACCATGCCCTTACCCTTCCTAGTGAGGGAAGTCAGTGGTAAGGCTATCTTTGAGAAATCCCTGATGAATCTCCTGTAGTAACCAGCTAGACCCAAAAAGCTGCGAACCTCTGAAACTGTCGTCGGCCTTGGCAAATTCTTAATGGCCTCAATCTTCTTCGGATCAACACTAACCCCTTTCTGATTGATGATGTGACCTAAGAATGCAATCTCTGAAAGCCAAAACTCACACTAAGAAAACTTAACATACAACTGGTTCTTCTTAAGGGTGCTCAAAACAATCCTGAGGTGTGCGGCATGATCTTCTGCACTCTTAGAGAACATCAAGATATCATCTATGAAGACGATAACAAAACGATCCAAGTACTCCCGAAATATCCTGTTCATCAGGTCCATAAATACTGAAGGGGCGTTGGTCAGCCCGAACGGCATGACCACGAACTCGAAGTGTTCATATCTGGTACTGAAAGCCGTCTTCTGAATATCCACGTCACGAATCTTTAACTGATGATAGCCCGACCTCAAATCTAACTTGGAAAAGGTGCTCGCTCCCACAAACTGGTCGAACAAATCATCAATCCTGGGAATTAGGTACTTGTTCTTTACGATCAACTTGTTCAATTCACGGTAATCTATGCACAGTCTCAGACTACCATCCTTCTTCTTCACAAACAGTACTGGAGCACTCCGAGGTGAAGTACTGGGGCGTATAAAACCCAAATCAAACAACTCCTGCAACTGGCTCTTCAACTCTGTTAGTTCTCTTGGAGTCATCCGATAAGGGGATTTGACTACCGGTGCAGCCCCAAGCTGCAAGTCTATCGAGAACTCAATCTCTCTATCTGGAGGGGCACCATGGAGCTCTTCCGGGAAAACATCAGGGAATTCCTGCACAACTGGTACCTCTGTCAAGTCAGCCTTAGACTCCGCGTTCATCAGTATTACGAAGGTTTCATAACCCTTACTGATGCACCTGCTAGCTTGGACTGCGGAGATGATCATCTTCACTACTCCATTCAAGCCCTGAAAAGAAAGTGAAGTCTGGTTGGGGCCCTCACACTGTATCTGCTTCGCCCTACAGTCAATCCTGGCGTTAACTGCCGAAAGCCAGTCCATTCCAAAAATCAGGTCGAATCCTGCAATAGGTAGCTGCAAAGCTTCTACGATAATCTCGGTATCACCAAACTGCACTGGTACCCTGCACTTATCTCTGGTCTGCAGAAGGGATCCATTCGGCATCATGACTTCCAGCTGTACTGCCTCTGGGAAGACTTCTAAATTCAGCTTACGCACTAGAGATTCCGCGATAAACGAGTGTGAGACGCCCGTATCAAACAGAATCTTGGAGGGTAAATTACGAATCATAAGGATGCCTACATGAATAATTTATAAAGGATGAAAAAGAGTATCACTATGGAGGATTTAATAAACTTGTTAAGCAAATAAAGCACTTACCAGTCACTACATCCTCCTGATCCTTCGCCTCCTGCTGACCAAGCCTATACGCTCTGGGATGCACTAAGTCTCGACCCTGTTGTGGTCTCCCATCAGTGATCATCAACGCTTTGCCCTTATCTACCCTGCGAGAGCAACCAATCTCGTACTTCGACTGCAGGAACAAAATACATTAAAGATCTACTGTAATTACATAAATGTAATGAATATAATAAGACTTGGATTACCTGATTTGCACCAACTTCCTGACAGAAGCGAGCTATGTGTCCAGGTTGTCGGCACTTGTAACACACGCCAGCGCTGGCCAAACACTCTCCTGGATGACGATGCTGACACTTGGGACAAGTGGGGTAGTCCTTGTTCCTGTCTCCAGACTGACCACTCTTCTTAGAATCAGGCTTCGGCTTCTTGTTCCAGTTATTCCCTTGGTCATTCCTGCTCTGCTGCGGCTGATGCGAATCCTGAGATCGCTTCGCACGAAAACTACTTCGCTTCTGAACTTTCTGCTGATCAGCCTCCAGCCTGCGTGTCGTATCTACTAAGCTCCTGTAATCAGCGTTGACCATAGTCATCAATGGCTGTCTCAACGAGTCACGCAAGCCATTCAAAAAGCAGCTGCACTTCTCAGCCTGATCTCCCTACACCACACCCGCATATCGAGCCAAATGGGTAAGCTCTCGCTCGTACTCAGTAACAGTCCTGTCCCCCTAGAAAAGCCTAAGATATTTCTCTTGGAGTCCTCGTCCTGCGGAAGAAGGCACGAACCAACTTACAAGGGCTCTAGAAAATTCCCCCCACGTAAACATGTCTGACGTACGACCTGGCCAAAAGTATGGTCATACTATTTTAAAATGAACATATCACTTCCTATCATAAGAGGAAATTTTCGTAAGACTTTACCTGCAGGATCATCTGCCCGGTACTTGTCCCACCAGACCTTTGCCTCACCACAGAGGAGGAAGACTGCCAGAGGAACCTTCTTGTTCTTCGGGCACTCCAAAACGTTCAACAGGTCTCTGGTGTTTGCTATCCAATCATCTGTGTCCATCGGGGTCTCATGCCCACTGTAGTTCGTGGGTTGAAGCTCTCTAAAGTTCCTCAAATAGCGTTCCAGGGTCATCTCCACGGGTGCCGGGGCAGGAGCTGGTGCAGGAGCTGGTACTGGAGCTGGAAACCCTGTTGTCAGTCTTCTCTGAAACTCCATCAAGGCAACGGTGACCGCCCTGGCAATCTAAGACGCTAAGTCAGTTCCCTCTAGAGCTACTGGAACTGGTGGTACCTGTGGTACGACAGCGTCTCCTATGGTCGCGTTAGAAACAGGGTTCTGACGTGAAAATTAACCCGGTTCACTAACTCGTGGTGCCTGATAGAACATATAAAAGAAATCTGATTATTTATCTAGCATCTAAAAAATCTGGCTTAGCAATTTTTTTCATACTCTTGCGAAAACTATGGCTTAATCGCAACTTAAATACTCTACTAACAAGAGTTTACTCTTACGCAATCCTATGACTCTGAAAACCTTCTAGGGTCCAGGAATCCTAAACCTGCTCTGATACCAATTTGTAACACCCCTTCCCAGTATTTCAGAAATCAGCCGTCTGACCAGGTCAGCGATATAAAGAAAACTAGGAAACAGTATTAAAAATACTATGCAGCAGGTAAAAAGAAACATCTACTAAGAATTTAAAACTTACAACGAAAGCTAAGAAAGTAAACTAAGGGTAATCACATACCTCAATCTGGATTCACAGAGCCACGAAACATGAATGGAATTGAAATAACTGACAATCTGAAATAACATTAATAGTCTGGTACATAGCATAATAAACATTAACAAGGTACATTGTCCACATCTACAAGTGTATACTGAAAGTGAGAAAACTGAATGGTAAACCACTACTAACTGACGCCACCATAACGCTCATCCTAGGCGTAGTTTCGCACCTGGGTCACCTGAAAAACATTGCCCACGAGGGGTCAGAGTAAAGAAAAATAACTCCTAGTAACACTAAAATCATTTTCTCATATGATGAATGCATGCCTTTAGAAAACATTTTTGTGCATTAAAAATATTTATGTTATATGTTATGCATGCATTCGCACTACTTCATGGTCAAAACATTTATTTGTTCTATGTACGTGACTTTTAGTTCACTAACCAAAGTTCTGTCGTTCACTAACTAGTGTACTGTCTCACGTCAGGTCTATACTTGAGTTTTAGGTGGCTTCTATCCTGCACATCTACTTGGAAGGCTCTAGGCAGAGTAGCTCCTAACGCGCAACTGAAACTGACAAACCGAGACCATCTGACGAACTCAATTGTTATAGTGTCGCGCGGACACGATCTCGAATCTACTAACTGTCTCAAAGCGAAGTCAACTCCCAAGACTGTACTGCTCAAAAGGTACCATATGCCTTATGAGAAAGGTAGTGCGCCTCTACCTAGCACGAAAAGACTGTGTGCTTACTGACCTTTTTGGTCTGATGCTACTCTGCATGAGACATCTCTTTTAGTGGACTACTAAGCGACCCTTGACTTTCTTGTGGTCGACTAGAATGGACATTCGCGCCCTTGGTTGGACAAATTCCAAACCTACGTACACGGTTAAAGTTTTCGTACCTAATGTTACTGTTCATGATCTGACTACCTGGGTCTTGGAGAAGGGTGTCATCCTACACATTTTTTGTGACCGTTTTTCTATCACCACACATTTCTATGTATGGTCATGATACTTGTACAAAGCCTTCTAATGCGTATACAAAAATATATATTTAATGCTATGTCTAATTAGCAGAAATTAAGTTTCCTTACAGTGGTGTTGCGGCGCTCGTACACTCGGCGTGATGACATTTTCTCTTCCGAGGGCAATCCTACTGCTGGGGGGACCTTCAGAATGCTGCCCCGACACCACCAAAGTCCTGCAATTTAGGGCAGCCCTAATTTCATAATTTTTTCCTTTACGATTTTCCTGTGAAAAATTTCTATATAACTAGGGTTGTAAAATACAAGTGCAAAACTTCGGATATTACCTTAACGGGGGGGGGGGGGGGGATTGAGGCTCCCAAAATGGCCTACACAAAATCCGTTGTGGATTTAGAACTCCAAACCTAATTAGGGCACACAAAAAATGAAACTTTGTTTAACTAAATCTCCAAATCGAAGGATTACTGCAGAAACAAAGAGAAGGGAGAAATCGAACCTACCGGAACCAAAACGGATTTCAACCTCCACTGGTTAGGGTTAGACACGATTCTCCGACGGCCAAGGAAGGAAGAGGAAGGCTTGCTAGCGCCTGCAGAGGAGGGAGGAGTCGGATTTTATTCATGGAGGAGGATCGGGCGGCGGAAGGCACCGGGAAGCACGCGACTTGGCGTCGTCGCGGATCGGCGGAAGACGGAGTCGGGCTGCGGCTATTTCCCGAGAGATGAGGGAGTGCGGGTTTTAGAACCGTCGGGTATGCGGTTTTCTATTTAACCGCAAAGAGGAGAGGGGGGGACTTCTATTGACACCCCAATTTCCACCCAAATACATCCTATAAAAAATGGCTATTGGCACACCCAATCTCACAAAAACCTTTGAATACTAACTGATATTCACCGCGAGCGTCGCAACTAATATAAACTGCGTTACGCACTAGTATTAATGCACTTAATAAACTAACGAACACTATCCATAGGAAAAGTAACATTATACCTTGACGGCGTGCTGCCTCATTCAAAATCTGTCACGACTTGACCCTACAATTTAAATAAACTTCGCGTCAGATTTAGGATGTTACACACAACACGATGACTCATTTGAGGATGATCCCGATGTTCCTCCTCGCCCTGAACAACGTCTGATGGATGGTGAGCCTCCCGTAGACCGTTACCGACGTGATATTCCTCCCCGATCCCCAGCACCGCCAGCGAGGCCGATCTCGATCATGCATTTGAGCGCAAACAAGCTCCTGCTCATGATAGGAACCCACACCGGCGTGGTGAGTATCGCGTTCCTCGTCATCCTCAGCCTAACCATAGAGAACGTATGCCCCCACACGGTCGCCGCAAACATCACCGTGATGAATATTATCCCATGGGTCGGAGAGAGCGTGGTCCCCCGCCCGCTCGATATGATTACGCCCATGATGACTACCCCGAGGATTATCCCGACTGACGGAGAAGTGGCCATTCCTACGACATAACTCATCATATTTTTATCGACGCTCCCACCTTCAGTGGTCGCCAGGACCCGAAGGCTTTTAGTGATTGGCTCCTCAATATGGGCGCATATTTTGAGTGGTCCGGCATGAGCGATGAGCAGTGTGTTCGGTTTGCCGATGAAATTACTTGGGCAGGCCAAAATCTTTTGGACCAGTGTTGAGAGAGCAGACGATAGGGAAGGCTATTACCCCATTAGTTGGGATGATATGAAACGACGATTAAAGGATAAGTACCTCCCCGCTTCTTACAGAGAGAGGCTACTAGACCAGTTGTATGGTCTACACCAGGGGACACTTACCATTGTTGAGTACATGAATTGTTTCGATGATCTCGTCGCGAGGAGTGACATTGTGGTTGAGTCCATCACTACTGCATCTCGTTTCAGGGCCGTCCTACGGTCCGATATTTGTAGGGAGCTGATACCCACCGCCTTGAAAGTGAGAGCATACTTACCAGCTCTCCTTCGAGTATGGGAAGCACTTACACTCCTCAGAACCCAGGCAGGGCCCCACTAAGTCTGACAACTCATTGTTTAGGAAGCCCACCCCACCCTCAAGAACGTCTACTGCGCCGCCCCGTGCCCCTCTGGACAAGAAGGGCAAGGCCCCTATGACTGATCAGCCCAAATCTGAGGGCATCATATGCTTCAGATATTCAGGCAGAGACCACATGGCAGCCCAGTGCCCCATGCAGACCCTACTTGTTGAGGAGGGCGAGCCCAACCCTGATGCCAAGGGAGAGGAATTTATTGAGGATATCATTGCCACCGTCGAGGAGGCATGGAAGAATGACGCTGAGCGATCCTTATAGATGAGAGTGATTAGACATCTCCTACACACCCCATGTGATTGCCAGCAGACATCTTCTCCAAACTCGCTCAGGGATGTATCGTTGCTCTCCCCTAATTATGTCACCCCCCATCTCCCGTTTGTTCTTCGGCTAGCCAACATGTTTCAGGTACTCGGAACGACGTTGACAACAACCAACTATCTCCGGACGGGTTGGCAAAACTGCACATGGATGGACCAAGTCCAGACATCAGATCTACCGCGCCCAGCCATCCGACTTCCAACAGGGAAATACTCGCCCCCTCTTTCCAAATTGTTATCCACAATATATCTAAAACACCGCACTCACCTTTATATAATCTCGTATTCCAGAAAAATGAAGAAAAGGTTGTAGGACAAGATCAAGATGGTGGTCAATCGGAGGTTACACGGTCAACAGGGAACAAATCCATGAGCATCAACCAAGACGCAACTCTTGCCACCAAGTTGTATTATGAGAAAAAACAACTGGAAGACTTGGAGCTACAAAACACAAAGAAGCTACAGATGTCTCAGCGCCCATTGGATAGGCATCCTCCTGCAACCACAGCAGCGCGCCCCCTCCGTCGTTCACTCCGTTTGGCATCAACGTTGGTGCGCATTCTGCCAAAATGGCCGCAGATTCCCTGACAGCGCAGAACCATCCAACAAAGAAACCCATCGATATTCGGGCAAAAATTACTCGGGCAACAACATCAAGTCGAGCCAGGGCAGCTGAAAGCCGGGCAGGGCAGGGATGTTACGCATAATAATGCGTAACTATTATGGGGAAAGTGAGCTGGCATCTGTGTACCAGGCCTCTTCCCAACGTTAACCTTTCTTCCTCTCCAACGATCATATCTGTCTTTTATAAATACTGTGCTAGCTGTAATAGACTTTTCATCTGCTGTTTTAATTAAGTTCCGTCTCTCTTCCCTTTACTCCTCTGTCTCCCTCTCCTCATGGCCATTAGGGTCTTTCTCTAGTAGAATCAGTTCTGTAACAACTGTCAAGTATCTTTTCTCCATTCCACGACTCAATGAATTATTAGATACTAAGTCCGGTGCCCAGATCTTTTCTAAGATCGATCTCTATAGTGGGTACCACCAGATTCGAGTTCATGAGGGAGACGAGTGGAAGACAGCTTTTAAGACCATGGATGGTCTGTACGAGTGGCTAGTCATGTCATTTGGGCTATCGAACGCCCCAAACACTTTTATGAGGGTCATGACGCAGGTGCTACGACACTATATGGGCAAGTTTCTGGTTGTATACGTCGACGATATACTGATCTATAGTCAGACCCAGGCCGACCACCTCGATCATTTGAGGCTTTTCTTTGGCACCGTCCGCCGGGAGAAATTGTATGCGAACTTAAAGAAGTGCTCTTTCTACTCTGAGTATATTCATTTTTTGGGGTTTATTGTGTCCTCCACTGGTGTATCCATTGACCCTAAAAAGATCAAATCCATTCGTGATTGTCCTGTGTCTGCGACCATTCACGAGGCTCGCAGCTTCCAAGGACTTGTTACCTTCTATAGGAGGTTTGTCCAATGGTTCAGTAAGATCATGGCCCCATTCACGAGTTGCCTTTGGAAAGGCGAGTTTCAGTGTACCACCGTGACAACTAGGGCATTTGAGGAGATCAAGGAAAGATTGGCGACGACAGTTGTTCTGAGACTTCCTGATTTAGGCCGCACGTTTGAGGGCGCGTGTGATGCATCTGGTGTTGGTATTGGTGGTGTGTTGAGTCAAGAGGAACACTCAGTTTCTTACTTTAATGAGAAACTGAACGAGGTCAAGAAAAAATACTCAAATTACGATCGGGAATTTTATGTTATCGTCTAGTCCCTGCGCTACTGGAGGCACCATCTCCTTCTCTGGGAGTTTGTGCTTTACTACGAACATCAAGCGCTACGATATCTGGACCCCCAGCACAAGTTAGGTCACCGACATGCCATGTGGGTCAGGTACCTCCAGGATTTCCATTACGTTCTTAAACACCGAGCTGGTGTTGAGAACAAGCCGGCTGATGCATTGAATCTCCGTGTCTCCTTATTACAGACGTTGAGCGTACGAGTGGATGAGCTTGAGAGAGTGATCCCAGACTATCTGACATGCCTTGATTTTGGCGAGATTTATACCGCCTTGTCCCGAGACCCTCCAGACTCTGTTGAGGGCTTCCAGATCTTTTAGGGATATCTATACCGAGGCTCTCGCTTGTGCATACCCCAGACTTCCTATCATGGTTACTTGATTTGGGAGTTACACGCGGGCGGGGCCGCTGAGCACTTTGGGCATGATAAGTTCATAGCCATTGTTTAGGATCGCTTCTATTGGCTCATCCTAAAGAAGGATGTGGCCCGCATTGTCCGCCACTGCCGTATCTGCCAGACGGCCAAGGGTAGTAAACAAAACACGAGTTTGTACACACCACTACATGTCCCACACTGCCCTTAGGAGGACATCAATATGGACTTCGTGCTCGGACTCCCCCACACTCTTCGGAGCCACGATTCCATCTTTGATGTGGTCGATCGATTCTCGAAGATGACACTTTATATTTTGTTGCATGATGACGAATGCGTCGCATGTTGCATCCATCTTTATGAGGGATGTTTCTAGGCTGCATGGTCTACCCAAGTCTATCATGTCAGACCGCGATGTGAGGTGTATGAGCTATTTCTAGAAGACCATGTGGCATAAGACGGGCACCACTCTTAGGGTTTCTTCAGCCTATCATTCCCATACAGATGGGCAAACTGAGAACATGAATCATAGCCTAGGGAAGCTACTGAGGTGTCTAGTGGGCGAGAATGTAGCTAGTTGGGACTTCGTTTTCCCCATTGCAGAGTTTGCATATAATAGTTTGGTCAACAGGTCCACTGGGTTGAGTCCATTCCATGTAGTGTCAGGTTACGAACCTAGAAAGCCTATCGACCTTATTCCCAGTCCCCTAAAGTCACGCCCTAGCGAGTCTGATGAGTCATTTGCACGTCATTTGCATGAGTCGGTCCGCTGACAAATCAACACCAGCAATGAAAATTATAAAACTCATGCAGATATGCGGAAGTGGGAACAAGTATTTCAGAAAGGCGAACAGGTGATGGTGTGAATCCATCCTGGAAGGCTCTCTCCGGAGCCTGCCAAAAAACTAAGCGTTAGGTGAATGAGCCCCTACTCAGTCCGAAGTCGCATTAGGAAGAATGCCTACAGACTTGATATCCCTGCAAGTATGGGTATCCACACATTATTTAATGTTGAAGATATGACGTCATACTACGAGCCTCGCAAGTATGTGGACCCAAGAAGTGGGGACTCCCAGCCACCCACACTCCCGCTCTCGTTGCCTTACCCCCACACAGTCCACCCATGTCTGATGGCCAACATAACTCACCCATTTCTGACACACACCCCACCCGGGGACTCGTCTTCTTTGGTTTCACCCACGGCACCGCCGATCGCATTGGGATCCACCACTCGCGAGTTGAGCACTGAGAGCATTACAGAGATCAGATCCCACTAGTTTGTTCCTACTACATATGGACCACTATGTCGTTACTTAGTACACTGGCAGGGCCGCCCAGAGATGATACCTGGATACTACCAACAGAGATTGATCGACTCGCCCCTGGACTTCGACTTCAGTACGACCGTCTCCATTCATCGGAGATGAAGACTTTTCAGTCTGGGGGAGTTGATGGGGATCCATCAGAGCATGCACCAGGAGAGGTTCGCCGTAAGGCCGGACCCACATTCATGTACTTGCGCAGGAGGAGTTGATCAGATCGTCGATCCGACCCCGCTGATGCGTCCGAATTTGCGCTGCGAATCGATTTTATATATTACTTTATTATTATTTTATTTATTTTGATGTATTTGGGTAGCCCCACCTCCGGCCAATCATAGTCTTCGATGATGGGATGTCCTAGTCTCCACTTTATTATAAATAGAGTGCTTAGGGGCTGATTAGGGCATTGCAGAATTTAGAGATTATAATTCCCGAATTCCTGCACTCCTGCCACGGTGCCGACTTTGTGGAACCATAGGTGACGACTCCTAGGCATGTATCTTCCTCTCCAAGGTATCCCCAAACCCAAGACTCCTTTTCCCCTCCTCCAATCCTCCTACCGCCGCTCAGATTCCCCCCAAAACAACCGACTGTTGCTGTCTTGTCCTTTCCAAATAGCAGCCGACCCACCTCTACATCTCAGCCACCACCGCCCCTTTATTTCCCTCTCCCAGCAGCCACCCTAAGCCCACAACCACCCATCCACAACCGCCGTCTACTCCTCCACCTTCTGAAGCCACCGTGGCCCCCTGATTCCCCTACACAAGCTGTCCTTAATATCTACAACCACCATCTGTCGGCACCCCCTCCCCACCCGTGGAACCACCTCCAAACAACACTCCACCACTAGATCTGGGCAGTCCAACCCAAATCCATCATTCCCCTCTACCCGAACCACCTCCCATAGCCCGGATTCGCTCCAAATCGCTGGATCAACCCTCCCGTTACTCTGATCCGCCTCTATATAGCTGGATCTACTCATTCCCAACCCGATTCCGTCTTCCTCCGCCAAGTACAGCCGTCTACGTTGTCTCCCCACCAACGGTACCACATTGGATCGCCGTCAAAATGCTTCCATCTCCGAAATCTCAGTTGCCTTGGACAACCCGCTATTTGGTGAGCCACTTGTTGTATTGGGCTATTATCTTCAACATTTTAATATTGGCTTGGATATTTTATTTTGCTTAGATATATTGCATGTGGAAAGATCGCCTCAAATCGCTTGTGACTTGCAGGTGGGACTCATTCGTCATGCGTTTTGCCTTGGCCCTCCGAGCGGAGGAAAGCTATTAAATATTTGCTAAACTGAATGGACTTTTATCTTTTTAATATTGTTGCGTGGGTTCAATATTAATTGCTCGTATTAATTTGTCGCCGTTATCAACGGACACATTGCATAGATGATAGGGTTTAGCGTGTCAAGTCCGCATTCTCCTCCATAGTAGTCTTGGATTTGTGCACCCCTTAGCCTACCCTACATCACATGGTGCGGCCAAAGGAAGCTTTGTGGGTAGAGGAGGCACAACCAAAAGAGCTTGACGTTCAGAGGATGCTTTGCGGGCAGACTTGGCGCGGTTAGAGGATGCTCCGCAAGCGGAGGAGTGTTTCATGCAAGCTCGACGATCAGAGTAGACGCATCCAGAATATGCTCGGAAGGCAGAGGAGATACGTCGGACTCTTAAGAGACACGACCAGATGGGGAAGCTTCCAGGAGAAAATCATGTAGATACAATGGTCATTGAAGGAGATTGGCGAGCTCAGGAGACACGGTATTTGCTGATACGGTCACGAATAGATGATCGCGAGAGTCCCAACGATCATAGAAGTAAATCCACACGAGGCTCAACGAGAGAGGCAATCAGCAGACTTGACGCAGCAAGTTCACAAAGAACGGAAGCTGAGGCGAACTTGCACAAGCTCTGGCATGCAGGAGGGCGGCGGCGGCATGTCTCAACAGGTAGTGTACTAGCGTGAAAGCCTATAAAGGCAACAGAGGGGGGAATGAGATAGCCACGCAGAGAGCTCGAAGGAGAGCATCAGTTAGAATGATCGAGTGTGCAGGAGGTGTGGGAAAGGCGAGCGGTGGCTCAAGTCGTGAGTGATAGCGAGATAAAAAAAATGCTTCAGGATTCGCGTTGCTCTGACAGCATCTAGAAGAACACAGAAGTAGAGAGAAAAAATAAATAGTTTATTAATTCCTCATAAAAAGCTTACATGGTTAAAGCATACATGGTTACAGGTCTTTGTACATTTATATAGATAGAAGAAGTGGAGTCTAAACTCCATTCTATGATGTGGGACTAACACCAAAGGATGTAATGGGCTCTTAACTAAGCTAATGTATGGGTGTTACGGCACCTACCGAGCCCGAGGGGCGTTGGGGACACACGTATCGGCGTCGCCCACCTGCTACGGCGGAAGAACAATTTTAATTCCCGCTTTTCTTTTCAGAATTTATGTTTTAATTAGTATGCGAACGTTTATTTGAACCCACATGTCTAAGCCCAGGTGGGGGGCCGGTTTGTGTTTGGCACCGGGCTTATTAACCGGTTAAACTCTTGATTGTGGGCATGCATGAAATTAGAATCTACTTCTCTCTCTCTCTCTCTAACCGGCTCTCTCCCTCTCTACCCCTTTCTCTCGCCCGCTAGGGTTGGCGGAAACCCTCGCCGCACGGCTTTTCCCCGGCCTCTCTCTCTCTCGCCCCCGTATCTCTCTTTCTCTTCCTCCTCCTCCCCCTCTCTCTTTCTCTGCTGCTTAATCCGGGAGGTGTCTTCCGCTCCGCAACCATAGAACCCAACGAGGGGCCGTCCGCTCCGCCGGATCTACGGGCAACTCCCTCTCTCGAAGGTCCTATCACTCGGTCTCGGTCGGGAGATCGTATCAACTTGGTATCAGAGCCACACGCCGGCGCTCTTCACTCCGGCTCCTACCGCGCAGCCCTCGCCCGGCCGCCCCGTTCCTCCGCAGCGCTGCCGCCGCCGCCGAGCCTTGCCGCGGGACTACTTCCGGCCCCCTCCCCTGCTTCCCGACTGCCACCGCCTCCTGCGGGTAGTCCGCCCGTCTCGATGGGTGAAAGTTCTCCCTCCCTCAATCAGATCATGGAACTATTTCAGCAAATGCTCGCCGACAAGATGGATGTCCTCACGGCCCGTCTTGACACTCTCCAGGGTACCCCACCTCCCCCGCCTCTGCATCTTCCAAACACCTCTTCCACCACCAGTCGGACTGATCCACCCGCTTTCCACAACGACCCACCTCCCTTTCACCGATCTGTGCGCATGGATTTTCCAATTTTCGAGGGCCGCGAAGACCCCTTACCGTGGCTACAACGTTGTGAGTTCTATTTCACTAATCAACACATTGCCGACGAGGACAAAGTGGGTTTGGCATCCTTCCATCTCCTCGGGGCGGCCCAATTGTGGGTCACTCAGCTTCTTCGGGAACGCCCAGATGCCACTTGGGAGGAGTTTCGGGCGTCGTGCACGCTGCGTTTCGGGCCAACTATGCCGGGCAACCCTCTTGGGGATCTGATCGCCCTCAAATACACGGGCTCGATGGACACCTACTTGGAGCAGTTCCAGTTGCTCTTATCGCGCGCGACTTCTGTTCTACCGTCGCAGCAGGTGCCCCTCTTTACTGCCGGCCTGCCCGACCGCCTCCGCTGGGACGTGGAGTTCCAAAAGCCGGCCGATCTCCTACAGGCCATGAGTTTGGCTCGTGCTTTTGACTATCGCTTTTCCATCGACCGCTCTCCGCCGCCTCGTCGGGAGTTCTCGGGCCCCCGCTCATCAAGCGTTCTTCCCTCGCCACCGCCAGGCCACGCTGAACCGACCCGGGCCCCTTACCGTCGCCGACTTACAAGGCCGGAGATGGACGCACGCCGCGCCAAGGGTCTCTATTTCAACTGCGACGAGCAGTTTACGCCGTCACATCGGTGCAAACGCCTCTTCTGGTTAGAGGTCGACGACCCTCCGGACGACGAGGAAGCCGACAGTGAGGATTTGGGCACTCCCCAGCTGTCTCTACACGCCTTGGCCGGGCCACGAGAGGGCTCTACCATCCAGCTATACATTACTATTGGGGGTCACCCCCTCCTTGCTCTTTTGGATACGGGAAGTACACACAGTTTCCTCGGCCGGGATAAGGCGAGCCAGCTTCGCCTTCCCTACGTCGTTCGCGACAACGTCAAGGTGGCCGTGGCCAACGGTCCACATATGGTTTGTCCGGGCGTCTGCCGCCGGGTGGAGTTCATGGTGGAGGATTACCCGTTCCACACGGACCTATTTGTCGTCGACTTGCGGGGCTTCGACGTGGTCTTGGGGGTCCGCTGGCTGCGGACTTTGGGCCCCATTACGTGGGATTTTGACCGGCTGACGATCTCTTGGCAGACGGGCACCCGCTCTGTTCGGTGGCAAGGTACGGCCCCAACATCTTCTCCGGCCTCCTACTTGGTGTCACCAGTTCTGCTGCCACAGCCCGAGGTGGGTCACTCCGAATTGGCCGCGATTCTACGGGCTTTTCCGGACATCTTTACGGACCGGTTGGTTTTTCCTCCGCGCCGACATCAGGACCACCGCATTTGTCTCCTTCCGGGTGCGGCCCCGGTAGTGGTGCGTCCTTATCGGTATCCGTACCTCCAGAAGGATGAAATCGAGCGTCAATGCGACCTCCTCCTGCAACATGGCCTTATCCGGCGGAGCGTCTCACCTTTTTCATCACCGGTGTTGTTGGTCCACAAAAAAGACAACTCTTGGCGCATGTGCGTGGATTACCGGGCGCTCAACGCCATCACCGTCAAGGATAAGTTCCCGATACCGGTGGTCGAGGAACTCTTGGACGAGCTCCATGGTGCTTGCTTTTTCACCAAACTGGATCTCTCCTCCGGCTACCATCAAGTACGGATGGCCGAAGGTGATGTGGAAAAGACGGCGTTCCGCACTCATCACGGGCATTTCGAGTTTTTGGTCATGCCTTTCGGCCTCACCAACGCCCCCTCCACCTTCCAGGCGCTCATGAATGAGGTATTCCATTCACTCCTCCGCAAATTTGTACTTGTGTTCTTTGACGATATCCTCGTGTATAGCCGCTCTTGGGAGGAGCATCTTGTTCACCTGCAGACGGTTCTTAGCTTGGTGCACTCGCACCATTTGATCCTCAAGTCGTCCAAGTGCTCTTTTGGGCAACGCTCCGTGGCTTATTTGGGCCACATCGTGGACAACATCGGCGTTTCGGCCGACCCGGCCAAACTACAAGGGGTGGCCGAGTGGCCGCTACCCACATCCACCACCGAGCTCCGGGGATTCTTGGGCCTCACGGGCTATTATCGCCGTTTCATCCGCGATTACGGCACTATCGCCGCCCCCTTGATGGCTCTTCTTCGCAAGGACGCGTTTGTTTGGTCGGACGCCGCTACTCAAGCTTTTCGTTCACTCCAAGCCGCCCTGCAGTCCGCCCCGGTGCTCAGCCTTCCGGACTTCACGACCCCCTTTTTGATCGAGTGTGATGCCTCGGGCATAGGCTATGGGGCTGTTTTACATCAAGGCGGGCATCCGATCGCTTACTTCAGCCGCCCAACCGCTTCCCACCATCGCAAGCTACCGGCATACGAACAGGAGCTCATTGGCCTCGCCAAGGCCGTGCAGCATTGGCGGCCGTACCTGTGGGGCCGACCATTCATCATACGGACGGATCACTATAGCCTCAAGTATTTGTTGGAGCAACGCCTCACGACCGTGCCGCAACAACGGTGGGTTAGCAAGCTCCTTGGTTTTGATTTCCAGGTCGAGCATAAGGCCGGTACGCTCAACCGGGCCGCCGATGCGCTCTCCCGCCGGGATACACCGTCGGACGGTGCCCTCCTCGCCATCTCTTTTCCCACCGCTCAACTCTTGCCCGCGCTCCGCGCCGAAATTGCCACTTCAGGGGAGCTATCTGAGCTTTTGCGACGGGCCGGTCAAGGTGTGGCGGGCCCGCATTGGACAGCCTCTAACGGGTTGCTCTACTATCGCACCCGGTTGTATGTGGACGCTACCTCGCCGCTTCGCTCGGCTATCCTCGCCGACGTGCATGCTCGAAGCCATGAAGGCGTGCAACGCACACTTAAGCGCCTCCGCTCCGAATTCTTTTGGAAGGGGATGCGGCGCCATGTCCATGAATTCATTGCTAACTGTGTCGTCTGCCAACAAAACAAGGCGGATCACCTCCTTCCGGCCGGCTTGCTTCAGCCCCTGCCCGTGCCCACTCAGATATGGGCGGACCTCTCCATGGATTTCGTCGAGGGGCTGCCCTCCGTTCGCGGGAAGTCTATCTTAATGGCCGTGGTGGACCGTTTTTCCAAGGGGGCGCACTTCATCGCTTTGACTCGACCGCTTGTGGCTGAGACGGTCGCTCAGGTTTTTTTTCAGGAAATATTTCGGCTCCACGGGATGCCGGAGACACTTGTCTCGGATCGCGATAGGGTGTTCACCAGTGCTTTCTGGAAGGACCTGTTCACCCTTAGCGGCACTAAGCTCGCATTCTCCTCAGCTTACCATCCCCAGTCCGACGGGCAAACGGAGGTCGTCAACCGGACTTTGGGCATGTATTTGCGATGCATCACAGGTGATCGGCCCCGCGATTGGCCGCGTTGGCTTCCATGGACGGAATATTGCTATAATACGGCATACCATTCAGCCCTGCAGACCACTCCCTTCCGCCTCATTTATGGTCGCGACCCTCCCCGACTGCTCTCCTACACGGGGGGTTCGGCCAACTTGGCCGCCGTGGACGCCAAGCTCCAAGACCGTGATGAATTCCTACTCAGTGCCCGACACCGTCTCCTACAGGCTCAACAACGGATGGAAACGGCTTACAACAAGGGTCATCGCGAGCTCACACTTGCCGTGGGTGACTGGGTGTGGCTGCGCCGTCGTCCTTTTCGCCAAGTTTCTGCCGTCCGCCCGACCTCCAACAAGCTTGGGCCGAAGTTTTTTGGCCCTTTTCAGATTACCGCCCGTATTGGCGAAGTGGCGTACCGGCTTGCGCTTCCTCCCGAAGCCCGCATACACGACGTTTTTCATGTCTCGCAGCTGAAGTTATTTGTGGGACAACCGCCGGCCACACCAATTGTCGACATACCGCCCCAGCTTGTGGACAAGCTATCTTTGGACGAGGACGGTGATGTTACGGCACCTACCGAGCCCGAGGGGCGTTGGGGACACACGTATCGGCGTCGCCCACCTGCTACGGCGGAAGAACAATTTTAATTCCCGCTTTTCTTTTCAGAATTTATGTTTTAATTAGTATGCGAACGTTTATTTGAACCCACATGTCTAAGCCCAGTGGGGGGCCGGTTTGTGTTTGGCACCGGGCTTATTAACCGGTTGAACTCTTGATTGTGGGCATGCATGAAATTAGAATCTACTTCTCTCTCTTTCTCTAACCGGCTCTCTCCCTCTCTACCCCTTTCTCTCGCCCGCTAGGGTTGGCGGAAACCCTCGCCGCCCGGCTTTTCCCCGGCCTCTCTCTCTCGCCCCCGTATCTCTCTTTCTCTTCCTCCTCCTCCCCCTCTCTCTTTCTCTGCTGCTTCCTCCGGGAGGTGTCTTCCGCTCCGCAACCATAGAACCCAACGAGGGGCCGTCCGCTCCGCCGGATCTACGGGCAACTCCCTCTCTCGAAGGTCTTATCACTCGGTCTCGGTCGGGAGATCGTATCAATGGGCTTTTGTACAAATTATCTTAACACCGACCAAACATGAGATTGGTAATTACAACGCAAATTTTATCTTCCCCCAATTCCACTTAGATTAAATGAAGCCTAGATATTACAACTCCAGAAAACCCAAAAGTATTACCTGCATGAGAAAATAAATAGACATATTATTATACATTGGATGTTTCAACGAGAATCTTAACCTTATATCTGGAAAGACGCTTGAGGTAAAAAAAACATTCTTTGATAATACTAGATAATCTCACCTGTACACAATGTGGAGTAGCACACAGAAGACCTTGTGATAGTATTTCAGTAATCTCACCAATTTGATATGCCAGCTCATCTTCCCCAAAGACAGCCTGATAAGTTAGAGAGTTATAATTTCAAATTAAATGAAAACTTACATGTAGTAGCACAAAATAATCATTGTTGAGAGAATAATAAACATCAAATTTTGTTGTCATTAGCTTAGTAGAAAACGTGTGTATTGAGATGTGTGCTGTGTGATGCTTGAACATATCAAGAACAAAAAAACAGAAAAGCAATTCAACTGCTGAAAATCTAATTGAACGAAATGAGTATCAAAAGGAACAAAGATAAGTGGCCAACTTTCCATGGGTTCAACAAGAAGTTGAGGAGGTTAAAATAAACCAAAGTTTTTGTTCAAAGATTGCCTTTATGCTACTGTTACTATGGAAAAGCTTACCTTCCAAAATTAACCTCGAATCAGCATGATGTAAGATAGGTGAATGTAATAAAATCACGTCAAGCCTACCTAGCAGACTTCTTAGAACAACTTTGAGTGTATAAATAACTCCTTTCATGTGTATATCATATATAACTAAAACATTAGCTTCCTAAATTCGCAAATGACTGTGCTAAGGTATATAGGGTTGCATCAATCTCGAGCTGATCTCACCCCTGATAATAATCAGCATTTCGTCCTTCAATCTGATTTTGAGCCAAGCAAGCTTTATAGACAGCATTAATCCGATCTCGGGCCAAATGAGTCATGAATCAGTAAGCTCCCTATAACAGCATGATTCACCCTTGATTTAAGCCAAGCGTTGACTCAAATATAAATACTTAGCCAACATCTTTCTCTCTCTTATGTTCCACGGGACAGGATACACAATACGATATGGATACTGGAAATGTGATTTTCAAATATCTTAGGTTGTGGGATATGTTTTTAAAAAAAATAATTATTTGAAGATAAGTACAAATTAATATGAAGACATGTGTGACATTACCATCTTCATTTTTCATAATTATATCTCACATATCATATATTAACTGAAAATAAGATTTATGTGTCACAAAATCATATCATATCCAACATAGGAACCATAAATAAAAATGTCATTTATTAAATCTCACCAATTATCATTCTACATTTTTCTTCACATGTCTTTTTCCATGTTATCATTGCAAAACACATAATGTTTGGTCATTTACAAGCATATTCAGACATACAACA
Organism: Platanthera zijinensis; assembly: GCA_039513925.1. Classification (NCBI taxonomy): domain Eukaryota; kingdom Viridiplantae; phylum Streptophyta; class Magnoliopsida; order Asparagales; family Orchidaceae; genus Platanthera; species Platanthera zijinensis. The sequence goes on from CM077091.1 coordinate 122,127,855, forward strand.
ACAACACTCAAGTCTTTATCCCACTAAGTGGGGTCGGCTATATGGATCCTTTGTCGCCATTGTGCCCTATCTTTTGTCATAATCTCACTAATGCCTAAGTAAATCATATCTTTTCTTATAGTTTCATTAAAAAGTCTTTATTGGTCTACCCCTCCCTCGTTAAACATGTCTAGTGACTAGACTCTCACAACGCGTAACAGGTGCATCTAGTGGTTCCTTTGTACGTGTCCAAACCATCTTAGTCGAGCTTCTCGCATCTTCTCTGCAATTGGTGCAACTCATGTCTTATCTCTGATACATTCATTCCTAATTTTATCCAGTCTCGTGTGTCCACACATCCACCTAAGCATTCTCATCTCCGCAACTCCTATTTTTTGCTCATGTACACAATTCACTGCCCAACACTCAGACCCAAAGAGCATCGCGGGTCTAATTGCAGTACGTTAAAACTTGCCCTAAAGTTTTAGTGTTACTTAACGATCACATAAGATCCCTGACGCGTCTCTCCACTTCAACCAACCCGCTTGGATTCTATGTGTCACATCTTTATCAATACCTCCGTCGTTTTGAACTATCGATCCAAGATATTTAAAACACTCACTATGGGAAATATCTTGAACACCCAACTTAATAACGAAGTCACCCGTCCTTCTCGTACAACTAAATTTAAGCTCCATATACTCTGTCTATGTCCCGCCTAACCTAAAACCCTTCTTTTCTAAAGTATCTCGCCTAGATTCAAGTTTTGCGTTTACACCCTCGCGCGTCACATCAACCAAAACGATATCATCCGCAAACAATAAACACCAAGGTATTGCTTGTTGGATATGTCTGGTGAGCATAAGATAAGAGTAAAGAGAGAAGGGCTTAAAGCTGAACCTTGATGTAAGCCAACAATGATAGATAATTCCTATGTTAATCCTCCAGATGTCCTCACCCTTGTCACTGAATTTGTATACATATCTTTGATTATGTCAATATATGATACATTTACACCTTTCTTTTCTAAGACTCTCCATAAGATCTCTCTTGGAACTCTATTATAAGCCTTCTCAAGATCAATAAACAGCATATGCAATTCTTGTTTTCTTTCTCGATAGTTGTCAATGAGTCTCCTCAGGAGATGTATAGCTTCCATAGTCAACTGCCCTGGCATGAATCCAAATTGATTCTCCGAGATGTTAGTCTCTCGTCTTACTCTTCTTTCAATTACTCGTTCCCATAATTTCATGGTATGACTCGTCAATTTAATTCCTCTGTAATTAATACAATGTTGTAAATCTCTTTTATTCTTATGCAAAGGTACCAAGATACTTTTTCTCCATTAATTTGATATCCTCTTTGACTTCAGTATCTTATTGAAAAAACATGTAAGTCATAAAATTTCTTCATTTCCAAGATATTTTCATACTTCGATAGGTATATCGTCTGACTCAACCGCCTTTCCATTTTTTGTCTTATTTAGAGTATTACTTACCTTTGATTTTGAATTTTACGATAAAACGTTATATTTATATACTTTTTTGATTTACTTAACTCTTCCAAGTTCAATTCATTATCATTTGTTTCATTATAAAGTTGATAAAAGTATCTTTTACATTGCTTTTTAATATCCACATCATTCGTCAAAACTGTATCTGTCTTATCATTTATGCATTTTACTTAACTTAAATCTCTAATCTTCCTTTTCCTAGCTCGAACAATTTTATATATGTCACACTCTGCATCTTTGGTATCTAGTCGCTTATAAAAAATTTCATAAGCCTGACTTCTTACTTTACTTACTGCATGCTTAGCTTCTTTTTTGGCGACTTTATAGCTGACTAAGTTTTCATCATTCCTACAAACATAGAGTGATTTATAATCGGCCCGATTTGCCCACTTTGTCTTGCACTTCCTCTTTCCACCATCAAGATTCTTTATTTGGGGGCGCATGACCTTTTGATACTCCAAGTGCATTCTTTCCACTTGTCCTTAAATGTAAAGACATAACTTCCCATGAGATATTAGAATAAACATAAAGGTCATCTACTAGTTGTTCCATAACTGATGTCTTGAAAGCAACAACCTGCTTTTTCATCTTCAAGTTCCACCACCGAATTGTTTGCAATATTTTTATTCTAACTTAAATTTATTATATTTAATTTGTACATCTAACACCACTAACCTATATTGTGTTGTCAAACTTTCTACTGGTATGACCTTGCAATCCTTACAAATCATTTTATTCATTTAGTGAGTCATAAAATAATCAATTTGTAACTTATTTTGTCCGTTTTTAACGCATATTCAGACATATCTAGAAATATTTGAAATTATATGTGTATACAAAAATTTTATATCTAAAACTAATAGGAAAAAAATTCTGACAGTTTTTGCGACGAGTTTCCTAAAGTTTCCCAACTCTGAATCATAGGACCATTGTAAGTATCTGTGCTTCATATGTGTGTTGTGTGTGTATTTATCTATATATCTATATATAAATATATACGAGCATCTTCGCACGGGCTGCGCTCGTGCTTGATGTTCTGCGGCGGGCTTCGCCCGCATCTAGACGGGCTTCGCTCGCCACTGCACGGACTTCACCTGCTTCTACGCAATCCATCAACTTGGTGCTGCACCCGCCACTCGTAGACCACAATATCCCTACGGTGGTTGTTTGATTTTGCATACGCGCTCTGGATGGCACGAGTGGCGGGTGCGGCGTCGAGCTGGTGGATTGCGTGGAAGCAGGCAAAGACCGCTTCTATGCGGGCAAAGGCCGCCGGGAGCATCAAGCACGAGCGAAGCCCGTGCGGAGACGGGGGAAGCCTGTCTGGATACGTCTAAAGGCCACCCGAGAACATCGAACACGAGCGTATCTCGTGCGAAGATGCTCGTATCTTAGAGAATTTTAATACATATTATATGTATTTTAAATTTTAATTTTTCACTTATTATATTTAAGCGGGCTCGGTGCAAAATTCAGTTGATAGACACCTGAAATTTAATTTTGGGTTGAGTTCAAGCTATTCACACTTACTCTTCTAGATAAAATAATTTAAGCAAGGATGGCCACTAATTGGCTTACTCTTTCAACTACATGAGGAACATTTTGGGTTGAGGTAAAGTAATACAAAATAATTTGGGTTATTCAGCACTTATAATCTACCTACAACTTCAAGTGTGGACTTGACTTACTCTTACCTCTATCTTGCAATGTATGTTCTCATTTCAACTTCGTATTTCCATTTGTTTTATAATCACTAAGTGCATTATAATCTTACATTATGGACTTGAAATTGGACTTTAACGACATCAAATTAATTGAAAGTGTAAGGCTCCATTTGATTCGGCGGTGGCGGATCGATCCGGCGGGTGGAAACGGAGTGTTCGAACCGGAGGGGGGAGGTGGTTGCTCCAAACGGAGCTTTTTGGGGCGTTTCTCAAGGCGGGCGGATGGAAACGGAGCAAACGCCGCCGGAGGTTCATTTGTTTACCCTCCTTCCGGTGGCGTTTGCCCAAAACAGAGCAGCGAAACGCCCAAACAAATAGAGCCTAAGTCAATATACCTATCTTACCTACAACTTCGTATTATGTTTGAAGTCCATAATGTCCTACATTATAATCTTGCATTATGGACTTGAAAAGTAGTAGCCAATGTTCTGAAAGAGGTAGAAGAAATAAAGGGAGGAAGAAGAAGATGGATGCCTTACAAGAGGGAGAAGCCTCAGGGCTTCCGAACAGGCTGAACTTCAGAACTTCTCTGATGGCCAATGAATCTTAGCAGAATAAAAGAAGCGGTTACCTGGATAGGAAGAAGGAAGTATAAACCCTCTTGCGCGTGGATGCCCTAGGCAATCGGCAGGATCGAGCGGGATCTAAAGAGGGAAGTTGAGCTTGGAGGTCTGCATGGAATGAGGAGCTGCAAGAGCGAGCGAGCGGTAGAGCCAAGGAACGGGAAGGGAAATACAGAGCAACGACGGTAGATGCGAAGTAGAGGAGTAATATAGGAACCACCTGGAAAGTGAGGATGGTCGTCGAGTGACGCAAATGGAGGAGGATACAATGGTGCCCTAACTTAATGTCGGGGAAGTTGAAAGAAGAACAGGGAGCGAGGAAGATACTCGGAGCTAGAAAACTGAGGAGAAATGGAGGTGGAGGCCGGGAACTAGCACACCGAGAGGACGTATTGTTTGTGTTTTCCATGTGACAAAGCAAATGTAGCGTTTCCGGAGGCCTTAAGAACAGCTTGAAATTCGTGGGTTAGAATAAATCGTGGAGGGATGTGAATAGTGAATGCAGATAAATCTTCCCGTTTTAGATTTGAACGTGAATACACAAGTCATGTGTTTACAGACTTGTGTGCAGAGTTTGAGATCATCCATCAAACCTCTTGCGCCTATACTCAACAAAATGGTGTCTTAGAAAGCAAGAATTGTCACGTTCTCGAGGTCGCCCGCTCTCTTATGTTTCAAATGAATGTTCCCAAGCTTTATTGGCATTTTGCGGTCTCTACGGCTTGCCACCTTATTAATCGCATGCCCTCCTCCATCCTCAATTTTGCGGCTCCCTTCATCCTTCTTTTTCCCTCCAAGACCCCCTTTCTAGTCACACCTCGTGTATTTGGCTGCGTTTGCTATGTTCATAATCTTGGTTAGTCCATTGACAAGTTGCTCTACGTGCCACAAAATATATGTTTGTTGGGTACTCTCGCACTTAGAAAGGCTATGTCTATTACTCTCCCAAGGATCGTAAGGTTAGTATATCCGTTGATGTCACCTTTCTCGAAGACCAGCCTTATCACTCTCAGCCAATGACCCTCCACTACTGCCTCTACTTTCGCGGCCTAATGTTCCCGTTACTTCTAACCTATCACCTCTCTTTCCCACTCCGTTCCTAAATCCACCACCAAAACCACCTCTGCTTCGTGTGTATACTCGTCATACTCCATCTTCCGCTCTCCGAGAGGTGTCATCTACAAATGATATTTTGCATCCTACAGATCTGGCAACCGTCTGCATTGCTCACCTGATGAAGAATTATGTCTCCTTACAACGCCTCTCTCCGGAGCTCCGAAAATTCGCAACTTCTTTATCTTCTATCTCCACCCCTAATTCTACGCAGGAAGCTCTCCAGCATCCAGTTGAATAAGAAAAATAACCCAATGAATATTATTCATCCATCATGGGGGGAATAAATAGGAGATACAAAGATACATAAAGCTAACCCGCAATATGGGACTAAACCCACTCACACATGAATACAAATATAATAATTGCAAATTAGTCAATACTCCCCCTCAAGCTGGCACGGAGAGATCAAGCATGCCCAACTTGCCACAAGTAGAGAGGAGTTTGGAAGGCCCAACCGCCTTGATGAAGGCATCTGCAATCTACTCTGCGGAGGGAACATAGGACGTTGCAAGAGTCCCTGAACGAAGGTGCTCCCTGAGAAAGTGAATATCAACCTCAATATGCTTAGTCCTCTAGAGCATAACAGAGTCGGGGGCTAGCATAAGAGCGGACTGGTTGTCGCAAACAAGTGTCGAGGAACCAGAAGGAGGAAAGTCAAGCTCGGTCAAGAGAGTGCGAAACCAAAGGAGTTCAGTAGCGTTATGTGCCATAGCCCGGAACTCAGCCTCAGCAGAGGAGCAGGAGATAACACTCAGCTTCTTGCTTTTCCAGGAAATAAGATTGTCACCATAAAAAGTGCACGTCCCCGAAGTAGAACGACAATCAGTGAGGGAACCAGCATAGTCAAAATCCATGTAACAGGTGAGACCGGGGAACGGAGATGAACGGTAAAAAAGCCCAGGGCTAGGGGATCCCTTCAGGTAGTGGAGGATCCTAAATGTTGCATCAAGGTGAGAAGTCCGTGAAGCATGCATGAACAGACTGAGCACACTCACAGCAAAGCTAATGTCGGGACCAGTTGGTCGTCTCTTGCTCGTCGGCCGACATTAGATGCCTCCAAGAGGAGTTCCACACTACACAGTCTGCGGCTATACAGGCGCATTTCATACTTACCGCCGCCTCGCGGCTGCACTTTATTGGTGAGGGATGATATGACATGTGGAGGAATATGTCGCAACCTTCCTGGTTAGGCAATGTTCTAAATATGAGACCACTTTTCCCTGGGGTCTTCTAGAGTCCTTACTCGTACCCGATTTCATTTGGGATGATCTGACAATGGACTTAATTATGTGTTTTTCGTGCTCATCTGGATACGACTGCATCTTCGTCGTGGTGGACCGTTTGTCCAAGTATGACTATTTAATTCACTTACAACATCCTTTTACGGCCCCGGTGGTGGTCGGGGCATTCTTCTTTGATGTGGTCCAACTGCACATTTTTCCCGTTCGATTGTCAGCGATCAAGACCAAGTTTTTATGAGTACATTCTGACAGGACTTGTTCAAACTCCAAGGGATGTAGTTATCGATGAGCTCTGTCTACCATCCCTAGACGGATGAGCAATCCGAGTTACTAAACTAATGCTTGAAGACATACTGGCGTTGTTTTACTTCAGACTGCCCACGTGATTGGAGTAGATGGATGGGATAGGAAGAGTTTTCCTACAACACCTCTTTCCACTATTTCGCTAGCATAACACTATTCCGAAGCCAGTTCCCAGAGTTATGCCTTAAGGACAGGACAAATTTTTCAGGTGGGGGTATCATTATGGACACAGACGACGACACAGAGCCCAAAGGTGCTTTAACACCGAGGCGAGTCTACTCCAAGAGGAAGAGGCTAGCGGTGGAGACACCGACATGATTTATGAAGACCAAGACAGGTGTTATCTTATAAGTTATCTTAATTATTAAATTGTATTTTAATTTAAGTTGGATATTTATGCATATGGCTTGGGGTGTTCTAATACCCCAACCCTCTTGTATTTTGGTATGTTTGGAGATTTGGAAAAGAAGTTGGATCCTAGGGCTATCCATGGGGTTTCCGTTGGATTTTCTCTCCCTCCCCCTCTCATTCTTCATGATCAAGAATAGTGAAACCCTAAAGGGTAACAGAGCCTCCCTGGCAGTTGTTGCTGGTCTCATAGCGGTGAAAGTCTCCTCCATCGGGGGCTCCATGCAGGCAAATGCCGCTTGCAGTAAACTTTCAAAAGCAGCAAATTGATTCATCATCAACCTTTGCATTCTTTCAAACATTGCCTTCATGGAGTTGTTGGACCCTACATGGCGGGCCCTAATACGAAATTGCCAAAAGTCCTTGTGCAAGGTCGGGCCTCCCTCACTCAACGACTTTGCCTCCACTATGCGCATCCATCACGCATGAAGCCCTCTATTCAAAAGTCGTGAAAAGGATCCAATGTCATATCCTAACTTAAATCATAATAAAGGATTGAAGGGGAAGAATCATCCACGTCCATCCCCTTCGGCTTCTTTCGTCATCTCGCCTGGTGACTCGATCTACACACAAGTATGTGACAATTTAGTATAAGAGTCAACCATACCGGATTCAATGACCCTATGGAGGCGATGTATGGAAGGGTGTAATTGTTGGTGATTTATCAACTCGCAACTTTCGAAAACCATCAACAAGCGGCCTTGGCAGATCTCTCAACTCACATGGAGAGTCCTATTCCCCCAACACGATAACAAATACTTTGCCATTATAGGACAAACAAAAATTACCATGGAGATTCCCCATCCCATGGCCATGGGCAGGGCACTCACGGAGGGCATTATGAGAACAATGCCCTGTCGTAATACGTCAAATTGGAGTTCCTGAGATATGAGGACAAGAACAATTTGCTTAGTTGGTTGACCTAATGTGAGCAGTTTTTCATCAAACAAAGGATATCGAGTATGGAGTAGATTTCATTAGCCACTTCACTTGAGGAGGCGGACCAGATGTGGCTCGTGTTTCTAAGCATAGAGAAGTCCCATGTGACCTGTGATGACTTCACACAGTATTGTCATGTGTTTCAGCCAGATGTGAAGCAATTCTCTGGGGGTGTTGATTTCCCTCAAGCATACTAGAGCCATCGACGATTATCTGGGAAAATTCCAGAGCCTACAGACCCATGTGCCAAGCTTCCGACCTAAGTAGCATTTCACCATATTTAACGTCGGGTTTCGGGCGCGCCTAAGAGTATATGTCAAACTTGAAGGGCCTTTAGAACTCATCACTGCCATGAGCCTATCAAGGGTCTGTGATCTACTCCTTCAGCTGGACCCTGCCAACGGCAAGTGCAGACCATCACTTCCTCACATACTCTGAAAGGAGCCACATATTACGTTTAAGGTGTACCCCGATTCCAAGCTTGATGATAAGCTCAATCTAAGAGGAGTAATGTCACGGGAGATTTGTGGGCGCATATATGGAAGGAGATATCATGATGGGAGGGCGTAGATACGCAACATTTAGTTCGTATTTATTTTGACTGTCATTTTTGTTCTTCTATTTACTCTCGAAATCTCAATTTATTTAACTTCTATTTTAAGCATTATAATCTGGTATTTATATCTGGGGTGTCATATGAGCCAGGTATGCTGAATAAAATCTAGTTTCTTTGACATTAAGAGAGGTTTCTAGGGCTCTCTCTCCCCCCACTGACCCCCTTTCACCCACTGCAAACCAGTAGGCTGTCCACCATCTCCCGAGAGAAATGCAGCCTCTAACAACAGCTACAATTGTTGTTATTAAGCAACAATCCTAGTAGCTATTTCTCTCGTGTTGTCGGCGACTTTTTCAGCGCTTGTCTGTCCTGGGGCGTCCCCACTCAATGGATTGATCTTCATTCCTCTCCTCCACCACGCTCAATTCCCCTGCTTAGGATGCCCGAAAGGGTTCCAATTTCCTATTTCAACACAGGTTGTCATCGAGGATCGAAGGGGAACAACACACTACGCCCATCCTCATCACCTTCCATCACATCATGTCTGATGAATCAATATTACACATGGGTTTGTGGCACAGTGCTGACTAAAAAATTAAGACCACAATGTCCCACAAGGCTTTAATCCTGTTTAAGCCTATTCACTATTTCCTTATCTGAGAAGAGTGCAATTAAGCATATTGGCAAGGCAAGGGTTCATCTATTGAATTAGCAATAATTTGCTGATATAGTAAATGGGAAGGTGGAGATAGACCAGTAAGATTAAGAGAAAATTATAAATAGAAGCAATTGCAAAATCATATTCTTCACTTGCAAGATGAGGTAAGGCATTTACTTTGACAATATGATTATTCCGTGTTCTGACATATAGTCCGGCAGCAAGGTCAGGACAAGCAATCTTGACACCCTTTTTTATGAACATGCCACTTGTAAGACCTGAAAAGAAATCACAATAGCAAATTAATAGGGGAAGAAGAGATGTGTTTCACAACATTAACCAACACAAAATGCTGGAATATTTTTACAATCATTAATTTCAAAATATAACTTGTTCATGTAAATATCTGATGGGACTAGAGTAATAATATTGATAAGCAATTCATTAATAGAACGAAGAAGAATACATATATAAAATTGGTTTCAGAAAAGTGCAGTAACCAAGTCAAAGCAATAATCAAGTTCGGGGCAAGCAATCATTTGTTAAACAGTTAATCGTTGGTACTAAGTTTATTATTATGACTTAGGCATCCAACTAAAACTAATCTAATAGGAATCAACCGTGTCACTCTGAGCAAGTGCATTAGAACATGTTCGAGGTCAATTGACATGCAGGCAGTTAAACGATTGTCATTTGACTGATTGGAGCCCACAGTTGCATTATTTTTCATGTTTTAATATTTTATTAAATTATTTGTGTTTTCTTTGAGATTTGGGTAAACATTGTGATGCAGTGGCAAGTTGACTCAATCAAGGTTCCTAAATGAGATGAGGTGTAATGCAAGTACACAAGTGATCCGCTACGGAAATTGCAGCAAATAATTAATTACTTTAAAATTTATCAGCAGGGCACGTGCAATCACAAAAATAATTAAGGAGAACAAACATTTAATTTAGCAAGCGAAAGAGACGCAATAATTTTAAGCACGAGTGGAATAAATCCTGCAAGTTGCACAACGACTGAACAAACAACATAGAAAATAGAAATCCACCTATAATATGAGTACAGGAATAAACAACAATAAATGAAATGACTTTTATCACGATTCGCTACTGCAGGCGGCGGCGAAGGCGGTTGTGAAGGGCATCCCGGGTCAAAGAGAACGGGGAGAACTTCGAAAATATATATCGGGATTGACTATGCTAGGGTGTGCCAGAAGGGTAGCTGAAGGGGAAAGGGGAGTAGAGGTCCACGGGTGAGGCAAATTGTAATTTAGAGGGGAGGCATAATAGGCGGTGGCTGATGGGTGAAGGGTTATGGGCTGAATGGAGCGGGATAATTTCTGTAAGGTCGCTCGGAGGGGGAACTGGGCTTCAGGAGGTCCAGTGGTGGCAGTGGGGTGATGGTAAGTGATTTCCGGCGGGCTGGGAGAACTCCGGTGGTTGCTGTTGATGAAGGGGAAAACCACTGAAGGTGGTCACGGGTTGGGAGGTGGACTGTGAGGGCTATGGGCTTGGATTGGGAGGAGGAAAATGGCTTCAAGCAGCGGTGGATTGAACGGAGAAGGTGGAGGAAATAGCCGGAAAATGCCTGGAACCACGAGAGTGCCTGGCGGTGGCATTAGGATGACGGGATGGGGTCGGCAGGGCTTGGGGTGGCGAGAAACAGAGGAGGCAAAGGGTTTACCGGGGAGGAAGGAGGAGAGGCGGAGGCCGGTGTCGCACCAGCGGGAGGGGAGGGCGGCGGCGCACCGAGCAGGGCTCCAGGAATCGCTCGTGTAGCAGGACCGACGGGTTTGTGATTTCCAAACCCACGATACCGCTCCATCCGCCGTCTGCCACATTTATATCTCAAAATGGTAACTGCACAATAAACTGAAATCAAATAAAACCTCAATCGGACGGCGCACACTTGTTCGGACCGATCGGGGAAAATTACATCACAAAATATAAAAAGCTATATATAAACTCGACTTGGATCGACCATCCGGATGCGACCACGGGCTCCGATCGCCTTTCCGGGAAGTGGATCACCGCCTTCTGCGGGAATATACGCGCGTCGATCGTGGTGCGCCGTCAACTCCCCCCGGTTTAAAAGCAGTCAACTCCGGTGAGTGCGGGTGGTCATCCTCGCTGTGTAGCCGCGGGGCGAGTCTCTCGAGCTCCTCTGAAGATATCCAAGTAGTACTGTATAAAGGCCGACCGCTCCAACGGACAAGATAGCGCACATCTCGTCCGCCTGCGGTGTAGTAGTCGCGACCGATAATCTGAAGTACGTCATCTGTAGAAGTAGATGGCTTTAGCTGTAACGTATCTCCGCCTGGCAATAATGTATCTCCGCCTGGCAATAATGTATCTTCGTCTGGAAATGATGTATCTCCGTCTGGCAATGATGTCGGTGGAACCGTCGGTGGTGCAACTCGATCTGCATGTCGGGACACCGGTGGTGGCGACAAGTAGGGACTGGTGGGGGCACGTACGCATGCTCCTCGTAGTAAGGAGTCAAATCATCTACGTTGAATACTCGCCTAATGCCCATACCATGAGGGATGTCTATCTCACATGCATTCGTACCAATTCGCCGCACAACTGTATAGGGGCCCATTCTGCGTGTGCTTAATTTTTTTGCTGGACCTTGTGGGACCCTATCAGATCGAATGTGAATTAATACCTGTTCTCCTGCCTCAAAGATTTGTTCCCGCCTGTGCTGATCTGCTTGATCCTTATAATAATCATTACTAGCTGCAATATTATTACGGGCCGACTCATGAAGTGCATGCACATGTTGTATGAATGTCTTTACTGACTCCTGGGAATGATGAAAATCATAAGATAGACTCAAATCATGCAACATAGAAGAGTCAGAAACTGTATGTGAATGACCATGCATATGACGCAACAGACACAAATGACTGGCGACTGACACGACAAACTGACAAGACACATACGTAAAGTAGCAATGAAAGTCTCTAAGGATGGGTGATTTATCTGGAGATTTCTAGGGCGGGGTGTAGAAGAACTCATTAAGTGTATGGGGACCACTCAACTGACAAACTGAGATGTTGACAGTGAGTCGCGAAATCAGGATATGCCAAAGATTTCCTAAACGATACATATTCTCGGGAAGTCTGCCAGGTGATCGATGAAAATATTTGGCGTGAATAACGTCATCACCCGAAGTAACGTCGTAGATGGTGACAGAATAGTGCAACACACGATTTTGAAGGGTATCTCTCAAATGACAAAGCTTGTCAGGTGGCTCGCCAGGGGGTGTATATCAAAAGTCGTCACGTGTGAGATGATCACTGGTGCAGAAACACGACCCCTCACTAATGTGCAAACAGGGAAGCTCGTCAAATAAGCATTCCAGTGACGTAACCCCGGGGAGGTTGATAATGATAGCATGGTACTCCAAGAGGAAGGCACCAATAATAGTAGTGTCTGTGGGATCAAGTAGAATACCCACAACAAAGTCAATACCAGGCTCATGAACCTCCCAAGGGAGTAGTGGCTCGTCAGGAGGCTTATCTGGAGATCCAACGATGAAGTCATTAATAATGGGATGATCCCCCATATGAGTATAGCTGATAGAGGTCGTATCCTCGTAAGTCGGTGAGGTGTCCACTATGAAGTCAACACTATGTTCTCGACTCTCAGTAATGATGTGACTCGATATAGATACATGGGTAGAGTAGGAAGAGCCTCGACTGAAGTGTGGGTCACTCCGTATGGAGTCGATATACGGACCCCTAACCAAAGGAGACACTATGTCTAAGTGAGGTGTGAAGGATGGATATACCATCACAGTGTCACTGTGTCGCTCATCCTCACTCACGCGACCACACTCATTAGTCATACGAGTATCGCTCTCTACCTGTGTAATGAGATCATGATAAGATTCAACAACAAGATCACATGGACAACGAGCCTCATCAAAAGAGGGAGTGGCAAAATCAAGTGTCAGGTCTCTCAAATTAATCGGAGCACTACTAGACGTATCAGTGGCTTGACCTAAATTCCTAGGCTCTCTTCCTAGTGTAGATCTTATGTGATCAAATTGAGCATCTAAGAGATCAAAGCGGTCAAGAACTAATTGCTGAAATTCGGCCTCAGGTACCTCTATTTGTGGAACCCTAGGAGGGTCTAAACGATGGTGATCTCTATAGGGTTCCTAAGGATCATCTAGACGGTAGTTCCAAACATACTCAGATTGCGTTCGTGGGGGTGTGTGGGCCTTACGAACGTGTAGTGGTGATCACATGTATCCAAACTCAGATTCCTCAATTATAGGAGAGGTGTAACGACGACGACCTGAACGATACTCCATTCTATCATCATAAAGTCGCGGAGAAGTGTAATGATGATAACGTGAGGACCTCTTGTCGTAGGGATCATCTCTAGCATAATAGAATTGCGTCGAGGGGTCGGCACGATCGCTTGGAGTGGTGTGCCAGGAGTGATAATAATCATCGTGACAACCTGAGGGTTTCTCAAAAGGGGCTCGATGAGGTTGGGCACGGGTAGACTCGAGATCCCCATATAGAGGAGACGAACGACGACGATAAATAGACATAAATGAACTTAAAGACTCCTACCACTACGCATATAAATGTGGCCCAAACCTAGTTCTCTGATGCCAATTTGATGCAGTGGCAGGTTGACTCGATCGGGGTTCCTAAATAAGATGACGTGTACTGCAAGTGCACAAGTGATCCGCTACGAAAATTGCAGCAAATAATTAATTACTTTAGAATTTATCAACAGGGCACGTGAAATCACAAAAATAATTAAGGAGAACAAACATTTAATTTAGCAAGCGAAAGAGCCGCAATAATTTTAAGCACAAGCGGAATCCTGCAAGTTGCACAACGACTGAACAAACAACATAGAAAATAGAAATCCACCTACAATATGAGTACAAAAATAAAAAACAATAAATAAAATGACTTTTACCACGATTCGCTAATGCAGGCGGCGGCGAAGGCGGTGGTGAAGGGCATCCCGGGTCAAAGAGAACGGGGAGAACTTCGAAAATATATATCGGGATTGACTATGCCAGGGTGGGCCAAAAGGGTAGTTGAAGGGGAAAGGGGAGTAGAGGTCCACGGGTGAGGCAAATTGTAATTTAGAGGGGAGGCATAATAGGAGGTGGCTGATGGGAGAGGGGTTATGGGCTGAGTGGAGCGGGATAATTTCTGGAAGGTCGCTGGGAGGGGGAACTGGGCTTTAGGAGGTCCAGTGGTGGCGGTGGGGTGATGGGAAGTGATTTCCGGCGGGCTGGGAGAACTCCGGTGGCTGTTGTTGATGAAGGGGAAAACCACTAAAGGTGGTCACGGGTTGGGAGGTGGACTGTGAAGGTTGTGGGCTTGGATTGGGAGGAGGAAAATGGTTTCAAGCAACGGTGGATTGAACGGAGAAGGTGGAGGAAATAGCCGGAAGATGACTGGAACCACGAGAGTGCCTGGCGGTGATGTTAGGATGAAGGGATGGGGTCGGCGGGGCTTGGGGTGGCGAGAAACAAAGGAGGCAAAGGGTTTATCGAGGAAGGAGGAGAGGCGGCGGCCGATGACGCACCAGCGGGAGGGGAGGGCATCGGCGTCACACCGAGCAGGTCTCCAGGAATCGCTCCTGTAGCAGGACCGACGGGTTTGTGATTTCCAAACCTACGATACCGCTCCATCCGCCGCCTGCCACATTTATATCTCGGTAACTACACAGTAAACTGAAATAAAAAAAACCTCAATTGGACGACGCACACTTGTTCAGACCGATCGGGGAAAATTACATCACAAAATATAAAAAGCTATATATAAACTCGACTCGGATCGACCATCCGGACGCGACCACGGGCTCCGATCGCCCATCCGGGCAGCGGATCACCGCCTCCCGCGGGAATATACGCGTGTTGATCGTGGCGCGTCGTCACATTGCGATCGAATAATTTGGTCCCTTCGTGACGTTTAATCTAAATCTAGATCTTTAAATACCTTGGCATTAGGTCCTTTGAGGCATTAAAGATTTTGACCCAAAAAATGAAACCTCTCAATCTTGCGTGGAGAACCCACACCAATACCCAAGTCAGTTGCCATTTTACCCCGTCCCCTCCTTCATCAAACATAGGATGTTACAGACCCACCAACTTCTGCTTGGTTCGTCCCCGAACCACACATCGTACTGTAGGAGGTCTAGCTATGAGCCTATGAAACCATTTGTAATGATCCAACCATCATAATATCAAAAGTATTGTCCGCTTTAGTTAATCTTAGCCTATGCTGAGTTGAACCGCGCGGTTTTGCACTTTGCCATAGGAGGTCTACGAGAACTTTTCAGACGGTCATCCATCTCAGGACTACTCCAACCGGAGCACACTTAACCTTGGAGTTCCCAACACAACCCCCGGGGTATCCAAAAAGGTGCCTCTTTTATTTGAGGATACAATTTAAAACTTAAGCTCGACAACATTCCCTTCAATTCTGATGCGAGATTCAATTCTTTCATGAACCTCCTTTCATCTATAGCTCGGGCATGCAACCTAGATAACATCAACAGATCAATTGTCATACATTATGGACCATTTTGCTGCAAGTGAAACACGTAATAGGACATTGACACAAGTGGTTCCCGAAGCAGTAAAAGGTGCAGTAGCTCAGGCATCATTCTTTTGGAGACCACTTTGATAAGTATGCACTATATGGCCCACTTTGCCGCATGTGAAGCATGTAATGGTGTTTTTAGTAGCATAAGCAGTAGAAGATGTCGTCTCAAAAGAACGAGACTTCATCTTATGTCTTCCACCGTCAGATTTCCATGTACGAGGGTGTGCATCCAGACGTAACGGTGTCCAACTGGACGTGCGTAGTCCAATTTCGCTCGAAGAGGCAGCAATGGGCATAGGAGCTCTATCAGGAGTGGCGGGAATAACACCAGGCTCCAAACATGTCGATCATGCATTCCGTGTGACAATCACCGCTTCAGTAATCATCCAACACATTATAACACCCCAATTTCCCCTAATCAAGTGGTGAAACCTGGGAGCCACCGCTCCACGGTAACCTACCACCAACGAAGATTTAACCCCGAAACTAGTTAAATTTAAAGGGTTCTATGTTACTTACCGTGAGTCGGGTGGTAATGTTACCATTAGCGGTAGCATTCATTTAAAGAGGTCCATATGGCTAGGGAGATACTGCCGCCGCATGGTGATAGCTCTCTGATGAGCCGATTGCGTTTTAATCCGCGAACTCGCACGCTCAAACCTCTTAAAGACCAATCATACAACCAGGATTAGGTCGCACAAGGGTTCTAAAGGGAACCAAAAGCCTTAAACTAAGAGAACCGATTCTTTTCTATTCCTGCTAGGTCGCGATCGAGAGAAGGGCATAAGGAGGGGAGAACGATCGTGGGAGGAAGGAAGGAAAGAGGATTGCCAAAGCTCCGCTGCTCGGATCGACGACCGGAGAAAGATTGTTGGGACCATTGTGATCGTTCTCCCTTCGGTTTTCTCCAAGGTCCATGGCTTCGAAGAATGCTTCAAAGATAACAATCATCCCCTTCCGGTCAATAGAATTCGTATTTACATTCCTTGATTCTTCCTAGGCATTTCCCTTGTTTTGATTTTTGTGTGAATCGAAAGTCGTGACGAGTGACCCGTTTTGGGGATGCTAATATAAATTATTTGTGGGGAAGTTTTGTTAGGAAGATGGGTGATACCCTAGTGTCATTAGGATGAAAGGTCATGCGGTAAGAACAACTGCAAAAGATTGCTTGGATGATTAGATGTTTTAGTTTATGCCATGTTTTTAATAATCCGCTTATGTTCATTCTATGTAGTGGGGACTGGTCGAACCCATATCATGGGGTAATTACAGATGGAGTGTTATAATTTGGTATCAGAGCGAGATTTAGGGGTTCTAAAGCGAAAAGAAGTGGTTTAGGGAAAGTTGAACTATTAGGAAGAGATGTCTACATAGAAATATCTGTTTGAACTGTGAGTATTTTTTGTTTGTTGCAGATTATGATCAATAATTTGACTTGTGTTGTTTCCATGCGCTAGGGTGTTGGTGGTGATGCGGGAACTTCGAGACTTCACGAAGACTCCTCGGATAGCAGCCAAACTCCTCTGGGTTCTTGGACATTAATGTCACCCACAATTTTTTGCAAGATGTTGGCAAATGTCATAATGGTTATTCAAAACACAAGAGTAGGGTTAAACCCTTAAGTATCCACATCACACCCACAAAGTCTAAGAGTCTAATCTACTCCCCGTCATTATGTTCTTTTCAGTGGATTCAGTCTGATCCCTGCCACGAAACACTCATGCATCACAACCATTACAAAAAATGGTATAATCTCCATGGTCGGGGTGGTGCTTCCGTTGACATATCAGGTGAGCTTACACCCGAAAAAGATGGATTCAGCATGCTAAAACCTCATGAGTTTCATGCTCTTCATTAATCCAGGGCCAAGGGAGAGTGGAGGGGGGTGACGCAAGGCGAATCTATAAGCGGCGAGAAATCGGTGACCTAACCCTACATGTTATGCAAATCCGACGGTTAGTTCGCATATTAGATAATAAATTTCAACATCCCGCACAGATAATTCACAGTAAGACAAAATATTTTATTAGGGCATAAGCAAGCTTAGGCTTTCCTCCGCGTGGAGGGGCAAAGCGAGAGCGCGCGCCTAATGAACCCTGTAAATCACAATATTTATCTAATAAACCACCACAATACAATATACCCAAACAAATATGAGATCCAATTCAATATAAATATGCTGAAAATAATAATCCAATACAATGGAGTCTCACCAGATAGTGGGTTGACCAAGGCACTGAAGAACCCGGGGCCGGAGACGCCTGTACGACGATCTGAGGTGGAACCGGCGGCGAGACGATGAAAAAGGTGGTTGTCCTCGATGAAGGGGTGGCAGGATAGTGCCAGAAATGGATAGATCCGACCACGAGGGGATAGATCCGAGTGAAGAGGGGTAGATCCGACAATATAGAACCAGATCGGGGATGAAATTCCCAAATCTAGGCTGATCCGGGGTGAGGAGGAAATTGGATGGTCGTTCCACATGGAGGAGGGCTGACGACAAGGTATTGAGGGGGGGTCAAGGGGGCGGCTGCTGGAGATCTGAGTGGAGGAGGCGGCAGTGGGTTAGGGGTAAAAGAGTGGTCGGCTAGAGCTGTTCAGACTGGGGGGAGGCTGTCGGCAAGGGGTTGTTCAGCAGGGGCAGCGGATTGTTGGGGGGGGGGGGGGGCTGCTGGCCAGTGGCTGCAGGAAAACGGGGCAGCAAGCCGCCTGTTTTGGTGGCTGGTTTTGAGGGAAAAAGGCTATATAAAATGAATAGTAAATTTCATTATTGAATAGTGGAAAGGAGAAGGATTTCTGGACAGCCAAACGTTGACTGATTTGGGGGCTATAGGGGGCAGCGGGAGAGAGTTTGGGAGGGGAAAAAGAGGGCTAGCGTTAGGGGGTACCTTGGGGAAGAAGATAAGCACCTAGGAGTCGTCACCTAGGGTTCCACGGAGTCGGCACCGTCGCTTGATCGCTAGAATCCGGGATTTCTCTTCATCAAATTTTGCAATGCCTATAATCAGCCCACTACTCCTCTATTTATAAGAAAAGACAACCTAGGGCATCTCACCATCAACGGCTATGATTGGCCGGAGGTGAAACTACTCAAATACATCAAATAAAAACATAAAATAACGAAGTGATATATGAATTTGGCTCGCAACGCGAATCCGGACGCATCCGCGAAGTCCGATCGTCGATCCGGGCATGCCATATATGGTAGGTCGCCAAATCAGCCCCAAATGGGCCCAAAACTCGTCCTCATCTCTGCTCCGCATCAATCTCCCCGGCTTGAAAGAATTCATCTCCCGATGAATTGGGATCATAATTCTCTCGATGAATGTCAAGTACAACTCGAAGAGTTCCACCGGAAGTCATCCAAGTGTCGTCGACGAAAGAGTGTCCTCGCCAATCAACTCCCCCTTACTGAAAAAATGTCATCTCCGGTGAATGGAGATGGTCGTGCTGAAGTCGAAATCTAGGGGAGAATCGATCAAGCTCTGCTACAAGTATCCAAGCGTCATCTGCATCGAGGAGGCCCCGTCAATGTTCCAAGTAGCGACATCGCAACCCATCTGAGGTAGGAATAAGATGGTGGGATCTGAACCCTGTGATGCTCTCATCGCATATCTCTCGAGTGGCGGATCCTGGTGCGATCGACGGAGCCGAAGGTAGAACCAAAGAAGACGAGTCCCTAGGTGGGTAGGTGTAAGGAGTGAGTAGTGGTGGCCATCAGACGTGGGTGGGCTATGAAGGTGGTAAGACATCGAAAGTGGAGGTGTGGGTGGCTGGAAGTCCCCACTGCTTGCGTTCACATACTCGCGAGGCTCGTAATATGACATCAATTTTTAACATTAAATACCGGGTGGATACCCTTGCCGGGATATCAAGATCATAGGTGTTTGCTTTGATCCATCTCATGATTATATATGGATCCATTCGCTTAACGCTCACGCCTTTAGCAAGCCTCGCATGGAGCCTCACAACGCAGATTCTTACTATCATCTGCTCGTCTTCATGAAGTACCTGCACTTGCCAATGAATATTCGTATGTGATTTATAAAATTTATTATCATTAGGGATTTTCCGTCGGACCGACTCATGCCACATATGCAAACGACGGACAAACAACTCAACAAACACAAGCAAATGATCAAAAAATGACTCGACAGACTCATGCAAATGATGCAAATAAAACATGACTGACACAACATGCTTTCTATGGGAGAATCTAATAATGACCTGAAAACTTGTTAAAGGAGGTGGTCTATTAGGAGGCTCTCTCGATGGAGTGTAGAAAAACTCATCTCGTGTGTGCCGAGTACTTGGGTGACCATGCGAAACATCTACACTCAAGGGCGAGCTCATGAAGAGCAAAATGTCTCTCAGGGAGCGTACCACATCAGGGGGCTCACCAGGAGGTGTGTATGAAAATTCATCGCGAATGCGATAACCCCTTGGGTGAAAGTCATGTGCACAGACTAGAAGGCATGACTCTATAGTGTGAGGAGTATCCCTAAAAATAAAGAACTCGTCTGGTGGGTCAGTAGGTGGTGTGTCTCAAAACTCATCGAGAGTGCGATGTGTCGCCGGATAGGATCCCAAAATATCAGGAGTATGCTTAAGTTTACTAGGGGGAAGTCCTACATACTTGATGCTCCACTCAATATCCAACTACTAGGGCAAGGTCAGGGACGATAATGGAAGTGGCGTCAGTAAGTCGATACTTATATATGAGTGGCTTACCTAAATCCAAGGTTGTCAGGATCGAGATCTTAGATGAGATCGTTTCAAGGTAGGATCGGATCTGATAGTAGGGTCGGATCGAGGATCGCTCTACAAAATCAAGATCGATTTACAAAATCTGGATCGTATGATCGTAAGATCCTATGATCTGAATCACGATCCTAACAACCTTGCCTAAATCTCATCCTCACCAGGATGTGGCGGATCATCAGGAGGCTCAAAAGGGGGGCGTATAGAACTCGTCACTAGGCTCATGATCCTTCACATGAGTACCATCGTGAGAGGTAGTGTCCCCTTGATTGAGTGGCATAGCCACTACGAGATAAACACTAGGCTCTGGGCTCTCGGTCGCGATATGACTCAGAGCAATGACAATGAGAGGGGGCATAGACCTCTCAAGAACGGGTCTGTCAGCGCAGTGTCAAAATAAGAGTCTAAGGTAGGGGTGCTAATCAACCCATGACACGTAAAAAGTGGTGTGGGTGAGGGACATAACACTACAGACTCAATAGGTCGATCAACCTCACTCATAGCCGGCGTCACAAGAGACGGGTTAGAAACAAAAGATAAGTCACTCACTGGGCTAATCACCTCACTGGGGTGAGAGCAATCCGCATCGGGTATCACTTTTGTCGTGGTTGACAGGACAGTGGTAGGTGTCATGGTAACCTTAGTGTAGGAGGGACTCGTACTGCAGAGGTCAAGGTGAGAATCCCATCAACTAGCTCTTGTGGATCTCAAAGGCTGTTCATAATGAAGGGCGAGCTGATATGTCTGCTCGAGGGACTTCGAGCTAAGATAAACTACCTTAGTACGTATGTCAGACCGAAGTCCAGACCTAAATCGGGGAATGTTCATGGCTGGGTCCTCTCGGATATCACTCCTCACCGCTAACTCATCAAAATGGTCTCTGTATTCAGTGACAGACATGAATCCTTGCTAAAGGAAAAATAATTGGTCGAGCAAGCGACTCTGATATGACGCAGGCAGATACCTCTCACACAATGAACGCGTCATGTCCACCCAACTAGTGATGTGGCAAAGACGGTCTCGCTCGTAGGTCCTCTCAACACTAGCCCAATATGCCCTCGTCTGATCTAAAAGTCTAAGTTTTGCATATTTGGCGCGACACTCACCGAATAACTCAAAATGATCGAGATAATACTTCATATCCACGAGACAATAACTGAAAGACTCGGGACTCGATTAGTCGTCAAAGGAGGGGGAAACAATACGAAATTGACTCTCAAGATCTCTTTCAAAGCAACTATCCTCATAATAGTCATCTCTAAGGTAATCGGGTTGTGTCGAAGGGTCAACACGATTAGCTCGCGTGCAAGAATATGAACGAAGACAATAACTATACTGATCGTCTCTAGTGTAGTGGAGTCGTGTAGGTGGGTCAACACGATCTCTAAAAGTGGTGTGCTACGATCAAGAATAATTGTCGTAGTAACGTGAGGATTTCCCTGATGGGGCTCTGTGGGAGCGTGTACAAGTGGACTCGAGACATCCAAAGTGAGGTGGGGGCAAGTGGTGATACCTAGACATGACAGACAAACCTATAGACCCTACAACTACATATCGAACAGTGCGTGCAACCTCCCTCTAATACCAATTGACGCAGAGTGAATCTATATGCGACGAGAAATCGGCGACCTAACTCTACATCTTATGCAAATCCGATGGTTAGAACACATATTAGATAATAAATTTCAACATCCCACGCAGATAATTCAAAACAAGACAGAATATTTTATTAGGGAAAAAACAAGCTTAGGCTTTCCTCCGCGTGGAGGGCCAAAGCGAGAGCGCGCAACGAATGAACCCTGCAAATCACAATATTTATTTAACAAACCATCACAATACAATATACCCAAACAATTATGAGATCCAATCCAATATAAATATGTTTTATCTTCTCTTCTATAACCGCATCTTTCAATCTATAAATTGCCCGCAGCAAGGGGTATTTGCCGCTGCGGGTAAATCTGGCCTCGCCGCCCTGCGACCCTCTTTCTTGTATCTCAGTAGTCAAGAAGTAACTGATAGCTCATAGTTTCTCCCCAGATGTCTCTTAACATGAAGTAGTGGAGGTGCATTTTATGCACCAACAAAACGAACACACAAACTTCTGATTCGAGTTGTTTGACGAACATGCCAGTTAAAATTGTCTGACCATGACATCGAGTACTGTCCGCCCGCAGGGGCCAAGTTCAACTTGAGCGGTGCGGTCACCTTAGAATCCCTTAATCTTTATTTCGAACAGGCACACTGTGAGATCGCCCAGCAGAAGGAAGCCATGACGCAGGTCCTTGTCGTGATTATCCAGCGGTTAGCTCCCCAGACTGTCGTAGTCACGACTCCCTCTACATGCCTGGAAATTCCTTTTGATGATGCTCCATCTCTTCCAGCCCGTTCTTCTGCCCAACCTGCAGCTCCTCTGCGGCCTAAAGTCGAATAATTTACAACTGCTCGTCACGGCTTCTTCAGAGAAGCTGCCCAAGGAGGTCCGTAAGAGTGCTGAACTTCCAAGAAAGTCATGCTAATCCTCCAGTTGGTGATAGGGAGGAGCTCTAACAAACTAAAATACAAATTGCACCCCAAAAAATTCCTGATGATGAAAAGAACTTAAAATCAGTGTCGATTCGATGTCGCGCATTTTTATTGAAGTTCGGGATTTTTTATGTTTTTGCGACGGTCATCTCGTTTGAAATTTCATATTTTTTTATTATGAGAATTGAAATAGAGATGGCTGGATTTATTTTTCATTTGGTTGGTTTAAGTGGCTTTGAGATAAACCAATTGAGTTGGTTGGATTTAAATGGGCTGGCCAGTTTTTGAGTGGGCTGCCGATTTAAATTTATAGCTAAGATAATAATACTATTCATTGAGGCGGTGAACTCTCTTCCTTATATTTGTATACGGTACGACATATCTTTTCATTTTTTGTCGCTGGGAGAGCTTGGCGTTGCTGCTCCATGCTAGGGTTTGCTCTCGTTCTCTTTATTCCCCTCGGCACCTCTTCAATCTCGCATCGTCGAGGCTGGAAAAGGCTCGGCAAGGTCTGGAAAAGGCTCGGCAAGGGCTGGAAACTTTTTAGGGCTTCATCGATTCTTCTCCCCCTTGCTCGAGATCCACTCCTCCTTGATCGAAAGTGCTAGGGAGGGTTATTTAAGGTTGTGGTCTTGTTCATTATGCGCAGTTGTTGTATGTGATTGGTTTGGATTAGTGCCGACAAGCTTGGGTTTTCCCCTCCACTGTGAGCCTCCTCCCACTTCCCCTTATTCTTCTTCTCCGTTATTTTTGCTCGACTTATATATTCAATATAAGTTATTGTGTAAGGGGTTTATGTGGTATGTTCATGGCTGATCATGAGTTATTTTTGTTTTGGGTTATTCTATTACTGTGGCCGGCCGCTGGGATATACATTTTTAAGACATGCTTAGCCAGCTGTTGTGTTGAATCAGGGGGGACTACTGTTTCATTATTGGGACTTTCTGATTTTTAGAGTAAGTATGAAGCTAGGATTGCTAATTACTTTGGGGCTTAATATTACTTGCTCACTTTTTAGTTGGTTGGCCAACTGTATTGGAGATATTTGCTGGAATTGAACTTATGTTGTTGTTTAAGTTTTATTTTTTTGATTAATTTTGGGGTTTTGATTTATTTTGGCTTGCGTTGATCACATGAGGGTTACTGAATCTTATTTCTCACTTTGCTTGATTGGCCGGTTGTTTTAAGATTGGAAGGGAATGTTGATGCTATCTTTCGGATGGGGAGAAATCATAAAATTGCTATCTTTATTGTTTATGGACTGCCTTTATATGATTTCTTTGGAGGTTTACGATTTAATAATTTATCTAAGTTTCTCCACCTAGACAACTCTTCTTGAGTCATAGTTGTAATCACCGTGGGGATTTAATCGTAACTAATTAACAGCAAAACCCTAAGTAAAATAATTTCACTGATACTGCAGTGAATAGCGTCCGGTGATAGGCGCAATGAAAATCATAGTGCTGATAAAGGCAAGGGAAAATCTGTGAGTTCTTACTTCTTTAATTATACATGGTCACTTATTTTTGGAATATTAGTTGTACCATTTTTTTCTCTTATTTTAGATAATATTTTTGAAGCTTTGAATCACTGATATCTAGGAATCGCTAAAGGATGCGGACTTTGAAGTAACAAGTGTTGAGCAATAATTTCTGAGGGGAATTTGAAATAAAATACACCTTGCATAAATCCATAGATGAATGTATACATATTTAGACTTATAAATCAAAATGAAAGAAAAGAGGAATGAAAAATGTTAAGCATCTATGCGTATAAAATGATAAGGGTTAATCAAGTGCTATGGGGGATGTGAATACCCATGGCGAAATACTTTTGAAATTGTAAGCGGTCGTGGAAGGTCAGAAGCCGTTGAAGGCCTAGGGGTCGTTGAAGAACCAGATGCATGTCTACATGCCCTTATGATTTCCAATTGTTAGAAAAGCTCATGTAAATGGCCCATTATTGGGCCCATGTTCCTTTTTATTTCCTTCTTCTCCTATTAGTCTCACACCATTGTATAGGATTTCTTCTCTCCTTTTCTCTCCTATATATTTGTATTCTCTCCTTGTATTTTGATACACAAGCAATACATACAAGTTTTGAGCTCACTCAACATGGTATCAGAGGCAGCGGTTCGGTCCTTGCGGTTTCACTATCTCTAACCGCCCGGCCCGTCTTCCTCTCCTGTCCGCAATTCCTCTGTGGTCTGTCCTTCTACTCGCACCGGGTATCGGGCTCTTCTTCCCGCCCTCTCTCTCTCTGCGGTTTCTCCCTTGCTAACCGATGTCTGCTCTCCTTTCTCTCCCTCTCTCCCATGGATCCACCCCTCTCTGCCCTTTATAGCCTCTCTTCTCAACCCGTGGGCCCCTCTTCCCGCTGCCAGCTTTCTTCTTCTTCTTACCGCGCGGGCTCCTTCTCCCCGGTCCCTCCTCTTCTTGCCGAGTAGTCCTACTTGTGGCCTCTTCTCTCGGCATATCGTGCCGCGCGGCCTCTTTCTCCTTGCCGCTCGAGTGCTCCTACTCGCGGCCTCCTCTTGCGGCTTATCTTGCTGCTTGCGGTTTCTCTCTCTTACCGCTCGAGTATTCCTACTCGCGGTCTCTTTCCTTGCTGCTCGATTTCCCTACTCGCGGCCTCTGCTCTCAGCTTCTTCTCGCTGCTTCCCTCGTTTAGTCGTGCGGTCTCTCTTTCTAACCGCTATGACTTCTCCTTTTCTTTTGAGAGCCGACTTCTCTTCTCGCTCTTGTTTGGTCGTTGGTGTTCTCACAGTGACCGTGCGGATTGTCCTTGCTCTCTCTCCGCACCTGGGCGTGGCCTCCTGTCGCTCTCTCCCCTGGGCTTGTCGCCTTGACTACCCGCTGCGGCCTCATATCTAAACGCGTGGGCTTGTCGTGCTTCTCTTCTCCTGCGGCTTCCTCCTCTTCCCGCTGCAGGCGTTGTGTCTAACCGCGCGCTCTTCTTTTCGCTGCGGCCTCCCAAGTCTCCATGGGCTCCTCCATCGACTCTACCGGACAGGCGGCTAACCCTCCTGCTGACCGCCCGGCTTCTCTTCCAGACCTCCGAGATGAGCTGCGGATCACAACTATCTCATTATCTGCGAAGAAGAATTTTGTTCCATGGGTCCACTCGGTTCGTCGTGTTCTTCAGGCCAAGGGCCTTGCGCTTCACCTTACTAACGAACCTCCTTCCCCTACTACTGATGACTGGCTACGAAATGACGGTCGCGTCCAAACATGGCTCCTTAATTCGCTGGAGGGTGAGCCATACCAAATGGTCATGTACCATGAGACCGCCAAAGCTATGTGGGAGGAGCTTCACTCCTTATACTCTGGAAAGGATAGTCTTCAACACCTCTATGATATTATTACAGACCTTCAGACTCTTGATGCTGGCGGGGCTGCTGACAGGACCTCGTTTGTTACTCGTGCCAAGACTCTTGTGGAGGCCTGGATCCAGTATCAGCCTTCTACCATCGACCTTGCTGCTCAGCGCGCGCAAAAGGAGCATTGCCATGATGATGGCTCGTGTCCCGCCTCACCTTCAGAGCATCCGGGCTCAGGTGTTGGCCTCGGCCTCTACTCCCTCCCTCTTTGATGTCTGCTCTATGCTCCTTCGAGTATCACCACCCCTGGATTCTCCGGCACCCCCATCTCCGGCCCTCCTTCAGCAGACCCTTCCCCCCTTGCTTCCCCCACCGACCTCTGCTCGCGGTGGACGTTCCGGCTCTCGCGGAAGGGGGCGTGGGGGTCGGGGCCACCCCAAGTGTTCATATTGCGGCCGGGATGGCCACACTGATGTCGTCTGCTACAAGAAACATGGCTATCCTCCTCGCCCAACTGCGGCTGCTGCCACTGATGGCTCCTCCTCCACTGGTACCGACCTTGAGGCCGTTCTCCTCCAGCTACAGCAACTCCAGGGGCTTCTTAGCCCTCCTTCTGCTTCTGTTGCCACCATCTCTACCGCAGGTATTACTTTTCTTTCCTCTAGTCCGCGTTGGATCTTGGACTCAGGTGCTACTCATCACATCACCTCGATGCGGCCACTCAAGTACTCGGATGTTCCTCATCCAAAATCTATCACCGTCGCTAATGGGGCGACTGTTCGGGTCTCCGATTGCGCCGACATCTCTCTTGCCCCCTCCATCTCTCTTCGCTCAGCTCTTTATGTTTCGGACTCTCCATTTAATTTGCTTTCTGTTGGTCTCCCCACTCATGATATGGATTGCTCTATCACATTTACTTCATCTACTTTTTTGATACAGGATCGGCGGACGTGGACTACCATTGGTAGGGGTCGACTGCAGAACGGGCTCTACCTTCTTGATGCCTCTCCTCCTATCCTCTCCTCCGTATCCGTTGTTGATTGGCATCGCCGTCTTGGGCATGCCCCTCTACCCGTTCTCCAAAAGGCGCTGCCTGATGTATCTTTTCCTGCTTTCAAATGTGATTCTTGTATTTACGGCAAACAACCGCGCACTTCTTTTCCTGCTCATTGTACTAGGAGCTCTGCTCCGTTTGATTTACTGCACTCCGATGTTTGGGGTCCTTTCAAAGTTACAAGAATCTCTGGCTATCGTTATTTTATGACTTTCATTGATGATTATTCTCACACAACATGGCTTTACCTACTTCGTGATCGCTCCGAGCTCCCTCGCATATTTCGCGATTTTATACAAGAAACTCGAACGCAATTCTCCACAACAATCAAAACAGTGCGCACCGATAACGCTCGTGAATACACCGGCTATGAATTTGCCAGTATATGTGCAGAATTTGGTATTATTCATCAAACCTCCTGTGCCAACACCCCCCAACAAAATGGCGTTGCCGAACGAAAGAACCGTCACCTCCTCGACGTTGCCCTCTCCCTCATGCTTCAAATGCATGTTCCAAAAATTTACTAGAACTTTGCGGTCTCCACTGCGTGTTTCCTCATCAACCGACTCCCTTCCTCGGTTCTCAACTCTGCCACTCCTTTCAGCCTCCTATTCCCCTCTACTCTGGCCTTCCCTATCACACCAAGGGTCTTTGGCTGCACTTGCTTCGTTCACCTCCTGAGTCCCTCCTCGGATAAGTTGGATCCCTGTGCAGCTAAAACTATTTTCGTCGGCTATTCTCGCACTCAGAAGGGTTACCTATATTACTCTCCGGTAACCCGAAAGGTCATCGTCTCCGTAGATGTTACTTTTTGGGAAGATCAACCTTTCTTTTCCCCACCTCTAGCTCCTTCCTCCCCGACGACATCTCCACCAATGCCTATACCCCGACCCGTCATCCCTACTACTGCGCCTATTCCCCTACGTCCTTCTAACCCTGCTCCTGCTCCCTCCAAGCCACCAGTTATCCAGGTTTACACTTGCCTCCTTCCTCCTCGTTCTGCTACCCCTCAGCAGTCGACCTCATCCTCGGCTACCCCACGCCCTGCTGATCAGGTATCTCCCTCCACCACTCATCCTCTGGCAAATTATGTCTCCCTGCATCGCCTCTCTCCCCAACTACACACATTTTCCACTTCTATTTCATCCATTTCAGTTCCCAACACTGTGCAAGCGCTACAATATCCTGGTTGGAAGGCTGTCATGGAGGAGGAAATGGCTGCTCTCTGGGCCAACCAGACCTGGACTCTCGCACAACTTCCCCCGGGTCAGAAACCGGTTGGGTGTAAGTGGGTCTTCGTCGCCAAACATGCCGCTGATGGGACGATTGACCGTTTGAAAGCTCGGTTGGTCACCCGGGGTTTCACCCAACAACAAGGGATGGACTATGAGGAAACTTTCTCTCCGGTGGCCAAACTCAACACCGTTCGGGTTCTTATCTCGGTGGCTGTCCATCGCCGGTGGCCCTTACTGCAACTGGATATTAAGAATGCCTTTTTGAATGGCGACTTGCAGGAAACTGTCTATATGCAGCAACCTACCGGGTTTAAGACCACGGGGGAGTCTCAGGTTTGTCGCCTTAAGAAAGCTCTGTATGGCCTCAAACAATCACCACGGGCATGGTTCGACAGGTTCAGTAAGGCTCTTCGGGAGGTTGGTTTTTCTCGCAGCACGGCAGACTTCTCGATGTTCACTCGTCACCGAACAACAGGCACGGTTCTTCTGTTAGTGTATGTTGACGACATCATAATTACGGGAGATGACTCAAGGGGAATATAGGAGGTAAAACAACATCTCGGTACAGTTTTTCAAACAAAGGATCTGGGACCCCTCTGGTATTTTTGGGACTTGAGGTTGCTAGACGGCCAGATGGTCTCGTCCTTTCTCAGCGGAAGTATTATCTTGACCTTCTTCATGATGCGGGTTACTCTGGTTGTAAGCCGATCAATACCCCAATGGATGTAAATCACAAGTTATGTGCTCAGGCTTCCGACTCTGATCTATTACTCGAGAATCCTGAATATTATCGCCGTCTAGTTGGAAAATTGATCTACCTCACGGTAACTAGACCGGATATCTCTTTCGCAGTTGGTATTGTCAGCCGGTATATACATTCCCCGCGAAGATCTCAGCTTCACGCTGTTGAACGCATTCTCAAATACCTCAAAACGGCCCCTGGTCAAGGATTGGTCTACAAGACCTCATCTTCAGCTCCTACATTGATAGCGTACTCATATGCTAATTATGCTGGTTCTCTTGATGATCGACGGTCAACCAGTGGGTTTTGCACATATTTTGGAGGACATTTGATTACGTGGCGGAGCAAGAAACAAGCTGTTGTGGCTCGATCATCTGCTGAGGCTGAATACCGGGCAATGGCGTCTGTAGTTTCTGAACAAACGTGGCTGGAAAGTCTTCTTACCGATCTGGGTATAAGACTTCCTTCCCCAGCCCTTCTCCTTTGTGATAGCCAAGCGGATATACTGCCTATACATATTGCCAAGAACCCAGTATTCCATGAAAGAACTTAACATATTGAAGTTGATTGTCATTTCATCAGAGAAAAGGTTCAAATGAAGAAGATCGACCTGAAGCATGTTCCCGGGACAGAACAAGTTGCGGATGTGCTCACTAAGGCTCTTCCCAGTACACTCTTCTATCAGTGCTTGTCCAAGCTTGGAGCATACGATTTGTACGCTCCAGCTTGCGGGGGAGTGTTAAAAAAGCCCATGTAAATGGCCCATTATTGGGCCCATGTTCCTTTTTATTTCCTTCCTCTCCTATTAGTCCCACATCATTGTATAGGATTTCTTCTCTCCTTTTCTCTCCTATATATTTGTATTCTCTCCTTGTATTTTGATACACAAGCAATACATACAAGTTTTGAGCTCACTCAACACCAATTAATAAAAGAAATAAGAAATGTAATGTGAGATTTAGATGAGAAGATGAGAAATGAGTACAAATGCTGAGAAGGAGCGATAAATAACGATAAGAATATTGGAAGATACTATGAATACGATTTTGTGAACAATAAATTATTGATTGCAACTGCACTATATCTATTGTACTACTTCCTACACTTGAATATATATGCATATTGCCACTAATGTTTATTATTTACATGGACAACAATTGAAGAGATATGCTCCTCAATTAGTCATATTTTTATGACTAAGCCTGTCGTTTGTTTTTTATATATAATTGAAGCGATCTTAAGTGCGCAAAAAAAGCTAAGTTGACTGAGAAAGAATGAAAAAGACTCGCGGCAGAGCGCCCGAAGGTATGAGTTAAATTTTATGTGTGTAATTTGTGCTCATGCATATAATGCTTGACAAACGGATACAGATATAAAAATTTTGTGGGGTTTGAATTGGGGCCTCACAGGAGCCATCTCCTTTTATTGATTGAGTATATTGGGAACTTATTCCAAATGGATACAGAGAGCCTCGTTTGCCATTTTTCTCCAGGAGAGATGATCTGGTCTCTCATTTGCCAGGATTTGAGTCGTCTGCCTCCATGGGAGCTCTATTAGATGGCAACATGTGCAAGCTTCTTATCACATCCATCGATGGTCAAACTAGAGAGTGCTTATACAAGTTGTCACCTTAATCAGTTACTTGCTTAGCGGATCTTCAAAGAAAACTTTTTGGAGGTTCGCTACCTCAAAGAAACGAAAGAGTAGCCTGACAACTCTCTTTCGAATCAAGCAAGGAGATAGTGAGACTCTTGCTCACTTCGTTGAAAGATTTCAAGAACTTCTTGACGTCGATGATATTGATCAGAGCATGTATCAAGTGGCTTTGTGGGTTTGATGTGGATACCTAAGGGTCTAACCCTTCTCTCTTGCAATCTGATCATGGGACCTGTCACAAGGACTTCTTTTGTCAATACCACAGGAGCGTTGGCCATGATACAAAAAAAGTGTCGAGCTCTTCAAAGATTCGTGAAGAAATTGCTAAAAGAAGGCAAGCTATAGCATATATGAATACATTGCTTAGAAGTCTAAATGTGAATCTTCTCTAGCAATACGAAGTGCTCGCTCGATGCTTGAATTGCTCGCAAGATCTTTTGGTGGTTAGATTCATTTTCCTAAAACTCAATCAATTACCTTTGAATTAGTTTTTTTTATGGTTTGCAAGAATGAGCATTAGATGAAAATAATAAGGCTATAAACCCACCTTACGGTGGTCGCCCTGATTAAATAAGGTTGTAAACCCACCTTACGGTGGTCGCCCCGATTAAATAAGGTTGTAAACCCACCTTACGGTGGTCGCCCCAATTAAATAAGGTTGTAAACCAACTTTACGGCGGTCTCCCTGATTAAATAAGGTTGTAAACCCACCTTACGTTGGTCTCCCTGATTAAATAAGGCTATAAATCCACCATATGGCAGTCGCCTAGATTAAATAAAGTCGTAAATCCACCTTACAGTTATAGTGCTTGCCCCAATTAAATAAGGTTGTAAACCCACCTTACGGTGGTCGCCCCGATAAAATAATGTTGTAAACCCACCTTACGGTGGTCGCCCCGATAAAATAGGGTTGTAAACCCATCATACGGTGGTCACCCTGATTCAATTTCGAGTAATAATTTGTAGTTACCTAGATCTCTGTCGGCATTTGGCATACCTATGCATCAATTGAGGTATATGTGATTATCCAACTCTATCGTGCATCGAGGGGGTGTCATTATAGCTTTGATGACCTATCTAAGGAAAGCAATGACATGGACACCTACCCAATTGGTCATCTTGGCATGTGACCCTCGAATAATCCTTGGCGTTCTGGAAGTAATTTTTTGAATATGGGTGATTAGGAACATTTGACCTCCCTTTGGAAGATCCCTGGAGATATCTTACACACCCCTGCATCAAGAGAGGTTGTGGTGATTGATCAGCTCTATCATGCATAAATGGGATTTCGTCACAGCTTTGGTGACCTCTTTGAGAAAAGCAATGTTGTTGCTATTTCGCGCACACCTGCTCAATTAGTCACCTTAGCTTGTAACCCTAGAATGCTCCTTTTGTGCTCAGGAAGTGATATTTTGAA
Organism: Platanthera zijinensis; assembly: GCA_039513925.1. Lineage (NCBI taxonomy): Eukaryota > Viridiplantae > Streptophyta > Magnoliopsida > Asparagales > Orchidaceae > Platanthera > Platanthera zijinensis. The sequence goes on from CM077091.1 coordinate 122,160,160, forward strand.
TTGGGGTGGTCGAGAGCATTTGACCACCCTCTGGGCCCTGCAACATCTAAGGGTGGCAAGAATTCGCGGGTGATCAGTATGGATCATGCATGGCAAAAAAAGGTTTTGGGCAGGGGTGGTCAGGATCATTTGATTGTTCTCTATGCTGCCTAGGTGGAAAGTGTGACCGCCTAGGTCACCTTTCTAAAGGGTTACTATAGCTATGATGACAACTTTGAGAAAGGCAATTTTTTTAATTTGAGCACACCTGCCCAATTGGTCATCTTAGTCTGTGAACCTCTCATTACTGTTGTTTATTGAGAATTGTTAGAGACTATTAAGAAAGATGATGTATAGGCCCATTAATATGGCCCATTTAGGATTCTAGTTTAGTCCCATATTGTTTGTATAATTGTCTTTTTCTCTCTTCTCTCCTATATATTTGTACTCATACTTGTATTTTGGTATTCAACAAGGAAATACAAGGTTTAAACCATTCTTTTATATGGTATTAGAGTCACCTATCTTCCTCTGAGCAGATTCTTCTTTTCTGACCGCTGCTATATGCCCTCCTCTGAGCGGGTATGGTTTATGTGACCGCTGTTATCCGCTCATTCTCCTTTATCTACAAGGTTTTGCGGTGTCACGACCCGTCTCGACAAGATCAGAGTGCACTTCGGGCGGGTCGTGATGCCAAGGACAAGTAGAGAAGAACCATGTCTGCTAAGGCGAAACTGAAAAATCCTACAAAACTTCTTTAAAATTTCATGTTTTTAAAACAATGGTTTACTAGATTTTTAAAATGATGCGGAAGCCGCAAATTGGTGAATAAAACATTTTTCTTTACGCATACACTTTCTTTTAAAAAAACTGGAGGAGTTGTACTGAAATTTACGAATGCATATAGTCACCAGAATTGCATAAGTAAAAAATGTTCTAATACAAGCTTTACCCTAAAAGATGTCCACAATACGAGAGAAAATGTCTGATGATAACTAATACACGAATAATACAATACAATAGTAACTGAAGCAAATACATAGAACCAGCCGGTACATCAAGCAAAATGAAACCTCCAAACAAAGACTGAAGCTGGGTGGAGGAAACTCAGGAACTGGACGGCGCAGTCACGAACCCTAAGGCAAAATCCAAACAGAAGGAAAAATGCCTCAGAACATGAAGTTACATAATGATTCAAGCTAATAACATATGCAAAAAAGTAAGTAAAGATAACTAGAGCTCAGTGAGCTAGTCTTACATGTAGCAACCAGACAGGTAACCATGTCTAACAAGATTCTTTTATGTTAATAGGCTACTCCGGAGTTTAGCCTAGCTGCAATACCATAAGCGATCTATATTGAAGGGTGAAGGTGTTGTCATTTGGTGCACAGGATTCCAGTGTATAAAGTGATGCAAGACTTATCAACGACGGTGCTTGCAATGATCGACTAATGGTTTCTGTTACAGGTTAGTCGGGAGCTCGATTCAAGGCGTCACACCAAAACAACACTCTTAACTCAATATTTGCATATGGTAGTATGTGATTTCAGGGATTCAAGATTTAATAATGGCAAATTATTATTTTGACGATTCCAGTTTATAAAGGACTATTTTATTTCAACACGTCAAGTAATATAACTTTCATGTTTGCAAGCGAGAGAGATTTCTCTACTTGCCTCAAAGTCACGTCGAAAAACTAGCGGCAGCTAAGTGGCGCGAGCAAGGTTGGGAGCTTGAGCTAAAGCTGTTCAAGATCCACAAACGCATTTTAAATTGAATTAACAAGAGTTTTATACTTGCACATGCGTTGGATATTCGCATCACACCATAGGGGGGTTGTAGAAATTTACCTCCGTCGAGAGTGAGGGGAGAAGTAGCTAGCGCGAGAGATCGGGAATTTTGGCGGCGATTTGGAGGCGAAAATCTCAAGATTGGAGCGATTCCATCACCTAAATTGGACGAGCGGCACCGGAAACGGAAACATAAATGAAATTAGTTGAATTCACGACAAACCTAAGGGGGACCGACGTAATTGCGTCGATCGGAGGCGGAAATCCATGCAATTAGGGCAAAAAATTGAAAACGAGGGATCGATGAAATTCCTTACCCAAGGAGACCCGATCTGGGCTCAGAAATCCACGAGGAGGGGTTTCGAGTGAAACCCTAGGAGTCCCTCCCGAATTCCACCGGCCGGAACGAGGAGGAGCTTGAGTCGCCGGAGAAAAATGTTGTCTTTGCCTTCACTGGCCGGAGGAGGAGATGAGGTAGCCGTCTGCTGCCCTTACTGGCTGGCGAAGAAGAAGAGAGGAGGGAGAGCAGGCGGCGGCGGGAAGAGGCTTGGGAAGAGGTCACCAGAGCCTAGGGTGTAGTAGGCCAAGAGAGGTGTCGGTTGCAGGAATCGCCGGCCACGAGGAAGGAGCAAGAGGCGACGGGGAAGCCAGAGGAGGGGCACCGGAGGCCTACCGGAGGAGGAGGAGGCGCCGGAGACCGGGATCGAGGCTGCCGGGGGACGCGCAGGACGGGATCGGGGCCGTCGGGGGCGCAGGAGGCGGAAGCGGGATTTTTTTTTGCGGGTTTTTGCGGGATGTGGGATTCTGGACCGGGGGCTCGGGATTTTATTAAAGAGGGGGGGGGGGGGTAGGTTTAGACCGGAGTTTAGGTTGCTCTTCTTTTATATTTTATTTTTATTATTATTATTATTAGTATTGTTCAAGACTATGGGTTGTTACATTCTCCCCTACTTAGGAAGTTTCGTCCCGAAACTTTCCTGAGTACTCTCTGAGTGAGACTAAACAACGAAGTTTCAGATGACATATACTTCAAACAGGAGTTTGCAGATTAACGCATGACAGGTAACCGTAAAAGATACTGAAATAACAAGGACGTCAGATTTAGAGACGTACCAAGAATCAAGAAAAGAGTTGTGGATACTTGCTGCGCATGTCAGATTCGAGTTCCCAAGTGTACTCCTCAGACTTGCCATGCACCCAAAGTACCTTCACTATCGGAATGGTTCTCTTGCGAAGCTTGCGTTCTTGATATTCGACGATCTTCGAAGGCTCGATCGGATAAGACAGATTGGCTTCAGGAATAACTAGAACTTCTTCAAGAACACGATTAGGATCGTGGATGTACTTCCGAAGCTGGCTGACATGAAAGACGTCATGAACACCGGCCAAAGAAGCAGGTAGCTCCAGACGGTAGGCAGACCCTCCAACACGCTCTGAGATGACATAGGGTCTCACGAACCTCGGGCTGAGCTTATGGTGGCGACCGAACCGTTTCACCCCAGGAGTAGGAGAAACCTTCAGAAACACCTGATCACCAACAGCGAACTCTAATGGACGGCGGCGTTGATTTGCATACTTTCTCTGCCTCTCAATGGCACGACTGAGCTGAAATCGAGTCTTCTTGGTAGCTTCTTCCATTTCCTGAAGTAACTCAGGACCCAAAATCACCTTTTCACCGACTTCCGACCAGTAGAGCGGGGTCCTACAGCGACGCCCGTACAGTGCTTCGAAGGGGGCAATCTTGAGGCTCTCCTGATAGCTGTTGTTGTAGGCGAATTCAACCAAGGGTAGATGCTCATCCCAAGCTCCCTTGTAGTCCAGAATATAACACCGAAGCATGTTTTCAAGGATCTGATTGACCCTCTCGGTCTGGCCATCAGTCGTAGGATGGTAAGCGGTGCTTAGGTTGAGATCAGTGCCCATAGCTTGTTGAAATCCCTTCCAGAAGTGCGACACAAATCTCGAGTCACGATCAGAAACAATTCGCAAAGGAATCTCATGGAGTCTAACAATCTCTGAAACATAAATCCGGGTCATCTTCTCGGTGGAATGACCTTCCTTGTATGGGATGAAATGAGCCACTTTAGTCAAGCGGTCCACAATAACCCAAATCGCATCATGCCCACTCGGAGTACGAGGCAATCCAGTGATGAAGTCCATAGAGATATCTTCCCACTTCCATTCAGGGATAGGCAGGGGCTGCAAAAGTCCACCAGGATGCTGACGCTGAGCCTTCACCTTCTGGCACGTCAGATATCTAGAGATGAAGCGTGCAATGTAATTCTTCATGCCAGGCCACCACACGATCTGCTTCAGGTCATGATACATCTTGTTGTTTCCAGGATGACCAGATGTGCGGGACTAGTGATCTTCTCGGCAAATACTATCCAGCAACTCAGGGACATCTGGAATACAGAGTCGACCTCGGAAATGCAGAACATCATCAGAGATGGAGAAATCCGGAAGAGTCCCAAGTTCAACTTGTCGGCGAATGCGCTGAAGTGCGGGATCAGATGGCTGTAAATCCTTCACCTGCTCTACCCATAACGGACCAGAAACCCCTTCATGACCCTCGGGTGCGATGGATATGTCCATCCGGTCGAGGTCATCAATCAGGGCTGCAAGAATAACTGACATGGGTGCACAAGCGGCGACAGAAGCCTGCTGACTCAACGCATCTGCCACTGAATTGGCCTTACCAGGAACATATGTGAGTTGCAAGTCATAGTCCGAAACAAACTCGAGCCAACGTCTCTGACGAAGATTGAGGTCTTTCTGAACAAAAATGTACTTCAGCCTCTGATGGTCGGTGTAAAAGTGGCACTTCACACCATAGAGATAATGAGGCCACAGCTTTAAGGCAAACACCACTGCAGCGAATTCCAGATCATGGGTGGGATAATTGCGCTCATGAATCTTCAACTGCCTCGACCCATAGGCAATAACACGATCATCCTGCATTAGAACGCAGCCTAAACCAACTCCAGAAGCATCTGTGTAGACTGAAAAGTCCAACCCATCTGACGGAAGAGCTAGTACTGGCGCGGAACATAGCCGCTGCTTCAGCTCAGAAAAGGCCTGCTCACACTGATCTGTCCACTCAAATCTCGCATGCTTTTGAGTTAGCCTTGTCAGAGGAGCGGCAAAGGAAGAGAAACCCTTGACGAAGCGCCGGTAATAACCAGCTAACCCAAGGAAACTGCGGATCTCGGTGGGAGTAGTGGGCTGCTTCCAGTCCATCACTGCGGAGACTTTGGCAGGGTCAACAGATAGTCCATCCCCTGAAATGACATGTCCCAAGAAGGAAACACGATCCAGCCAGAACTCGCACTTCGCCAACTTGGCATAGAGTTGATGCTGACGTAGGGTGGAGAGAACATGTCTAAGATGAACTGCATGCTCTTCACGAGTCTTAGAGTAGACCAATATATCATCTATGAAGACAATGACGAACTTGTCTAGAAACTCACTGAATGCACGGTTCATCATATCCATGAAACCAGATGGGGCGTTAGTTAACCCAAAAGACATCACCAAGAATTCAAAGTGTCCATATCGAGTCCGGAAGGCTGTCCTGGGGATGTCAGATTCCTTGATCTTTAGTTGATGGTAACCCGTTCTGAGATCTATCTTGGAAAACACAGAACTACCATTGAGCTGATCAAAGAGGTCATCCACGCGCGGGAGGGGATACTTATTCTTGATGGTAACCTTATTCAGCTCCCGATAGTCGATACAAAGCCTCAAGGAACCATCCTTCTTCTTCACGAAGAGAACGGGGGCTCCCCAAGGAGACGAGCTGGGACGGATGTATCCACGCTCAAGCATCTCATCCAACTGCAATCTGAGCTCTTCCAACTCGCGAGATGCCATACGGTAAGGAGCTTTAGATATGGGGCGCGTTCCAGGCTCCACATCAATAGAGAATTCTACATCACGATCGGGAGGCATTCCAGGCAACTCGGCAGGGAACACGTCAGGGAACTCGGAAACAATCGGGATAGACTCAAGTGGAGGGGTGACAGCGTCAGAAAGTGAAGCAAACACGAAACAAGCAGGACAACCCTGACTGAGAAGACAAGTGACGCGCACAGCATGTATTACCTTCAGGTGGCTGCGGGTGGTCTGAACATGAACGCTGTAGTCTGTGTCGACAATGCTGAGATTGACCCTCTTTGCCACACAGTCTAGCTTTGCTCGATACGCGACCAACCAATTCATTCCCAGGATTACGTCGAATTCTGACATCTCCAGAACTATGAGATCGGCAGAAACTTGCAGTTCTCCAAGCAGGATCGGGCAATTGAGAATGCCTCTAGTTGATATGTAGATGTCCGGGTACAGAAATCTCGAAAGGGACATTAAGTGTTGACGTAGGCCAACTATGAAGGTCTACGATGTGGCGAGCAATAAAAGAGTGGGATGCCCCAGAATCGAATAGGATTTGCATCCACTTGTTCTTGACCTTAAACCTCCCTATAAATGAATATTACGGGAAGGTTCAAGATTATTTGATACTAAGGCAGGTAATGAAAAGATGCAGGAAATTTAAAATTTTACATAAAACATACCAGAGATGACGGAGGTAGATGCGAGCGCCTCTCCCTGAGTCGTGACGTTCAGCACAGCCTTGCCCTTATCTTGGGCACCAGAAATAGCCTGCAGAGGCTGAGCGGGAATCGGGCTTTCCCTCATGGGGCAATCTAGCTTGAGGTGTCCAACCTGCCCGCACTTGAAACAAGCCCTTTGCCTACGACGACAGTCCTTCAGCTGGTGGCCCGGCTTCTTGCAGTACGTACAGACAGTGGTGGTAGAGGCAAGCGTCATTTGAGGCGACGGGGCATGGATGTCCTTTTGCTTCTTCAGGAGAGAACGACACACTTGGGCAGCATGGCCCACCTTGTGACAGAAGGCACACACCTCCTTGGATCCGGAACCTTGCTCCTGAGATGGAGCATTCTTACGCTTGAGGTCTGATGTTGTGGCATTGCTGGTGCCGTGCTGGACCTTTTTGGCAGAATGATTCAACTCGATTGCTTCCACTTTCAAGGCGGCTCCCACAGTCTCCGCGTAGGTGGTGGCGCCATGGGCTACCACATGCTGCTGGAGGTCATAACGGAGTCCCTTCACGAAACGGCTGATCTTTTTGGCTTCATCCGGCACGAACTCTGCTGCAAGGAGGGATAGGCGGGAGAACTCTCTCGCATACTCGGCCACCGTCATGCCGAGCTGCTGAAGGGACAGGAACTTCTCAGCTAGCTTGTCCCGTTCCACAGAAGAGAGGAAGTTCTCCATAAGAGCATCCTTGAATTGTCCCCAAGTCAAGGTGGTATAATCGGAGAGGCTGCGACGCTAAAGCCACCAAGTGTAAGCATCCTCGGTCAGCTGATAGGCCGCAAGGAGAACCTTTTGGGTCTCGGGAACTCCAGCATACTCAAAATGTTTCTCCATCTGGGAGACCCACTCAGTGACCACGAAGTAATCACGGTCGCCGTTGAAGGTAGGCGGATTCAGCCTTTTGAAAGCACAAGGAATCTGCCATCGCTATAGGAGCAGTAGTCAGACTTGGCACGAGCGGGGCCTCCGAGGTGCCAGCAGGCAAGCCGGCTCCAGATTCAGGTGCAGGAGTGGTGGTGGTAACAGCTCCTCCAATCGTCCCTGCGCTGCCGGAACCAGAGCCTGGGTCAGGAGTTTGGCGTTCCCCCTCAAGACGAGTGACACGCTCTAGAAGCTGCCTCAAAAGCTGGGTAGTATCGTCTTTAGGGGCCTCCCTCGCAACAGGGATAGCTTTCTTCCTCTGCGATCGCTTAGGAGCCATCTAAAAGAAGCATAAAAGAATTGAGTAAGAGAAACAGTCAGGCTAAGCATGACGGATTGATACTACAGGTTCTAGCATTCTATTACTATTGAATACATAAATATGTAATAGTTACAGCATTTTCAGTGGACAACTCTAGGTGATAGCCATGCAAATGCAGATGCGACAATAGAATTGTGTGCGATAGAACTATGAGTGTAAAATCCATGTGTGTACAATCGTCATCTGTTGCTCTTAGCTTAACACTTGTGCAATGAGTTATGATATGCATGCAATGTAATTATGTCTATAATGCATTCCTAAAAAAAATGTCCATGAATGGATACACATGTCATGTTAAGCGTCCATATCACTTAACATGTCATGCATGATTCTAATGTCACGCACTTGAAAATATTAAACCGCTCATACAATTTAATATTTGCAAGCGGTGTTTATCCTAGTGGAACTTCATATGCATATAAATGTTAAGTTTGCCCATACTCCCTTAACATTTGCATGCATACTACTCATGCTTATGAGTGAGTGTGTGCGTGTTTCAGCCTCGAACAACAGACAATGATAGAGTGAGTGAAAGAATGATGCATGTATAGGTATTTTTACATAGTAAAAATACAAAAATAAGTAATATTTTCTAAAATACTTCATTTTTTTTAGGGGCTAGCTTTACAAAAAATCTGGCTCTGATACCAACTGTCACGACCCGTCTCGACAAGATCAGAGTGCACTTCGGGCGGGTCGTGATGCCACAGACATGTAGAGAAGAACCATGTCTGCTAAGGCGAAACTGAAAAATTCTACAAAACTTCTTTAAAATTTCATGTTTTTAAAACAATGGTTTACTAGATTTTTAAAATGATGCGGAAGCCGCAAATTGGTGAATAAAACATTTTTCTTTATGCATGCACTTTCTTTCAAAAAAACTAGAGGAGTTGTACTGAAATTTACGAATGCATATAGTCACCAGAATTGCATAAGTAAAAAATGTTCTATTAATAGCTTTACCCTAAAAGATGTCCACAATACGAGAGAAAATATCTGATGATAACTAATACACGAATAATACAATCCAATAGTAACTGAAGCAAATACATAGAACCGGCCGGTACATCAAGCAAAATGAAACCTCCAAACAAAGGCTGAAGCTGGGTGGAGGAAACTCAGGAACTGGACGGCGCAGTCACGAACCCTAAGGCAAAATCCAAACAGAAGGAAAAATGCCTCAGAACATGAAGTTACATAATGATTCAAGCTAATAACATATGCAAAAAAGTAAGTAAAGATAACTAGAGCTCAGTGAGCTAGTCTTACATGTAGCAACCAGACAGGTAACCATGTCTAACAAGATTTTTTTACGTTAATAGCCTACTCCGGAGTTTAGCCTAGCTGCAATACCATAAGCGATCTATATTGAAGGGTGAAGGTGTTGTCATTTGGTGCACAGGATTCCAGTGTATAAAGTGATGCAAGGCTTATCAACGACGGTGTTTGCAATGATCGACAAATGGTTTCTGTTACAGGTTAGTCGGGAGCTCGATTCAAGGCGTCACACCAAAACAACACTCTTAACTCAATATTTGCATATGGTAGTATGTGATTTCAAAGATTCAAGATTTAATAATGGCAAATTATTATTTTGACGATTCCAGTTTATAAAGGACTATTTTATTTCAACACGTCAAGTAATATAAATTTCATGTTTGCAAGCGAGAGAGATTTCTCTACTTGCCTCAAAGTCACGTCGAAAAACTAGCAACAGCTAAGTGGCGCGAGCAAGGTTGGGAGCTTGAGCTAAACCTGTTCAGGATCCACAAACGCATTTTAAATTGAATTAACAAGAGTTTTATACTTGCGCATGCGTTGGATATTCGCATCACACCACAGGGGGGGTTGTAGAAATTTACCTCCGTCGAGAGTGAGGGGAGAAGTAGCTACCGCGAGAGATCGGGAATTTTGACGGCGATTTGGAGGCGAAAATCTCAAGATTGGAGCGATTCCATCACCTAGATTGGATGAGCGGCACCGGAAACGGAAACATAAATGAAATTAGTCGAATTCACGATAAACCTAAGGGGGACCGACGTAATTGCGTCGATCGGAGGCGGAAATCCATGCAATTAGGGCAAAAAATTGAAAACGAGGGATCGATGAAATTCCTTACCCAAGGAGACCCGATCTGGGCTCAGAAATCCACGAGGAGGGGTTTCGAGCGAAACCCTAGGAGTCCCTCCCGAATTCCATCGGTCGGAACGAGGAGGAGCTTGAGTCGCCGGAGAAAAATGCTGTCTTTGCCTTCACTGGCCGGAGGAGGAGATGAGGTAGCCGTTTGCTGCCCTTACTGGCTGGCGAAGAAGAAGAGAGGAGGGAGAGCAGGCGGCGGCGGGAAGAGGCTTGGGAAGAGGTCACCAGAGCCTAGGGTGTAGTCGGCCAAGAGAGGTGCCGGTTGCAGGAACCGCCGGCCACGAGGAAGGAGCAAGAGGCGGCGGGGAAGCCAGAGGAGGGGCGCAGGAGGCGGAAGCGGGATTTTTTTTCTGCGGGTTTTTGCGGGATGCGGGATTCTGGACCGGGGGCTCGGGATTTTATTAAAGAGGGGGGGGGGGGGGGGTAGGTTTAGACCGGAGTTTAGGTTGGTCTTTGTTTATATTTTATTATTATTAGTATTGTTCAAGACTATGGGTTGTTACATGCGGTTTCGTCTAGCCTACCCGCTTTTGCTAGTCTCTCTCGTGGTTTCAACTTCTCAATCTCCTTCGCTCTTTTAAAGCCTTCTTTTCTCTGACAAGTGGACCCCACTCCCATGCTTCTGCCCGCTCGGCTATCCGCTCGGCCCTTTTCTCCTCGTGCATCTCGCTAGTGCTCTTCTAACTGCTGCGGGTTGTCTAGCTGTTACAGTCTCCTCGTCGTAGTCGTTGCGCTCTTGCGGTCTTTTCTTGCGGGTTGTGGCATGTTCGCCTAACCGTTGTGCTTCTGTTCGCCTTGTCGCTGGCTCATTTAATCGATGCAAGCGTTGTTATCCGCTCCTCGATCTTGCTTGTCGTTGCTTCTGTTTGCTCCGCTTCTCGCGTATTATCGACATCTTCTCGCGGCATGCGATCTCTCTGCCTAGCCGTTGAGTCTCGGCCTATTGTGCTTCTAATTGCGGCTCTGCTTAGTCGCTGGTCTGCTCTCCTTAACCACTGTAAGTTGCCTGCTTAACCGCTGCGGGCTATTTCTATCCACTGCGGGCCCTCCTTCCTACCGCAGGTGTGGTCTCGTCTTGCCATTGCGGTCTCTTTTCTAGCCGCTGGTGGTCTCGCCTTACTGTTACCTTTGTAACCGATGTGGTCTCTTCGTAACCGTTGCGGTCTCTTCTTTAACCGCTTCTCTTGACGCTGGTGTATTGTCGTTGTGACTGTTGCGGGTTCTTTTCTACTCGCTCATGTGCTAAGTCACTGTGACCGCTGCGATCTCAGTCTCTTAGTCGCGGCGGACTCCCTCTAACCGTTGCAACCAGCTCTAACCGCTGCAGGTTCATGGCTTCCGAGGATTCTAATGCCACCTCCGCTCTGCCTGCTCGTGTTGCGGCTCCAGTTCCCAAGCTTCGCGATGAACTCCGGATTACTACTATCTCCCTCGATGGGAAGCGGAATTTCGTGGAATGGGTACACTCAGTTCGTCGAGTACTGCAGACGAAAAGACTTCTTCATCAGTTGACTCGAGTCACTCCTACCGCCCCCACCGATGAGTAGCTTCGGGATGATGGTCGGGTCAAGTCAAGGTTGTTCAACTCCATGGACACCGAGCTCTATCGGATGGCTATGTATCATGATACGGCGAAGGTCATGTGGGAGGAGCTCCATTCTTTTTACTCTGGGCAGAATAGTCTTCAACACTTGTTCGACATCATCTCAGACCTTTAAAACCTTGATCCCGGGGCTCTCGGTGATATCATCTCCTTTGTCGTTAAAGCCAAGACCCTGGTCGAGGCCTGGATCCAATAAAGAAGCTATCGGTATTACGATGATGATGTCCCGAGTTTCTTCTCACCTGCACAGTGTTCGAGCCCAGATTCTCCCATCTACTACCACTCCATCTCAGTCAGATGTGTGCTCTATGCTTATGAAAGTCACCCTGCCCCAGGATGCTCCTGTTACTCTCTCCCCAGCTCTTCTACAGCAATCTACACCTGCTTCGTCAGCTCGGGGGTCCTCAACCTGTGGGGTACGTAACACATCTAGAGGACGTGGCCGGTCTGGAAGATCTCCGTTTAAGTGCACATATTGCGGTCAGGATAGTCATCTTGAGGCCACCTACTATCGCAAACATGGCCTGCCTCCACATCTTGTTGCTCCTGCTATGGCTGATCTTTCTGCTTCTCCTGCCACAAATTCTGCAGCCTCTGCTCGGGAAGACATTAATGCTCTACGCACTCAGCTTCAACAACTACAAAGGGTGATCTCTTGCTCCTCTGGATCCATTGCATCTATTTCAAATGAAGGTATATCTTGTCTCTCACAGGGCTCTCACTGGATTGTGGATTCAGGAGCCACACACCATATTACTTCGCAGCGCCCTTCGCAATATTCGATGACTGCTCACCCCAAGTTCATTACTGTGGTTAATGGCAATACCACCCCCGTATCCCGCACTGCTGATATACCCTTCACACCCACTCTCTCTTTGTCTTCTGTTCTTCATGTTCCAAGATCACAATTTAACTTGCTCTTTGTTAGCCTCCTTACTCTAGACCTTAATTGTTGTGTTACCTTCTCACCTTCTTCCTTTGTTGTGCAGGATCGGCAAACGCAGAATATCATTGGTAAGGGGCGGATGTCGAATGGGCTCTACTTCCTCGACGTTCCTCCTTTTGCTCTCTGTTGTCTCCACTACTGATTGACAACGTCGTCTTGGGCATGCTCCCCTCCAGATTCTCAAGAAGACTCTTCCGGATGTCTCCCTGCATGAGTTTTCTTATGAACCTTGTATCTTTGGAAAACAACATCGTGTTTCCTTTCATCCTACTTGTACTCGGAGTGATACTCCTTTATCATTAGTACATTCTGATATTTGAGAATCTTATAAAACCCCTAGTATGTTTGGCTATCGTTATTTTGTCACTTTAATTGATGATTACTCTCGCTTAACCTGGTTATACTTCGAGATCGTGCTAAACTGACCTCTATATTTCGTGTCCTTATGGAAACTCGTACTCAGTTCTTCTCTCCTTTAAAAATCATTTGCACTGATAATGCTCGGGAATACACTAGCCGGACATTCACGAACCTGTGCACAGAGTTCGGCATTCGGAAAAACCTTTTTTCAAGTCTATTTATATCCAAGGATAACAAACAGACAGAAGACCTTTAAGAAGTCCGCCAAAACTCGACTTGCGTCGATATGCATCGACTTACAGTCGGCGTGTGTCGATAAGAACTCGACGCAATGTCGATAAGCAGTCGACGACACTCGACGCAACTTGCGTCAACAGGCAGTCGACGCACTTGCGTCGAATAGAAGTCGACGTAACATCGATATCTAATCAATGTAGCGTCGATTAGAGGCCCACAGACACATCAAGCTTGGCTGCGTCGATAGGAAGTCGACGTGAGTTAAAACACACTCGACGTGCGTCGATACGCACTCGCCGCAACCCGTCAGTATACTTTATGTCATAGGAGTTGTTCTCAAGTCATATCCCATATGAGTGATGCCAACATAATCCTTCCTCCAACTTCTCATAGCACTCTTATGTATGACCCTATAGGCTCAAATCGCGTTGACAGTGAGACTAACTGTTTGACTACTTCAAGATCACCATAGGAACACCAACACATACTACATGTAGGCTAATCAACTTTATTTTTGGCACCATGACATGGTCACTCTGAACCATTTACTCCAGTCGAGCACGTGGCACAACGGTTATATCTATGATTTAAGGCGCAGTTTAAGCAGAAGATTTAAATCAAATTAATTCACAGGATTTGCTGCATGAAGTCAGGGATTGCCAACAAGGGAAAATATTCTCATTCATTAGAGAATATTTCCAAGATTTCTAAATCATTCCTTTATTAGATTTTGACAGTCGTTGAAAATTCCATTTCAAAATTGCTTCCTAAAGTTTTGTTAGCCATTTGAAGAATTCCAGTCAGAAAAGTTCTTATTTGGTAAACCTTTCTTAGGTTAATTTAAAAAAACAACTATTTGAGGTTTCCTATTTAAGAATTTGCAGAAGAAAGATTGACTAGCCGTTGGAAAATTCAAATTCAATCTTTGATTTCTCTGCGGCCAAATCCAGTATAAAAGAAAGACTTGGAGATTTGAGAATGTTGTTGTTGTTGAGAATTCAAGCTCTAGCTCTTGAGAAAAAGGATTGCAAGCACTTAGTATTCATAGAGATTCTTCACGACTCACTCTTCTAAGTTCTGTGAAAAGTTTTAACAGTGATCAATTTTCGACTAGAAACCATCATCAACCACTACAAGTTCAGAGAAGGTTTTTTTATCTTATTTAGCAAAACATCTTTTGGGAAGAACTCCTTTTCCGATACAAGATCTCTTGATCAAGTCATCCATTCCAAGAGATTATATTAAGTGATGATCAAGAATAGGAAGAAGAAGCATGTTGTGTGTGCTTCTACTTGAAGACTCAAGCTCTTGACTGTTGAGTCAAAATCTTTTTGCTATTACATTGTAAGATCCTTGAAGGATTTGAGTTTGTAAAATCCCTGTGTGAATCTGAGTGTAGGATCTGTTTTCAAATCTGAGGTTGTATGGCTTAAGGAAGCCTGAGTTTGTAGGCTTGTGTTGAAAGCCTGAGGTGTAGGATCTGTTTGGAGATCTGAGGTGTAGGACCTGTGTGTAAGGGTCTGAGGTAGGGAACTTGTGTTCCTGAAATTGTAAGATCAGAGTACCTGAGAAAAGAATTTGGAAAAATTTGACCTAAGCTAGCTCTTTGCTAGATAGGTGTAGAGGGAAAGTGAATGTACCTATTCTTGGGGAACCACTATAAATTACTGTGTGTTGTGCGGTGTGCTGTTTTTATTTGTTGTGATTTGCTTACTCATTGTGCTCTCTAAGTGTATCTTAAGAAAATTCAAAATTAAGTAAATCACTTATTCACCCCCTCTAGGTGAGTAGAAACCCTCATCTTTGAACCACATAGCTCAGAGAAGAAATGTATCTCTTCAAAGAAGGTAATTTCTTGGGCAAAATACTTCGATGAAGATGAGGATAGTGGCTCTGATACTATAACGAACAGAAAAGAGATGAGTTTGAATGAGTCTATTAGTTCTCTCGCTATCAGTAAGCACCTCTTTTTATATTGATCATAAAGGAATAATTACCAAAACTTCCTTTGGAAGTTACCATAATTACAGGTTGCACCCCGTTAATTTAAAAATTACAAAAAACTCCCCTATAAATTTACATGTCATAACATTAATACAATCCCCCCCCCCAAATATCTAAGAGGGGAGGTTCAAGTAATCATGTGTTTCCCTAATAGTTTCACTTTACATTAAAGCCACTCTAATGAGGGTCCCGCTTAGCTTAGATTTTATGATTCTCAACAATAACTAATTTTGCCATGTATTACAAGCAAACATGACAATTGAATTTATAAAATGGAGAAAACTTCATTAAGGTGGTTGAGAAAATGCTTGTTGAATTAAGAAAACAATGAGGAAAATTATCAACAAAGGGTCACTTGCACCATTTATCTAAGCACTCAAGTACGTATTTAACATTACTGGAGTAGAAATTCAGTAGCCTTCGATCAATAATATCCTTAACCAGAATTGATCGTCGCACTAAATTTTCCTCAGCATGCAACAAAAGTATATACAAAAAGTCACGTAAATTAGAACTTTACTTGACTCCAAGATAAAAGATTGAACAACCTGTTAGAGAGCCATGGTCAGTATGCCAGCCACACCAAGATGAAACACCAGTATCGTTTTTAGTTCCACTGCAAGTTCAAAGTGAATAGTGCATCAAAAGGTTGTTGAAAACTTCATCTATGTGCATAAACTAGAAGTCCAGTAAAAGATAATAAAAACTACTATAAAGGTTGATAGAGTTTATAAAATCATTAAGGGCCCGTTTGTTTGCAACGTTTTCATAGCCCGTTTTCGTTTTGAGTTTTCGCAATCCCAATGTTGTTGTTCGTTTGGCTATGTTTTGCCCCGTTTTCACTCCTTCATTAAACCCCCCTCTCAAAACATACCTATTCCCCTCCGTTTTCACGCGTTTTGCGAAAGGCCCGCCTCCTTCCCGCGAAAAAGCTGCGGAAACCCTCCAGCGCCGTGAAATTCCTCCGACCAGCACCTTGCGCTCATCTCCTCCCGGCAAACGCCCCTCCCTGCGATATTGCTGGGCCCCGGACGGAAGTGCTACAGGAGGCCCGATCATCTTCTTCCTCCCGGGACTGTCGCAGATGGGACGACTACTGCTTGTGTGCTAGCAAGGGAGATTATCAAACTTGGTTTGCTTAGTGTTACATCTGGCGTAAATCCTGTTTCCATCAAAAAAGGCATTGATAAGACTGTGGCGGCGTTGGTAGAGGAGCTCGAGAAGATCCAATTATACCTATTCTATGTCGTTACAACTACTGCTTCCATTTCATCTGGTAATGATGAAGTTGTGGGAAATATGATTGCTGATGCTATTGACAAGGTTGGTCATGATGGTGTTCTTTCCAACGAGTCTTCTTCGTCTTTTGAGACAACTGTGGATGTTGAAGAAGGGATGGAGGTATGTGGAGATAGTTGAAATCAAGTTGTTTTATTTTAAGTTTTTGTTTTGTATTTACCCATAAGGGTATTATTGTCTTTGGATTTTTCCCTCACTTATATAAGTGCAGGGATCTCTCTTTTCTAACCTAACAGATTTAATTCTCGTCTTTCCTACTTGGTATCAGAGGAAGAAAGAAAAACCCTAGCCGCGACCGTCCCGCTCCCTCGCTCGCTCGCCCGTCCTCCTCGCCGCTCGCTCGATCGTCCCGCTACCCAACTCGCTCGCCCATCGTCTTCTTCTAATGTGGATGCCGGGCGGCCTCCTAGCCACCGTCGGGTGCTGAGAAGGACGCCGCCTCCGTCCTTCCATGAAGCAGCCGGACCTCTACCGATCTTCTCCGACGCGTCCGATCTTCTCCGACCTTCTCCGCTTCCCGCTTCACCAGATGTTGCCGCCGATCGGGTGCTGAGAAGCTCGACTAGCCTCCTTCTTCAGATCCGGCTGCTACGTGCGGTTTTCTCCGGCCTTCTTCTTCTTCATATCCAGCCACCGCCGCCGCCTTCTTCCTCTTCAGATCCAGCCACCGCCGCCGCTCTCCGGCCTATCTTCTTCACCGGATGCTGCTGCTATTTCTCCGGCACCTCTCCTTTTTTCAGGATCTGATGTAACTAAGCCTCTTCCGATCTGATCTCATGGATGATTCTTCGATTGGTGGTGGCTCTTCATCACCGAGTGTTTCTGTTCCCCACATGGGGGAAACCCTGCGGTCTTCCGGTTCCCAGATGGGTGAACTCCAGCGACCTTCTGGTCATGCTAGCTCCTTGAAGATTACCACGGTGCCGTTAGATGGCACTAACTATCTAGAGTGGTCTCGTGCGGCGCAGCATGTTATTCGCAGCCACCAGCTCTTTGGATACATTGATGGGACCAAAGTGGCACCCTCCCTGACTGATCCTGCCTGGTCGCGTTGGGATTCCGAGAATTTCCTGGTGGTTTCCTGGCTTCTCCACTCTATGTCTCAAAAGGTATACCGCAGCTATATGCTAATGGACTCAGCTTACGAGATTTGGACTCGCGCGCGGGAGACTTATTCTCAGATCGGGAATTCCACTCAGGTTTATGAGCTGACCCGCCGTATGTTGGAACTACGACAGGGATCTATGACTGTTTCCGCCTACTACTCTGAGTTCGAGCGTATATCTCAGGAGTTAGATTACTTCAATCAGTTTACCCCTGCTTGCACTACCGATGCAGTTCTGTTGCAAAAGCGAGATGAACGATTTCGTCTTCATGTGTTCTTGATGGGTTTGAGCATGGAGTTGGATATGGTTCGCACCAATATTCTTCATCGCTTACCCCTCCCATCACTCAGGGAGGCGTTCAGTATGGTTCTTGGCGATGAAGATCGTCGGAGGTCTCTCAACACGGCGGCTTCCCCCTCTGACCGCTCGACATTTACTAGTATTGGCCGTGGTGGTTCTAGCCATACCACCCAGATTCCCACCTGTGACCATTGTGGCCGTCGGGGCCATTCTCGGGAAGCGTGCTTCAAGCTTCATCCGCACCTTGCTCCACCTGGATACGTCCGTGGTCGTGGACGTGGGCGCGGTCCTGGTCGTGGTGGACATCGCCAGACTGACACCCATTCTCATGATGCTGCTTACTCCACAAAGATTCAAGGGGTCCATCATGGCCAGCTCCCAGATCATTTCACCATGTCTGAATTGGATGCGCTCCGCCGTCTGCTACACTCTCAGTCTGATCCTACACCGAGTAGCTCCTCTTTGTTTGCCACTGTTGCGATGCCCAGTGCCCATGCTGCTGTGACTCCTTCGTCTGAGTGGATTATTGACTCCGGAGCTACTGATCATATGACCGGGTCCTCTACAGGTTTCTACTCCTACACACCCTTGTCTGGTAAGGACAAGGTTGTATCTGCCAATGGCACCTTGTCCCCTATTGCTGGCAAGGGCAATTTCTCCTGCTCTTCTTCGTTTCCTCTCACTTCTGTTTTGCATGTTCCATCATTTCCCCGCAGTTTACTTTCTATTAGCAATCTTACCAAATCTCTTAACTGTTTTGTAACATTTTTCTCTGATTCTTGTATTTTTCAAGAACTGGGTACGAAGCGAATACTTGGAAGTGGTAGGAACCGCGATGGTCTGTACTACCTGGATGCTACACCATCATCCCTTGCTCTGTCCTCTTCTGCTGTTTCTACTCCTGACGCTCGACGCTGGCACTTGTGTCTTGGTCACCCGTCTCCTGTTTATCTTCAGAAACTTTTTTCTGCTTTATCTCAGCTTGTTTCTAGTTTTAAACGTGATGTTTGTGAAATGTCCAAACATGTTCGTCATTCAGCATCTCACTTATCTTCTCCTAGTAGTGTTCCTTTTTCTGTTATACATTCAGATGTCTGGGGACCTTCCCCAGTTGTTTCTTTGATTGGATATAGATAGTTTGTTACGTTTATTGATTGTTTTTCCAGTACTACTTGGGTTTATCTTTTAAAAAAAAGGGGATGTCGCTTCTGTCTTTCAAACCTTTCATAAGATGATACAAACTCAGTTCAACAGAACCATTCGTGTCCTTCGTAGTGACAATGGGGGTGAATATGATGATCGTGGTGTGTTTGGGGCCTACCTCTCGAACAATGGCATTATCCACCAAACTACGTGCGTTTACACTTCCACCCAAAATGGTGTGGCGGAACGAAAAAACAGGCATCTCCTTGATGTTGCCCGTTGCCTTCTCACCACCATGCACCTTCCGAAATCCTATTGGGGCGATGCCATCATGACGGCTACTCATCTTATCAACCGTCTCCCCTCGCGGGTTCTCGCTTATGCTACACCTCTGGCTCGTCTGACTTCTAAGACTGTTGTTCATACCTCATCTCTTCCTCCTCGTATCTTTGGGTGTGTTTGTTTTGTTCATGTTCACCAGCCTCTTCGGGATAAGCTCGATCCTCGAGCCATCCGATGTATCTTTCTTGGTTCTACCACTACCAAGGGGTACAGATGTTATCACCCCCCAACCAGACGTACTTTCTGTACCATGGACGTGACGTTCCGCGAGGATGAATCATATTACCTTGATTTGACTCCTTGTCGTCAGGGGGAGAAGGAGGATGAGGTCATTGATACTATCGCACTTCCTGTCATTGGTACTGTTCCTCTCACTTTTCTTCCTCCTACTTCCACTACAGATATTCCTCCTACTTCCACTACGCCATCCACTACAGATATTCCTCATACATCTCCCTCTTATCATCCGTCTCTCATTACTCCTCTACCTCATATATATCATCTTCGAAAACCAGGTACACAGCCCACTGTCGCCCCGCTGTTGCCAATGCTGTCTTCAGACTCAGATCCTGATGCTGATTTACATGTTCCCATTGCTCGGCTACGTGGTAAGGCCCGGTGTACTGAACATCCCATTTCTAATCATGTTGCTTATGATCATCTCTCTAAAACTCACCAGTCATTTATATCTTCCTTGTCCGAGATCTCTATCCCTAAGACATGGCAGGAGGCACTTTGCATCCCAGTATGGGCTCAAGCAATGAAGGAAGAAATGTCAGCTTTGGAGAAGAACCACACTTGGGATGTCACCTCTCTCCCCCCTGGCAAGAAACCCATTGGTTCAAGATGGGTTTTCTCAGTTAAGCAGAATCAGGATGGGAAAGTTGAGCAATATAAAGCTAGGTTGGTTGCTCGTGGTTACACTCAGACTCAGGGGGTTGATTACCAAGAGACCTTCTCTCCTGTAGCAAAGATGGACTCTATCCGTGTGATCATATCTTGTGCTGCGATCTTTGATTGGGAACTTCATCAACTGGACGTTAAGAATGCATTCTTGCACGGTGACCTCGAGGAAGAGGTGTACATGTCTTTCCCCCCAGGTTTTGTGAAGAAGGGGGAAGAGAGGTTGGTTTGTCGGTTATGGAAGTCCCTGTATGGGCTAAAACAGTCTCCGAGGGCATGGTTCGGCAGATTCCACAAGGCCATGATCAAGTTTGGCTACAAACAGGGACACTCTGATCATACATTGTTTGTCAAGAGGAATGAAGGGAAAATTATTGTGCTAATTGTTTACGTTGATGACATCGTGATCACCGGAAATGCTACAGATGAAATCTCAAAGCTGAAGGGACTTCTCTCAACCGAGTTCGAAGTAAAGGACCTGGGAAGGCTACACTACTTCCTAGGAATTGAGGTGACACGTTCTGACAAGGGTATCTTTATCTCCCAATGCAAGTATGTGTTGGACCTGCTGACAGAGACTGGCATGCTTGGGTGTGCCCCCGCTAACACACCTATGGAGGAGAACCATAAGATTGATCAGGACAGCAATGGTGATCGTACAGATGCTCCTAGTTATCATAGGTTGGTTGGAAGGCTCTTATACCTCTCACATACTGAGTAGGTACATGCATGCCCCAAGGGTCAGACACCAGGAGGCTGCCTATCGTGTTCTCCGGTATTTAAAGAAGTCTCCAGGACGGGGGCTGATGTTCTCGAAGAACAAACATCTGTGGATCGAGGTCTTCACCGACGCAGATTGGGCTGGATGTCATGATGACCGGAAATCTACAACAGGTTATTGCACCTTCATTGGAGGAAACTTGGTTACATGACGTAGCAAGAAACAAAGTGTGGTGGCCAGGTCCAGTGCTGAAGCTGAGTACCGTTCGATGTCTCAGGGTCTTTGTGAAGGCCTTTGGTTGAGCATCTTATTGCAAGATCTCGGTCTTAAGGAGAAAGCTCCCATATCCTTGTACTGTGACAATAAAGCCGCCATCAGCATAGCGAACAACCCAGTTCAGCATGATAGGACCAAACATGTTGAGGTGGATCGTCACTTCATCAAAGATCATCTTGACAAAGGAAGTCTAGTCACACCCTTTGTCCATTCCAGAGATCAGTTAGCCGGCGTCTTCACCAAGAGTCTTGGCTCCGATGCCTTTACTGATGACATCCATAAACTCGGAATGATAGATATCTACCATCCAACTTGAGGGAGAGAGTTGAAATCAAGTTGTTTTATTTTAAGTTTTTGTTTTGTATTTACCCATAAGGGTATTATTGTCTTTGGATTTTTCCTTCACTTATATAAGTGCAGGGATCTCTCTTTTCTAACCTAACAGATTTAATTCCCGTCTTTCCTACTGAGATTTGCATATTTATTTATTATGTAGGGCTGTAGTTCTCTTATTCTGCGCCTTGATAGTGCACTGAACATTATTATGCAGATTGATAGAGGTTATGTCTCCTCACAATAAGGTTTGAAGATCCAATTATAAAGATTCACAAATTAGATAAATATGAAATCCCCAGCTCAAATTGAAAACCATGTGCAAACGAACATGAGTTTTCGTTTTGCCTCAAAACGGACTTGAAAACCATGTTGCAAACGAACAGAAGTATTCGTTTTACCCGAAAACGAAAACACTTGATTTTTCGTTTTGAAGCAAAACGAAAACCAAAAATGAAAACGTTGCAAACGAACGGGCCCTAAGTATTTTTACTACACAAATAAATACTAAAATGTGATCGAAATCAGTGTTTTACCTTTGCTGTTTGGAGAAGTAATATAACAAACGACCTTTGTGGCATCTAGAACGCATAAGTATCTGCTGAAGGTGATCATCGTCATTTGTTTTAATTGCTTTAGAAACTATAAATGTAAGAGAAGTCAGAGCCAGAACAGGAATAAATCATCACATCACTGCATGCAAACTCAGGAACATTAATTTAAACAGAACTAATTAAGCCAGGATCACTTAGCTGAAGTCCTTTGTTTCTGTTGAAGAAATTATATATACTAAGGCCCATAGCAAGATCCACCTAAGCTCACTATCTCTTTAGGATTTTAGTCTCATATCTTAGAATGAGATTGTCTTTCCATCCTCTCTTCTTATATAAGTGTATAAATGCTTGTATGATTAATTATTGTGAAAAATAAAAAAATATTTAGATTGTTTCTCTACTTTTCATGTTTTTCTACATGGTACCAAAGCGCTTGTCAAAATTTTAATCTTTTCTGGCCTTTTCTCTCCACGCCATTAACGTTTTGTGCGGTGGTCTGGTCTTTACCTGATCACACATCGAGTCCCTCTGGGCCTGTGATGAGTAGGATTTGTACATATTTTTAGTATATAATTTAGGTTAATATGTATATGATTTTGTAAATATTATATCTATTTTAATTAATAAATCCTTTCTTTTATAATTTTTGTTCTAATAAATGTTTTTATTCTGTTTTGCAGATTTTTCTTAACAAATTGTGCAAAAATGCAAGTACAAAACCTAGATCAAGCACGTGAACCTGGGCATGTCAACATAAAGATCATGCCCCAGCTGTTGTCGTGTTCAGGAGGAAATTCCATGTTGATTCAGACAAGTCACGCCCATGCCCCAAATTACACGCCCCTGTAAGGTCGGACATGTCCAATCGAGCCGACATTCTGCCGTCCCGAGTCCATCTAGCCGGTTCAAGTCAAGTCACGTCTGTGTCCTATGTGACACTCTCGTGTTCGATGACTCGGCTCTCAGGACAAGCCTATCACGTCATTACGCCAGCTACACGCCTCATTTAATGCAACTGCTCATGTACACGCTCGTGGCATGGTCACGAGCGTGTTTTCTGACTTCTGTCACACTGTCACGCAAGCTGCACGCCGCAATCACCAGCTGATGTCGCACAATGATTACACACCCATTGTTGCTCGTGCTTTGAGTCAAAATGTTGTAGGATGGTCTGACCTCCTCTACCTCCATAACATGAGTGAGAGTTATCCCTTGCACTTAGGTCCGATATTGACCAAATATCTGGAGCACCAGGCCACTTATACTCACATTGGAGCAATTGTGGGTGCACACTTTGTGACCCGAATTGCAAAAAGGACGGGTATTTGGCGCCAGTTGTCCCCGATGGACCTTGTGATTAAGGTTGAGGTGATTATGCTCCAAGCAATGGTGCATTTCTGATTACTGCATGTAGTAGAGCGAAAGAAGAACCAGAATTAAGAGCGTTAGGCCAGGTGCCGATGAGGAGGACGACCAGTCAGCAATGGCGAGTGAAGAACCTTCTGTACATCGGTGACCCGCGCGTGATCAGAGAGTTGCCCCAACTGCTCCGGAGCAGAGCTGAGTAACCTGCACCGGAGTTTAAATCTTCTTCATCATTTCATGGGCAATTGTCGTACGTCCCGCCGCATATCAACGAACGCTTATGAGTATTTAGAGGCTGTGACTTTTTGGATGCAAGAATTCATTTATCAGCAGGCGTTGAGGACGGGTTTGGATATTCCACCTTCACCGGTTCGTCATGGTCGGGCTCCACCCTCTCCCCCGCCTGAGCATGATGAATGATTGTTGTCTCAGCGCCCTAGTTGGATTTCAGTTTCTTCGAGTCTTCTAATTACCTTGAGTAGTTTTCCTTAATTTTCATGTTGGCATGTAATAATTTAACAATATTTTTGATAGACTTTACTTGATGGTGGCACGTGCACCGTCGCCTATTGTGTTGTGTTATGTTGTGAACATTATCTATTTGTTTGGATATTCCCTTTTCTTGTAAACTGTGTTGTGATGTGTGTATTATCTCCTAGTGATGTAGTAGGTTGTTTTACCAACTTCTATATATATATATATAATGTTGGTTGTCTGTTTTGTTGTTTGCCTAACTCCCACAGGAAGCCGACGACGCATATCCTTTGATTGGCCGAGTCGGAACCGGGAGCAGATTTTCAAGAGCAATGATAAAATTCAGCGGCTTCCGGAATGCCCCATTCTCGGGCATGAGTAACAAGCCATTATCCCAACTTAATTTTCTTGCAGTCCTCATATACTTTAGCATGCTAGTTCGCATTAAGGACAATGCTTAGTTTAAGCCTAGGGGGTATTTTTCAGTTAATCACGCCCGCACTACACTCACATTTCGCATTCAGTTAGCGTTGTTTTATTTTAAAAACTACTCCAAATTATTTTTATTTTTTTGTCATTTTTCCTTGCTCATTGCATTCCATTTTCGTACCCACCGCGCTATAACTTTAATTATTGTTAGTCTCTTATTTTCCAATTATCTTTAAGTGTAGGCTAGATTAATTTATAATCAAAATTTTGATTTTGGTTAGTAAATGGTAGACTCGTGGAATGCTCGTAGTCGAGTACTCATGTTCTCGGATAAATAGATTTAGAGTTAATTTTTCTGCATATGTTAAATACATTGTATTTTCTTTATCTATCGTTGGTTTTATATCCATTCTTTGTTAGAACACTATCGCGTCCAACACTATTGTAAACCAATGTATAGTTTCGCTAGTGGTGTATTATAGGCTCACGGCGAAGGGGTGTCCTTTCTCGGTGTCTAGAACATGCCCATAGCGAACTTCGAAGCATATGCACTGAATATTAATTTAGGGTTTAGGCATTCACTTAGATAGTTTGAGTCTTCGTATCCGATCCTACTCACCATCATTGCAAATCCAATTTGTGCCTACACCCCTCCTTTTGTTGCACCTCCACCAAACTAACACCAAAGCTTAAAAGCAAAAATCCCTATCACACTTAGTAGCGAGCTGCATTTAAAATATTTTTCTGGCTAATTGCGGTGGCGGATTAAAATTGTATTAGCATGGTGTATTCATTGCCAATTTGGGTGTGCAATTAGTAAAAATGTTGAAAAATCTGAGCTGAAATGAAAATGCTAAAAAGAAATATAAAAATAGAACAGAAAATAAATATTTTTGCGGTGTTTGGTAAGTGGTGAGTGAGCCCATGTGTTCAAATATAATTCCAGGGGTGTCACTCATCCATTTTTGCCTTTGGTAGCTATTTCGATGCGAGCTCTTGATTTTTTCTTTAAGTGTGAGTTAGCCCGTCTTATCCTTAATTGAAAATCTCACCTTAAACCTAAGCCTAAAAATTCATCCCAATCAAGTCATAATGATAGGTAGAGTTAGTTAGTGACAAGTGTAGAGGAGAATGTGTGATCGGACGAGCTTATAGCCACCATCATTGATGGATTTCTTTGGGGCCTGCCCTAGTAATTCTGAGCTTATAACATTGCAATAAATATTGCTACTTTCGCCTACACTATGCTTAGGTTAAATCGTTAGTTCTTTTGTTTAGGAGTGGATATAGTTATTTGATAGTTGATTTAAATACAGTATAGTTATTTTATTATATGCATAGAAATTTTCTTTAACCTATTTTTATTCTCCATGGACACGAAACGTCTCGGTCCACTTTTTTTTTTGATTTTAATTTGTAATTAGCCTATCTTACTCCCCGTAGATAGATAGATTGCTCGGGACGAGCAATAATTCAAGTCTGGGGTATTTGCTGAGCGAAATTCAAATAGTATTTTAGGTCCATTTTTAAAATAGAAATCTTGTCTTTTCTCTCATGATTTAGTCAATTTCATCATAAAATCCCTTGTAATAAAAATATATCTTGTGAGCACGCTTGTGCTAGATTAGGGCTATTGCGTGCATTTTTTCATGCTTGTGGGAGATCTTTCTCCACTCTCTTTTCTTATTTATGATTTGATATTGTTGTTATGGCTATGTGGTTTTACTTTTCTGGGTGTTTAGAATGTGTTTCCTGCAGGTACCAATAATTGTGATATTATTCTTGTGCATATCGGCCGATTTTCGTAGAGGAGGCCAATACTGTGATTTTCTTCTTGCACGAGCACTGGCCCCTTCTGCACACGACCACTGGTAGTGCGCAGTCATTTGCGTAATGTGTATTGATCTCTCCACGATCAGCGTGAGAGGCCAATACTCGCGTGTTTTCCTTCTCGCACGAGCAGTGGCCCATATTTTTGCGCATGACCACTAGTCATGCATGGTCATTTGCAAAAATCGACTCGTAGATCGCACAAATGTACGCACGGTTATTAATTACACGGCCACTGGTCGTGCGAGGCAATCAATTTTCGCCACAAAACCACAATTTTTCCCGTCAGCCAAGGTTCCTTCTCGCACGAGCAGTGGCCTCTTCCTTCGCATACGACCACTAGCCGTGATTCTGCTCATGCGTTGGCCAAATTTCTGCTCCGCCTATAAATATCCTATCTCATCTTTCCTGCAGGAGATTCCACAATTTTTCGTCGTTTTCACAATTTTTTGCCCTTTGAGATTTCCAAGAGCTAGGGTTCATCCCCCAGACTCTCCCATAATCCAGGAGCTCAAGGAAGAAGAAGTAGCCTTCCTCTGGCAGCAAGCTAGGGAGTTGGACAAGAAGACGTGGATGGTGGATATCCCTTGAGAAGATGGGTCCATTGGGAGCTAGTGACGGGAGTTCCTCTATCCCGGAAGGTAGCCGATGAACAGGCATTCACGGAGTCTCTATCCAGACTCCACCTTGTCTTTATGGAATAGTCTCAAGCACTTTTTGTATATATCTACTCCTCTCCTGCAATCTAGGTCGAGTTGGTTGTGAATTCTTTTTTGATGTTTGATGACGGTGGAATGGATGTGTGTTTGAACGTTATTATTTTCGAGGAAAGTATTTTTGTTGTTGTTCATTTCATTGGAGTAGTCGTGCACAAAAATCCCGATCAGGTCGGGCTTGGATCGGGCCGATCGGGCCCGGGCTTTTTGCCAACCCGACCCAGCCCGAGCCCAGCTTGAGTCGGGCCGGGCTTGGGCTCGCTCTCAAAGAGGGGGCCCGATAAGGCCCTCTAGGCCGGACCGGCCTGATTTCCAGGCGGGATTAAAATCCCGCGTGGATTAGGCGGGATTTCTAAAATCCCGCCAATTGGGCGGGATTTTAATCCCGCCTAAATAGGAGGGATTAAATTGGCAGGATTTTTAGGAAATCCCGCCAATTAGGCGGGATTTTAATCCCGCCTCTTTCCGTCTAATTGGCGGGATTTTTTGTCAACTCGGGTGACGGGCCCAGGTTAGTCTGGCGCCCGGGCTTTGCTCGGCCCGGGCACCGAGCCGAGCAACCGGCTAAAATGGGGCCCGGAAAGGCCCCCAAGCCCAGCCTTGGCCTGGGCCGGGCTTTTTCCGGGCGGGTTTTCTGGACCCGGGTTTTTTGTACACGACTACAATAGAGTGGCCTAGGCAGCCTAGGCTTGTTGTTGTTCTCCTATTTGTGTTGTGGTTATTGTGAGAAAGAAAAAGAAAGTGGTAGTTGTGTTACCTTATCTAGGCACGAGTTGTGTTGCGAAGCGGAGGTCGGCGACCCATGGAGGAGCAAAGCGTTGCCTGCGACCCGCATTAGTTTGTCAGTTTTATTTTCTTGCATTAGGATAATTGAAAATAAACATCGCCCCCCCCCCCCCTCCCATGAATCGATTCGTAAGTTGCTTTGAACTCAAATATCCCTTTGACGTGAATCCACCTTTTTATGCTCCGCGGGAGATTCATTACTAGGGAGTAACTCCCCGTTTTAATTATAACTTGACAATGACAATGAGTGCACTTTCCCTACTGCTCGAACAGTCGTCAACAGGCTGACCGCCCGGGCTGACGAGGAAGAAGTCGTCTATCCGCAAAGGCTGGAGTTGTCGAGCTACGCGAACGCTGAAGATCTGTCTGCCTAGGCCGCTAAAGAGGACCAGTTTACTTATAGATAGCTGGAGCACTAGGTCGAGCAAATTCCTATGGAATGACCGCCAAAGCATCCGAAGACGGAAATGTTGTGACGTTCATACAGAACACAAAGTTCTGGGCAGTCTCCGTTGCACTGACCATGCTGGCAGCTGAAGAAGCAGCGCTGCTTGGCTTGAAGACAGTCTGAACGGATAGGCCAGGCTAACACTAAGCCTGCACCGCTGAAAGAGAAGACTAGTTTGCTAATACCAGTGGGGTCCAAAAGGATACCAAAATACTGTCTGCATAGTCCATTGATGAACTTTCCTGAGGTCACAAGATTTCGGGTAAACAGAACCCATGACCTTAAGGTCATACGACAACACGTCAACCGATGCGCCAAGGCTCACATGACAACACCTTAGTTGATTGTTTCACATGAATGGAAAAAATCATTACGAATTGCTATAACAAAGAAAACGAGTAGGATTTCAAATGCAAGAAAAAATGTTCAATTTTAAATAAGTCTCTATGTTGTACACACGAACAATGTATGATATACTTTATGATCATTTAAACAATAGGCTTTCTCGCTTATTCATTGAAGAAAAGTATATGGTTGGTTAGCGAAAGAATTTACAGTATATGATATATTTTATGATCATTTAAACAATAGGCTTTCTGGCTTATTCATTGAAGAAAAGTATATGGTTGTTTAGCGAAAGAATTTACAGTATGGTCTTTAGATAGTACGATCAAGGTGAACTAGCAAATATTGGGCATCAGAGCTAGACATAATGACATCTGATATATATTGTTCATGTTATAAGTTTGAAATTAATGGATGCTGTGTAGTCATGCACTAAAAATTTATAATCATAAGAATATTACATGTATTTTATATTAATATCTCCTTAAAAGATGGATAATACATGCGAAGAAGAGCATCTGTCTTACAAACCATTTGAAGAGATGTGAATCCTTTTCTAGCCCTGCGTTTAGAAATCATATTTGTCACTCTGCTTATGTCTTAGCCCCTATGAAGCACAGATACTTTCCCGAGGGCCGCGTACTCGTACCGGGTACGTTTCCGGTACCGGTTCGCACCTGATACTCGAGATACACATGTTATTCTAGTATGAGAATACGCTTGAATTTGATAGACGATCTGTATTTTTTTATATGAGTATGTTTTTTCTAAATTAAACAAAAAACTACGAGTCTTTCAGAAAAGAAAAAAAGTCTCATAAATGTAACTAGCGGTGCTTGTTTACTGTAGTAACAAAATGTGATCCTGACTAAAGTTTTTGTTAATCGTTTTAACTATGAAGAATTTAATTAAAATTTGATTATTTTGTTAATTTACTATGTATTTGAGGATTAGAAGATTTTCTAACTGCTCAATATGAATTTATCTATGTTTTATATTTCCCCTCTTTTAAAAAAGTGATATATATACATGTATATATATATGTAAATGTCTAGAAAATGAATAAATTTTGTCTTACATATTTTTTCAATAAGATACTGAAGTTAAAGACAATGTCAGACCAATGGAGAGAAACTATCTTAGTACATTTGTGTTAGAATAAACGAGACTATTGTAACGCCTCTGATTTTTCGATGTTTATCTTAATTCCGTTAGTAGCGTATTTAGGACGTCAGGGCGTTACGATTGACGCGTAGTTAACGAGTGTCGTTGTTGGAGCGCGGTTTTGCTCAGTAGGTTTCCAGTGTGCTTGGTCTTTAGCACGGTTGTGTAATTCCTCTCGCGAGCCGGGTCTGTTTTGGTGACTCGGTGGAGCTTTTTATAGGGATGTGGTGGTGTTTTGTTTTTGGGAGGTGTTTACCCAAGTTTGGTTTATCGGATGTCGATTTCGACTTCGTCGTTGGATTCGTAGCGTCTGTATTTAGTTACGGTGCGATTTTCGTCGAATTTCGAGTTGGTTTGAGTTTCGGGTCGTTTGAACGTTTATGTGGTAATTAATTATAATATTATATTATATTTATACATGTATAAATAGGAAGCGATGTGACAGAACCCTATTCATCTTCTTCCCTGTCGTGTCTGTTTTGCGGAAGAGGAGAAACGGCAGGTTGTCGCGTGCGTTCGGCCGGCGATTTCGTGAGATCTGGTGGTCGGTTTTGTCGGAGTAGATATTCGGAAAACTCTCGCCTACATCTACGCGTTCGTGGTAAGTATTCTCCGTTTCCTGGATTTTTAGGCATTAGGGTTTGCGGTTTTGACCTCTTTTCCCCCGAAAAGTTTCAGGAATTGTGGCTTAGAACTTCCTGCGGCAGATCCTTGTCATGGAGCGCTCGGAGAAGCGGATTTTCAGAGTTTGGAGGCAAGTGGTGATTCATCCCCTTGCTTCGATTATTGTGCTTCTATATTTCCTTGTTTCTTCCATTTTCCTCCTTTCTTAGAGACTAGGAGTAGTGTAGGAAGCATCTTGAAAGGATCCTTAGAGTAGCGTAAATTTTTCGGCCCAACGGTCGAGTATAGGTAAATCAGTCGGTCAGTTTTTCGTCGAGTATAGGGGTTAGAGTCTATCAGAAATTCGTCGACTATGGAAGAATAAACCAAGGCAAATTCGTCAAATATTAGTCCAGTACGTCGAGTATCATCCGCCGGGTATAGGTTTATTAGCCTAAGGGTAGTTCGTCGAGGATCGGTAGAAGGCATTGAGTTAAGACGGGATTCGTCGAGTATCGCTAGCTGTAGCGTCGAGTATCGCTAGCTGTAGCGTCGAGTTAGTCGAGTATCGGCTGGCGCGGCGTTGAGTGAAGCTAGATTCGTCGAGTATCTAGGCGTCGAGTTCGTCGAGTATCTAGGCGTCGAGTTCGTCGAGTATCGGCGGGCGTGGCGTTGAGTGAAGGCAAAAGCGTTGAGTGCATTCGACAAATTCGTCGAGTATGGCTTAGGCTTAGAAAGCGTCGAGTGATCTGGAGACCAAGTCTTTTTCGTCGAGTATACACACCGCTTTATGTCCAATTCGTCGAGTATCCCTTGATTCGTCGGGTATATACGACGAATTTGGCTGGACTTAGAATATTTTCGTCGATTCTTGTCTGATTCGTCGAGTATGGGCTTTAGGGTGAAATTTTGGGTTTTCCCTCCTCTTTGTCGTGGGAGTATTTTGATGTTAGGTTTGGGGCTTTAACGGTGTTTGGATGTGAGGTTTTTGCTTGATTGGCAGTGGATAAAGGACCACCAACTTGACGTCGTTTTGTGAATCATTGCACTTGGTAGGTTGTTTGGTCTCTGTTTATGGACTGTTGGGTTGTGTTGGACCAGGTGGCCACCATCGCAGTGCCTTTTTGAGACGTTTGGGTCTGGTGGTTCGGGTTGGACGTTTTGGTCACCGACTCTGACCCATTTGTTTTACCGGTGTTAATGATTCACGTTCTGAGTTGTTTTGTGCTCGTTTTCTTCTTATGGTTCAGTCATATGCTATTTCATGCTTACCTTTGCAGATCTTGCCGAAGCATGGCTTCGTTCGCACTTGGGACAAATTTCTTTACTGTTAAACTTTATAAATTAACTCTTTTTGCAGTGTTTTGACAGCTTTTCCATGTTTGGGTTGGTACCCCTTTCTGTTTCCTTTTACTTATTGTCAGTACTGATCTTCGATCGCCACTTGTTTATTCTTGCTGAGGTATTCTTTTCTCGTGAATGTCTCCGGTTCGGAGCAATAGCTGGTTGAGCAGCTAGGTTTTGGTTATGGCTGGTGTCATGCAGTTGTTGTAGTTGTCGTTTTCCTCATTGATTGTGAGGTAGTTTTGGCTGTTTCTTTCTTGTAGCTCAGACATACTTGTTTTTTTTAGTTGGTTCGTGTCAGATTATTGATGCCCATTGAATTTTGTTAAATGTTTAGTTCTTGCTAGCTGCTAAGTCTTTTCCTTTATGGGTATTAGTTTTACTTCATATCTGGGAATGTTTTATGCTAGGATTGCACGTTAGTTACTTTAACTATAAAAGCATTGTTTTTACTATCTCATGCATATGTCATCTCTTAAAAGTTAAAGTCACTATATCTTATTGGACATACAAACTAATTTCTATACTTATATTAAATCTAGAGTCATGCATAACATGGGTTGTCCTATGTGAATGTTTATGCTCATGTAGGATGTTAACCATTGTAAACAAACTATTTTCTGCAGCCTATAATTATATATTTACTTGTGGATTAGTTGATCCAGTGAGTCGAGAGATATGGCTATCCAATTAAACTTAAACTAGATTTTCTTTACAATAAACTTATGAATTTCATATAAAATGTAGAGTTAGAGTCTTGCCTGAGCGTCTGCAGTTATCCCCTGCACGGCGTGGCATCACAGCACGTGTTTTCTCTTACTCTGATATGTCGTTTAACTATGGAGAAAATGCGGGTTGTGACAGTTGGTATCAGAGGGAGGTTGTTCGACAATTGGTCGAATGACTATCTCTGGTTAGTGTTAGTTGTCTAGTTTCATTTCATACACACACCGATGTATCATCAGTACGTCTTGGCCGAAGCATGAACACTACACTCATAAGTATGATAAGAAGTATACGGGGCGTATTATGTATTATGGGATGCATAATATGTGTTTGTATATGGATCCTCATAGGAAGCAACATGTGACTGTTATATAGTATGGGATGCATAACAATCATCACATGAATGCACATTAGATTTTGATTTTCGTTGCATGCGATATTATGTAGTATGGGATGCATAATATTTCATGTGTACGTCGCTCATAAAATCACTGAGGCCTTTATTAGATTGCATAACACAACATACATAACATAGCATCGTAAAGCACACGTGTCAAGCTAAAGATTTACATGATGACATATGTACACACATGGTTTTTGGTCAAAAAGAATAAGAATTCATGCGTTCATGGTCTATGCACATGATTCAGTAGGATGACGGAATATCATCTTAAGTTTAAGCATGATATCATTAATAAATTTCCCAGAGCAAGTTAGCAGCTTGAGCAAGTGTCTAGACATGTATGGTCTGAACTAAAATGTGTATTTCTAGTGGTTAAGCTAGGTTTTGCATAATTGTTTGTTGTGTTATTAGAATGTCGCCTAAGAGTCTTGCGACGATATCGACTCCCCAGTCCGAGGGTGAGTCGTTTAGATCTCAGAGTGAGGCAGTGATAGAAGGATTGCGGAAGAGCAATGAGGCTCTGTCTAGGCAAATGTTGGAAATACAGTCACAGATCCAGGCCTTGTTGTCTGTTGTCTCCGGACAGCCGATTAGAGTGCAAGACCCTGCTGTGGGTCAAGCAGTTCCTATTCCCCCTGCTCCTCTGGTGCCTCCAGTTTTGTTGCCACTAGAGATGAACTTTATCTCGCATTTCTAGAGATTAGGACCTCCTACCTACAATGGTATAGCGGATTTCATAGCCTTGGACGATAGGATTATCCCAATCGAGGAGATGTTCTCTTACTTAGGAGTTTCTGCGGACCAGAGAGTGATGTTCGCTGCGTATCAGCTCAAGGGCCATGCAAAGAACTGGTGGTTGAGAGAGAAGGAGAACCTTAAGGATGGATGCTCATGGGAATCCTTCAAGGAGCTGCTGCTGAAGAAGTTTCTGTCGTCGGTCGAGCAAGACCGTTTGATGAACGATTTTCATCATTTGAAGCAAAGGCAACTCACGGTCGGTGAGTATGAGGTAGAGTTTAGCAAGCTAAGCCAGTTCGCTCCGGATTTAGTAATTTTTGAAGCCAACAGAGTCAAACGCTCTCTAGGTAATCTTAAGAGTGACATCCAGCAGCTGGCCAGTGCTTATGGATCTGAAAGCTATGCTGAAGTAATAGAAGTTGCCCTGAAGGTCAAAGCAATCGACAATGCTAAGAATCGAGGCCAGCAGGCAAGGAAAGATAAGAGAAATTCTGATGAGGGGAAGAGTTCTCGGGAATCTGGTTCTGCTTCAAGGAAGAAAAGCAAAGAGTTGTGCAGTTTCTGTGACCGGTCAGGCCATCCGTTCGAGAAATGTTTTAAGAAAATAGGAGCCCAAAAGAAGGAGCAAGTGCATGTGATCCAGAGCGCTCCTAAATGAGATTTGGTTTGTACTTCGTACAAGCGGAAGGGGCACGATGCTGCCCACTGTTGGGGAAGGGATAGAGTCTCTTATCAGTGCGGACAGAAGGGACATTTACAGTCAAAGTTCCCGCAGTCTAAGCCCACGCAGCAACCAGTTCCACTCCAGGCTTTGCCGCCGCCGTAGCATTTGGACAAAGGGAAGGGCAAGCTGAACATGGTGTCTATGGAGGAAGCGCAGACGTCTACCCAAGTGATCTCAGGTGAGATTCTAACATAGTTCTAGCTCTTTAGTTCATAGTTGTAGTTCGATGTTAGTTCGCTTAGTTACGTATGCGATTTTATAGGGAAGTTTAAGGTAAAAAATCGCTGAGCGCGCGTTCTTTTCGATTCTGGTGCTACCCACTCGTTCGTGGCTAGGACCTTTGTAGAGCGTCATCGTTTAACCCTCGATCTAGTTGGCGATGTGTTTCGTGTCAAGTTTCTTTCTGGTGATTCTGTGGTGTCAGGCCAAGGTATTCAGAGTTGTCTGATCCTGTTAGGTGATTTTTTATCTGTTGCTGATCTAAAGGTGATAGACCGGGAAGACTTTGATGTGATCTTGGGCATAAACTGGTTGTCCAGATATGATGCGGTCATCCAATGCAAGGTTAAGCGTTTGGACTTCAAGATGGACAACAGCCAACCCAGGAGTGTTTATGGTTTTCCGCGCAAGAATTCCCTTATTATTTCTACGGTATGCGCTCGAAAGCTTTTAGATTCCGGTTTTTTAGCGTACTTGGTTCTTGTTTTGGAGATTGTTGCTAGTTTGTCGCGTGTAGAGGAGATTCATGTGGTGCGTGAGTTTCCGGATGTTTTTCCAATTAACCTTCCTGGTCTTCTACCTGAGAGAGAAGTGGAGTTTATCAGAGATCTGGAGTCGGGTACCCGTCCAATTGTTAAGGCACCGTACCGTATGACCCCGCGTGAGCTAGAAGAGTTGCGTACCCAGCTGGATGAGTTGTTGCAAAATGGATTTATTAGGTCAAGTTCTCCGCCTTGGGGTGCTCCCGTGTTGTTCGTGAAGAAAAAGGATGGATCGATAAGACTGTGCATTAACTATGGGGAACTGAATAAGGTAACCATCAAGAACAGGTATCTCCTACCGAGAATAGATGATTTGTTTGATCAGTTGCATGGTAGTACTGTGTTTTTGAAAATTGACTTTAGTTCAGGCTACCATCAGTTGAGGATTCATGAGTCGGATATTCCTCGGACTGCTTTTTGTTCCCGACATGGACATTTTGAGTTCTTGGTGATGGTATTTAGATTAACGAATGCACTCTCTACCTTCATGGACATGATGAACAGAGTGTTCAAGGATTTTCTGGATCATTTTGTGGTCGTGTTTATAGATGATGTTCTGGTATATTCCCGCAGTGCTGAAGATCATGTCTAGTACTTGCGTTTAGTTTTGTCCGCTTTGAGGGAGCATAAGTTGTTTGACAAGTTAAGCAAGTGTGAGTTTTGGCTTCCTCAGGTTTCCTTTCTGGGTCATGTGGTTAATAAGGACGGAATTTTTGTTGACCCAGAGAAGATTTCTGTCGTAATGGATTGGAATAGACTTGCCACTCTCAAAGAGATAAGGAGTTTCCTAGGGCTGACAGGCTATTATAGAAGGTTTGTGGAGGGTTTCTCTACGTTGTCTGCGCCGCTGACTAGACTGACGTAGAAAAACGCAGCTTTTGTTTGGAGCGATAAGTGCGAAAAGGCATTTTGGGAATTGAAGAGGAGATTGTGTACTGCTCCAGTTTTGTCCTTGTCTACCGAAGGATTGGAATATGTCGTTTATGTGGACGCATCGCACGTGGGACTTGGTTGCGTGTTGATGCAAGAAGGCAAAGTGATTGCGTATGGGTCGAGACAGTTAAAGATTCATGAAAGGAGCTACCCTACGCATGATTTAGAGTTTGCTGTAGTAATTTATGCCTTGAAGCTATGGAGACACCTATTGTATGGCAGGTTGTGCAAACTTTACACGGATCATAAGAGCTTGAAGTACGTCTCACTCAGAAGGAGTTGAATTTGCGTCAGCGGAGATGGTTAGAATATGTCGCAGATTATGATGTTGAGATCCAATACCATCCGGGCAAAGCTAATGTGGTAGCTGATGCCTTGAGTAGGAAGACCGTGCAAATCTTTGGACTTTCAGTGGAATCCTTGGTTGAAGAGTTTCTGTTAATGGGTATCTCGGTCGGAAGTAACGACTCGTCGAGCGGTTTGGAAGTAGTAGAGGCTTCATGGATTACGCTTACAAGTCTACATCAAAATGATGACCCTGACTTGCAACACCTCCGTAATAGAAATGAGAAAGGGGAATTACCAGACTTTTCAATCGATGGCGCGGGTACTCTGAAGTACCGTGGTAGATATTGTATCCCCAATGTTGGGAACATCCGAGTTAAGTTGTGTAGTGAGACACATGGTTCCAGTGTTGCCTACCACCCTGGTTCTACTAAAATGTATCAAGATCTGAAGCAGATTGTCTGGTGGTATGGAATGAAGAATGGCATAGCAAAGTTCGTGTCTGAGTGCTTCACTTGTAAGCGAGTTAAGGCCGATCATGGAAGGCCTGGTGGCAAATTGACGCCTTTGGAGATTCCAAGTTAGAAGTGGGAGAATATTTTTATGGACCTCATTACTAGTTTGTCGAGATCTCCCAAAGGACATGATTCAGTTTGGGTTATTGTTAATAGACTAACGAAGTGTGCTCACTTCGTGTCTTTCAAGATCGATTACTCCATGAAGAAAATAACAGAGTTATATTTGAATGAGGTCATCAGACTGCATGGAGTACCTGTAAGTCTTGTATCAGATCGAGACTCCAGGTTTACGTCTAGTTTTTGAAAAAGCCTACAGTAAAGATTGGGTACCGATCTAAGGTATTCCACCGCTTATCATCCGCAGACAAACGGTCAGACGGAGAGAGTAAATCAGATCGTGGAGGACATATTAAGGTGTTACGTCTTGGATCACGGAGGAGCGTGGGACGAGCATTTAAGATTGATGGAGTTTGCTTATAATAACAGTTATCAAGAGAATTTGCAGATGGACCCGTTTGAGGCTTTGTATAGGAGGCGTTGCAGAACTCCCTTGTTTTGGGCCGAAGTTGGTGAGAGACTGTTGTTGGGTCCAGAAGCATTAGAAGAAATGGATATTTCTGTGAAGCACATTTGGGAGAATCTTCGTATTGCTCAGGAGCGCTATGAGAAGAATGTCAATCGGCGTAAGACTGATTTGGAATTTGTTGTAGGGGACATGGTTTTTCTGAAGGTTTCCCCGATGACTGTTGTTAAGAGGTTTGAAAAGAACAAGTTGGATCCTAGGTATGTGAGACCTTTCGAGATTGTTGAGCGCATTGGAGTGTCAACTTACAGACTGGATTTGCCCGCAAATTTTCCTGGTGTGCACGATGTGTTTCACGTGAGCCAACTGCGGAAGTGTGTTCTTAGTGACCGTCAAGTTCTTGATTATGTGCCTCAGTTGGAGCCTAACCTTTCTTATGTTGAAGTGTCTGTTTGTATTTTGGATACTTAAAATCGGGTGTTACGAAGAAAGACGATACCCATGGTTAAAGTTTTGTTGAGGAACCAAGACGTGGAGACCGCAACTTGGGAGTTAGAGTCAGCTATGAGAGAGGCTCATCCTCATCTGTTCTCCTAGTTTCTTTTGGTAAGTGTTTTCTTCATTAACCTTCGGTTATTTTTCATTCTGTTTTGGATTTGATCATTTTCATGTCCAGTTTCAGGACGAAACTTCTTTTTAGGGGGTGTGGCTATAACGCCTCTGATTTTTCGATGTTTATCTTAATTCCGTTAGTGGCATATTTATGACGTCAGGGCGTTACGATTGATGCGTAGTTAACGGGTGCCGTTGTTGGAGCGCGGTTTTGCTCAGTAAGTTTTCAGTGTGCTTGGTCTTTAGCACGGCTGTGTAATTTCTCTCGCGAGTCGGGTCTGTTTCGGTGACTCGGTGGAACTTTTTAAAGGTATGTGGTGGTGTTTTGTCTTCGGGAGGTGTTTACCCAAGTTTGATTTGTCGGATGTCGATTTCGACTTCGTCGTTGGATTCGTAGCGTCGGTATTTAGCTACGGTGCGATTTTCGTCGAATTTCGAGTTGGTTTGAGTTTTGGGTCGTTTGAACGTTTATTTAGTAATTAATTATAATATTATATTATATTTATATAAGTATAACTAGGAAGCGATGTGACG
Organism: Platanthera zijinensis; assembly: GCA_039513925.1. NCBI lineage: Eukaryota > Viridiplantae > Streptophyta > Magnoliopsida > Asparagales > Orchidaceae > Platanthera > Platanthera zijinensis. The sequence goes on from CM077091.1 coordinate 122,198,316, forward strand.
GAACCCTATTCATCTTCTTCCCCATCGTCTGTCTATTTCGCGGAAGAGGAGAAACGACGGGATGTCGCGTGCGTTCGGCCGGCGATTTCGTGAGATCGGGTGGTCGGTTTTGTCGGAGGAGTAAAGATTCGGAAAGCTCTCGCCTAGATCTACGCGTTCGTGATAAGTATTCTCCGTTTCCTGGATTTTTAGGCATTAGGGTTTGCGGTTTTGACCCCTTTCCCCCAAAAAATTTCAGGAATTGTGGCTTAGAACTTCCTGCGGCCGATCCTAGTCGTGGAGCCCATGGAGAGGCAAATTTTCAGAGTTTGGAGGCAAGTGGTTATTCATCCCCTTACTTCGATTATTGTGCTTCCATATTTCCTTGTTTCTTCCATTTCCCTCCTTTCTTAGAGACTAGGAGTAGCGTAGGATGCATCTTGAAAGGATCCTTAGAGTAGCATAAATTTTTCGGCCCAACCGTCGAGTATAGGTAAATCAGTCGGTCGGTTTTTCGTTGAGTATAGGGGTTAGAGTTTATCAGAAATTCGTCGACTATGGAAGAATAAACAAAGGCAAATTCGTCGAATATTAGTCCAGTTCGTCGAGTATCATCCGTCGGGTATAGGTTTATTAGCCTAAGGGTAGTTCGTCGAGTATCGATAGAAGACATTGAGTTAAGACGGGATTCGTCGAGTATCGCTAGTTGTAGCGTCGAGTATCAGCAGGAGCGGCATTGAGTGAAGTTAGATTCGTTGAGTATCTATGCGTCCAGTTCGTCGAGTATCGACGGGCGTGGCGTTGAGTTAAGGCAAAAGCATTGAGTGCATTCGACGAATTCGTCGAGTATGGCTTTATGCTTAGAAAGCGTCGAGTGATCTGGCGAGCAAGTCTTTTTCGTCGAGTATACACGCCGCTTTATGTCCAATTCGTCGAATATCCCTTAATTCGTCGGGTATATATGACGAATTTGGCTGAACTTAGGATATTTTCGTCAATTCTTGTTTGATTCATCGAGTATGGGTCGTAGGGTGAAATTTTGGGTTTTCCCCCATCTTTGTTGTGGGAGTATTTTGACGTTAGGTTTGGGGTTTTATCGGTGTTTAGATGTGAGGTTTTGACTTGGTTGGCAGTTGATAAATGACCACCAACTTGACGCCGTTTTGTGAATCATTGCACTTGGTAGGTTGTTTGGTGTCTGTTTATGGATTGTTGGGATGTGTTGGACCAGGTGACCACCACTGCAGTGCCTTTTTGAGACGTTTGGGTCTGGTGGTTCGGGTTGGACGTTTTGTTCACCGAGTCCGACCCATTTGTTTTACCGGTGTTAATGATTCACGTTTTGAGCTGTTTTGTGCTTGTTTTCTTCTTATGGTTCAGTCATATGCTATTTCATGCTTACCTTTGCAGATCTTGCTGAAGCATGACTTCGTCCGCACTTGGTGCAAATTTATTTACTGTTGAACTTTATAAATTAACTCTTTCATTACTGTCTTATAGCTATTTTGCTGTGTTTTGACAGCTTTTCCCTGTTTGGGTTGGTACCCTTTTCTGTTTCCTTTTACTTATTATCATTACTGATCTTCGATCGCCACTTGTTTATTCTTGCTGAGATATTCTTTTTTTGTGAATGTCTCAGGTTCGGAGCAATATCTGGTTGAGCAGCAAGGTTTTGGTTGTGGCTGGTGTCCTGCAGTTGTTGTAGTAGTCTTTTTCCTCATTGATTGTGAGGTAGTTTTGGTTATTTCTTTCTTGTAGCTCAGGCATACTTGTTTCTTTTTAGTGGGTTCGTGTAAGGTTGTTGACGCCCACTGGATTTTGTTGAATGTTTAGTCCTTGCTAGCTACTAAGTCTTTTCCTTCATGAGTATTAATGTTACTTGCTCTCTGGGAAAGTTTTATGCTAGTATTGCATGTTAGTTACTTTAACTATAAAAACATCGTTTTTACTATTTCATGCATATGCCATCTCTTAAAAGCTAAAGTCATTATATCTTATTGGACGTACAAACTAATTTTTATACTTATACCAAATCTAGATTCATGCATAACATGAGTTGTCTTATGTGGATGTTTATGCTCATGTAGGTTGTTAACCATTGTAAACAAACAATTTTCCGCAGCGTATAATTATATCTTTACTTGTGGACTAGTTGATCCACTGAGACGAGGGATACGGCTATCCAATTAAACTTAAATTGGATTTTCTTTACAATAAACTTATGAATTTCATATAAAATGTAGAGTTTGAGTGTTATCTGAGCGTCTGCAGTTATCCCCTGCACGGCATAGCATCACGACGCGTGTTTTCTCTTACTCTGATATGTCGTTTAACTACAGAGAAAATGCGGGTTGTGACAACTATGAAGTACCAACACTCTGAAATGCCCAGAGTGTCGATGTCGGACTCTCTGACACGCCGACACGCTCGGACACGCGTGTCAGAAGGCCGAAACGTTTGGGTCTCGCGGGACTCGCATGTCCCGCTTAATTGGACACGCGAATCCCGCGTGAGCCGGCTCTTTATTAAAAATAAACCTGCATCTTCCTCATTTTCTCCCGTAAGCCCGTCTTCTGTCTTCCTCCGACAAGATCTAGGGCATCGGCGTTCGGCGTGCTCGCTTCGTGATCGACCTCGGCGTGCTCGCTTTCCTCTTCGTGCTCTCGCTTCTTTGAGGTAATGCATCGACGTTCGCCGCTTCATTCTTCCTCTTCGTGTTAGCTTCCCGATTCTACATTAAAAACCGATCTCTTGCTTATTCCCATTTCTACAGCGACAACGATAACAGACCTCGGGGAGCTTGATCTCAATGAAAATGCATGGATCTCTCTTCTTGATCGACCTTCCCCCCTCTCCGGTTCCCGATTCTCCAATTTTGTGAGGTAATTATTAATAACGCCCAGATCTCTCTTGAACATTTATGTGAGTTCTAAGTTCTAACTCCTCGGTTGTTTTAACTTTCTTAGTTGTTTGCAATATCTCATTCATTTGCAATCTCCATTACAACCTCCAATATTCTCCAATATTCACATATGTTTCTGATATTGTTCTGATTAACATGTGAGAACTTGAATTCAATTTAATTTCATCTTTATTTATATTCTTGATAACTTTAGAGAGGTTCTTCATCCAAGTGGTTGCAAATGGCAACTTGGCATGCATTTCACTATTTGTATACAATTTCAACACATGGACAGTCCTGTCCACTTTCAAGAAAAAATCCACAATATACACATGGAGAAACAAAGATATGGGATATTGGCGGAGTGCTTTTGATACATTTGAAGATGTTGGTATGCGGGAAATTGCAAATCTCTCACTGGATGAGCCGGACATGGAATCAGTTATCAATTTAGATGATATATAATATGTAAGTATTACATTTTTATATGCTTTGTTCATTTTTTGTTTTTTAATTAGTATTTACAATTTCTATAATTATAAAATATGAATTTAACAAACGTGTCCGAATGTGTCGAATATTAGTAGTTTAGGAGAATGGATGAGTTGTGTCGTATCGTATGTCGCGTGTCGGTATCGGTGCAACATAGAAAAGAGATATACAAAATTGTGTTAATTACAGAGGAATTAAATTGATAAGTCATACAATGAATCTATGGGAACGAGTAAAAGAAAGAAGAGTAAGACGGGAGGCTAACATCTAGGAGAATCAATTTGGATTCATGCCAGGGAGGTCGACTATTGAAGCGATACATCTTTTGAGGAGACTCATTGACAACTATCGAGGAAGCAAACAAAATTTGCATATGTTGTTTATTGACCTTGAGAAGGCTTATGATAGAGTTCCAAGAGAGATCTTATGAAGAGTCTTAGAAAAGAAAGGGGTAAATGTTTCATATATTGACATAATTAAAGATATGTATACAAATTTAGTGACAAGGGTGAGGACATCTGAAAGATTAACACAGGAATTCCCTATCACTGTTGGCTTACATCAAGGTTCAGCTTTAAGCCCTTATCTTTTTACCCTTATCTTCGATGTGCTCACCAGACATATCAAACAAGCAATACCTTGGTGTTTATTGTTTGCGGATAATATCGATTTGATTGATGAGACGCGCGAGGGTGTAAACGATAAAAATAAATCTTGGCGAGATACTTTAGAAAAGAAAGGTTTTAGGTTGAGCAGGGCAAAGATGGAGTATATGGAGCTTAAATTTAGCAGTATAAGAAGGACGGATGACTTCGTTATTAAGTTGGGTGATCAAGATATTTTTCGTAGTGAGTGTTTTAAATATCTTGGATCGATAGTTCAAAAAAACGGAGGTATTGATAAAGATGTGACATATAGAATCCAAGCGGGTTGGTTGAAGTGGAGAGGCGCGTCAGGGATCCCATGTGATCGTAAAGTACCACTAAAACTTAAAGGCAAGTTTTATCGTACTGCAATTAAACCCGCGATGCTCGATGGTTCTGAGTGTTGGGCAGTGAATTGTGTACATAAGCAAAAAATAGGAGTTGTAGAGATGAGAATGCATAGGTGGATGTGTGGACACACGAGATTGGATAAAATAAGGAATGAATGCATCAAGGATAAGACAAAAGTAGCACCAATTGCAAAGGAGATGCGAGAAGCTCGTCTAAGATGGTTTGGACTAAAGGATGAAGACGATTGAAGGGAAGAGACGACTGCAGTTACAGCGCTGGGGTTTTTGGTTTCAGTAGTGGGAGCATCAAAAATGACAGATAAAAAACTAATATTCTACTTGAGCTTGCCAACGATGAAAACCAATATTCAACTTGAACTTGTCAATGACGAAAACCATTTCCATTAAATTTCTCGAGTTTCATCCCGGCTGAATCCTCAGATTTGGATGTCATTACCGATTTTTGAAATTTAAAATATAAACAATAAATTATAGTGCATATGGGAATGAAAACAAAGAACATTATTTGATTTTATTTATCTTGTTATTCTTGGACTTTCTAAAGAATACCCAACGACGGGCTCTCACTGATACTAAGCGGTTTGTGGGATAATAGCATAACACGGTTCTTTCACAAGAGCTTATGTGATGTGGATCTGCAACTTCTTTAGATTGTAAGAATATTTTTAATTATATTCCAAAATAATGGATAATTTTCATTTTGAAAACAATTAATAATAATAATTCAGATCTTGTAAGCAAGATTTTTAAACTAGTATAAACAGAAGAGGTGAGAAATAAAAACAGAATAGTACATAAATTAGAATCGAATCTGTGTAAGGCGTGTGGTCACTGCCCTAAAAAGTTGCACCATCCTCTGATGGGGCTTTCAACTGATACGCACTTCTCCAAGGTACAACACCCAGCTAGATACCGAAACTCCAATTTGCACGGACACCGAAGAAGCACAGAGCACCTGAACTCCTACTTGATGAAGCAAACGTCAAGAAAATAGAATCACGGTGAAGATTGGCGTAAGAGCAAGAGCAACTAAAACAATCTCAGAGCATCCATAAAACAAAATCAAAAAATCTCCTATAAAAGAGTCTCGTAAAACGACAAGAAACTTTATCACGTAATAAATTTCAACGATTATAAATAACAAGTTTTTAATCGTGCACAAGAACTTTGGAATTCCAACGTATAACAGTAATGGAGAGAAAACGCGTAAAAGAAGTGGTTATAAAATACGTGCAACGGGCGTGAACAGAAGAAGTCGACGCAAGGTACGTCGAGTACCTGTCGATGCACGTCGAGATCTACTCGACGTTAATCTACTCGACACTAATCAAGTCGAAGCAAGTTGACGGAGGTCTAATCAACGCATGCGTTGAAAGCTTATCGAAGCAAGGGAAACCAAAGCAGCATAATTCGAAGCTGGTTATTCGGGATGCACAAGCTCTGCGCGAATGAATCTGACTCTGATCTGTTACTTCCGAACCCAGAGTATTTTCATCGTCTTATAGGAAAGCTAATATATCTTACTATTACAAGACCTGATATCTCTTTTGTTGTTGGAGTTATTAATCGATTTATGCATGCTCCACGAACCTCTTATCTCTAGGTCATCGAGCGCATCCTCAGATACTTGAAAATTGCTCCTCGACAAGGGCTTGTATACAAATCATTTCCTCTCTATATCTGATTGTCTACTCTGATGTTGACTATGCTTGCTCTCTGAACGACGCTCCACAACCGGTTTTTGTACTTACTTTGGAGGACACCTTGTTACCTGAAGTAGCAAGAAGCAATCTAATATTGTTCGCTCATCTGTTGAAGCCGAGTATCGTGAAATGGTTGTTGTTGTGTTTGATCTTACCTAGCTAGAAAGTCTCCTTAGTGATTTAGATGTCAAATTTTTCTCACCAGCAACTCTATTTTGTAATAGTCAAGCTGCTATACACATTGCTAAAAATTCTGTATTCCATTAGCAAACAAAACTGTCGAAAAATATCAGAATACTGAGAAATATATTGAAATTTTTATTAATTTTTCCAAGGTGTTTGAATACAAGTATTTGTACATTTATATGGGAAGAGAGAGAAAAAGAAATCTCAATCTAAGATGTGGGACTAAAACATATGGAGGAAGAGGGCCCCAGATGGGTCTTGCTTTGGGCCTATACAAATCTTTCTTCTAACACTCCCCCGCAAGCTGGAGCGTACAAAACATAAGCACCCAGCTTGGACAAAAACTGATAATATAACGCACGTGGTAAGGTTTAGTGAGAAGATCAGCAACTTAATCAGCAACCAGAACATATTTTAATTCTAGCTTCTCCATTTGAACTTTCACGGATAAAGTGGCAGTCAACTTCAAAGTGTTTGGTCAACTCATGGAAAATAGGATTCTTAGCAATATGTATAGTCGCTTGACTGTCACAAAATAAAGTAGATGGTGAGTAAAGCTTGACTCCCAAATCATCTAGAAGACTTTCTAACCATGTAAGCTCAGATACAACAGACGTCATCGAACGATACTTGGCTTCGGCCGAAGAGAGAACAACCACAAAATGTTTCTTGTTGTGTCAGGTGATAAGGTGTCCTCCGAAATAAGTATAAAATCCACTTGTAGAACGACGATCATCCAGAGAGCCAGCATAATCAGCATCTGAATAAGCAACCAACGTTGGAGAGGAAGAGGAAGAGATTTTGTATACAAGCCCTTGTCCAGGGGGTATCTTCAGATATCTAACGATGCGCTCGACAGCCTAGATACAAGATATCCGAGGAGAAAGCATGAATCGGCTGACAACCCCAATAACAAATGAGGTATCTGGTCTTGTAATTGTAAGATAAATCAACTTTCCTACAAGATGTCGATAATACTCTGGATTTAGAAGAAGTTGGTCGGTGTCAGAAGCATGAGCACAGAGTTTGTGATTGGCATCTATAGGAATATCAATAGACTTGCATCCAGAATAGCCAACGATATGAAAAAGATCAAGACAGTACTTCCGTTGGTATAGAACAAGGCCATCAGGACGTCTTGCAACCTAGGCCAAGGAAGTACCGAAGATTCCCAAATCTTTAGTTTGAAAAGCTGAATTCAGGTGGTGCTTGAAAATCTGTATTGCTTTTGAATCATCTCCTGTGATTAGAATGTCATCAACATAAACTAAGATGAGTTATTAAAGTCGCGCCTCAGGCGCACCTAAGGCTCCAGGCTCATAGGTTTGTGCATCTGTGCGCCTTATTTGCGTCTTTAGAATATAAAAGACGTGCATGAGTGAGAATTGTGTTGTAAATTTTTTTCTTCAAAAATTAAGAAAAAAATAATGTAAGAACTCAATAAATTTTTTTTTATTTAGCGTTTGTTAAAAATAATTGTGCGTTGAAACTTAGATATGATGCAAGTGAGCACATTGATTCTATTTTTAAAGAGATATAAATGATAGCAATGAATGATTAATTAATAAACTAGAAGAATTTGATCAAGAAGCTGAAATGATGTTTGATGTCGATTATTTAAAATGGAGGTGGTTACGTCTTGCCTTCGTCAGGCGCGCGCCTGTGCTTTGAGTCTTTCGCCTACGCTCCAAGACCCTTTGCGTCTTGGTGCGACTTGCGCCTTTAATAACAAAGGTACTGTGTCTGTTGTTTGATGACGAGTAAAAAGAGAGAAATCTGTCGAGCTCTGAGTAAATACAACATCACGGATAACCCTACTAGACTTGTCAAACCATATATGAGGAGACTGTTTGAGACCATAAATCAATTTCTTGAGGGGACAAACAAGTAACTCCCTCGTAGTCTCAAACCCGGGAGGTTGTTGCATATAGATAGTTTCTTGAAGGTCGTCAGTGAGAAATGCATTATTGATATATAACTGATGTAAGGGCCACTTGCGATGTACATCTAAGGAAATTAGGATACGAACTATGTTTAGCTTGACAACGGAGAAAAATTCTCATCATAATCGAGGTCTTATCACTGAGTAAACTCACGAACCACAAGACGGGCCTTGAGACGGTCAATTTTCCCATCAGAAGCATGTTTGATCGTGAAGACCCATTTACATCCAACGCAAGTCCGCCCCGGAGGAAGAAAAACTAGATCCCAGGTTTAATTAACCCTGAGGGCCGTCATTTCCTCATCCATGGCCGGACGTCAACCCGGATATTGGAGAGTTTCCTGCACATACTTAGGTATAGAGATGGAGGATAGAGAAATTGCAAATTTGAGAGGCGTCAGGTAGAGGCGATGCAAGGATACATAATTCGCTAGGGAATGAGCCATAAAGACAGGAGTCGGATCAGCAGGCCGCGAGGTACCAGAGGTTGAAGGCGACTGTTGAGGGGCGTCGGAGCAAAGAGGACAATGAGTGAAGACACAAAGAAGAGGTGGTTTGTTTTGACCGGGAACCGGAGTTGGAAGGAGTGGTGGGAGAGGAGAAGTAACGGGGACGGCAGGACATGGCAATAACGTCGGTGGAAGAGGAGAGGATTGAGGAGGGCAAAAAGGTTGATCTTCCAGAAAGGTAACATCAGCAAACACCTTGCGATCAGTGAGAGAGTAACACTCATATCCTTTCTGAGTACAGGAGTAACCCACGAACATATATTTGGTAGCCCAAAGAGCAAGTTTGTCAGTGGAAGGACCATTATTATGGACATAACAGGTACAACCAAATACTCGAGGTGTGAGAGAGAAGGACGATGTGGAGGGAAAGAGAAGACTAAACGAAGTGGCCTAGCTGAGAACGGAAGAGGGCAGATGATTGATGAGACAGCATGTCGTAGAGACTGCAAAGCGTCAAAAAGCCTTGGAAGCCTGCATTTGAAACATGAGCGAGCGAGCAACATCAAGATGTCGATTTTTGCGCTCAGTCACACCATTAAGCTGGGGAGTATAAGCACAAGAGATATGATAGATGATCCCAAACTCAGTACAAAGATCATCAAAAGCATGACCGATGTATTCACGAGCATTGTTTGTACGAATAGTTTTAATGGTGTGGGAAAATTGAGTGCGAGTCTCTATAATAAAGGCTCGGAAGACATGAGTAAGATCTGAGCAAGCACGAAGTATACGGACGGCATACGAGAATAATCATTAATAAAAGTAATGAAATAACGATAACGAGAAAGACAAGCAATTTTATCTGGGCCCCAAACATCTAAATGTACTAAATCAAAAGGAGCAGCGCTCCGAGTACAACGAGGAGGAAAAGAGGAACGATATTGTTTTCCAAAAATACATGACTCGCAGGTAAATGCTAGAAGAGGTAGGTCAGGAAGAGCCTTCTTGAGAATTTGAAGAGGAGCATGCCCAAGAGGCCAATGTCACTCTTCAGAAGTGACAGATGAGAGAATGGTGGGAGAAACGTCGAGAAGGTAGAGTTCGTTGCACAGTCGTCCTTTACCAATGATATTCTGCGTTCATCGATCCTGCATCATAAAAGAAGATGTAAAGGTGACAGAGCAGTCAATATCTTAAGTGAGGCGGCTAATAAAAAGTAGATTGAAAGGAGAACCCGAGACATGAAGGACCGAGCGAAGAAAGATAGAAGGGATGAGAAGCATATCAACAAAGCCGGAGATAAGAGCGGTGTCACCATTGGCCATTGTGATAAACTTGAGATGGAGAGATGCTAAGTACTAAGGTGATTTCTACGAAGTGATATGATGAGTACCACAAGAGTCAACAATACAATATGGATTATTGGAGAGACAAGTCGATACCTTCATTAGAGATAGAGGCAACGGAGCAAGAAAGACGGTTAAGTAACCCTTGGAGATACTGGAGCTAAAGGCTCAACGCTTCAATATCAGTGCTAGTGGCCAAAGATGTGTCAACAACAATGGAGATATTAGGCGGAAGCAGACCATGTTTACGATAACTAGTGGCATCAAGATGTTCATCCCCACCATAGTGAGTATACTTGAAATTAGGTCGGTTGTTGTGACCCCTCCCTCGGTAGCCAATGCGATCTCGGGTTGATGGAGGGGGTGAGAGAGAACTGAATGTCGGAGAAGAGCCGGAGATGGAGGTCCGAGAGCATCTGGAGGTGGGGTCACCTTCAACAATATTGAGCAAACATCTGAGAGAGGGAATAGTGGAGGAAGAGAGAATTTAGGCCAAAACACAATGAAGATGAGACGGAACACGAGCCATTATCATGAGAATACCAACAACTTCTTTTTGAGCACATTGCGCATCAAGATCAGTTGTAGGAGGTTGATGTTGAATCCATGCCTCAACCAAAGTTTTGGATCGCGCAACAAAGGAGGTTAAGTCGTCAACACCTCCTGAGCCGAGAGATAGAATATTTGTGATGATGTAAAACAGATGTTGAAGACTGTCGTTGCCGGAATAGAGGGAATGGAGTTCATCCCACATAACCTTGTCTGTCTCATGATACATGGTCATACGATAGGGTTCATCATCCAGTGAGTTGAGGAGCCATGTCTGGACATGACCATCATCACGAAGCCAGTCGTCGGTGGGAGAAAAAGGGGTGTTCTTAGTTAAATGATGCAAAAGACCCTTAGTATAAAGAACCCGATAGACAGAATGCAATAACTCAACAAAATTCTTCTTCCCACTAACAGGAATAGTGGTGATCCGTAGCTCATCACAGACCTCAGGAACCGGTAGAGCCACACAAGCAGGAAGGGAAGACACATCAGTAGACGCCATGAAGCTCACAAGTGGCTAGAGTTGACAAAGAGACCTGTGAGTAGCAGTGGCAACACACTGGGAGGCTAGACAGGAGACACTTGGGGTTAGGAGTTGCTAGAAGATGAGGTCTGATGGCTGCGGTCAAAGAACTGCGGCAAGAGGCAGAGACAAGAAAGCGGCAATTAATAGCAAACAGCGGCTAAGCAAGCAAGAAACAACGACAAGAAGCAATCAGTGCGGCCGCGGCTAGGTTGGAAGAGTTGCGGCAAGCCAAGAGAGAGTTACGGCGGCAGCTAGTTGTGCGACAAGGCAGAAGAGAACAGCGGCGTGGTTAAACTTGCAGAGAGCTTAGCAGCAGGGGGGGCAAAGATCTTGCAAGAAGAAGCACATATGGCAGGAAGCAGGAAGTAGGACACACGAGAAGAAATGGGCAGAGAAGCACAGCGAACAGAAGGCTAGTCACAGCTATTTGAGAGTAGCGGGCGAACCAAAGAGAGCAAGCATCCACGCAGTCAACAGAGGACGACGGGCGAACAGAAGATGGTAATCAAAGCAGTGATCTCAGCAATGGACTTATAACGCAAGGCGACCAGGATGTCTGCGGCAAAGAAGACGTGGGAAGGCAACTTTGCGAGAAGGAAGAGAAGTCGCGACTAGCATCGACAGACTGCAGAAAAGCACGTATGCGGGACCCGCAGGAAAAATAACTATAAAAGCAGAGGTGGGGATGGGATTTCGAGATGCAGGGATAGAAAACAGGAGCAAAATGAAAGAGACTGCAGTTAGACTTGTGCTAGCCGCCCAACTAGCCGTGAGAGGGACCCGAAACAGGGAATTTCGGACCGGATCCCTCTAGTACCATGTGGAAAAACATCAGAATGCTGAGAAATACAATGAATTTTTTTAAATTTCTCCAAGTTATTTGAATACAAGTATTTGTACATTTATATAGGAAGAGAAAGAGAGGAAAATCCCGATCTAAGATGCGGGACTAAAACATATGGAAGAAGAGGACCCTAGATGGGCATTGCTATGGACCTTTACAAATCTTTCTTCTAACACAAACAAATTGAAGTTGATTGTCATTTCATTCGGGAGAATATTCAATAGAAGAAGTTAGAGTTAAAACATATTTTTGATACCGGGTAAGTTGCTGGCATTCTCACTAAGGCCTTACCATAACCATTGTACTATCAGTTTTTGTCCAAGCTCGGGGCTTACAATTTGTATGCTCCAGCTTGCGGGGGAGTGTTGAAGAAAATATGTATAGGCCCAAATTAAGGCTCATCTTGTTGTTTAGTTTAGTCCAACATATTAGGATGGGAATCCTCTCATCTTTCTCTTCTTATTTAAGTGTACAAATACATGCATTTATACATGAAAGAAATTAATAAAAAAAAATTATTTCTCTATTCTATGTTTTCTACAAAACCAAAAAAACGAACTTGATAAAACATGGAAATCTGTAAGTGCACGAAGAAGCACATAACACTCGTCGATAAAAAAGACTGATTTTTTGATATCATTCTCGGTAATTACGAAACTCATATGGGAATGGATAAGATCCCTTTTCGTTGAAGACAGTAGCATCTTCCCAGGATAATCCTAAGGATATGCATCAGAGACATCGTCCTTTTTATCAATAAAACTCTTAATAGCTACATGCGGCGAGTCTTTTATTGTAACAATATCATGGGAAACACCTGCAGGGGGAAGTAGGCGCACTAGAAGACAATTGGGGCATACGGATATACTCATCAAAATGTGTACTTAGTGCATCTATTTTATTATCCATCTAGTAACATAGGCTAATGTACTGTCTAGTCAAACTAGCATACGGTCATCTACTTTAGTAACATAAGATAAAATATCATCTAAGCGCGCAAGCATTCAACTCTCTAAGGCACGCAATAATTCATTATAAGCAATGGGTGGGTAATTCTGTGGTGGAAGGTGAGGTGGATACTAGTTGAAGTGAGGAGGGCTGAGATGGTCGTGGTGACATGTTCATCTTCTTTTGTTGCAGTAAAACTGGTGATAATTTTTCTCGTTGGCTTGGGTAATGAGGAGGGAAGTACTGGTTGCTCACCAATATCACAGCATAATACTTTCTACTCTGGAGTAACATCCTCCATCTTTTACATTACCTACAATAATAAACAAATTAAATGATCGGCAAAGAGGTAAAGAAATAAACAGTTGGTTTAAATTATCACTGGCCTGATTACCAGGCAAGTCAGGTATGGTAGTTAACAACTCTTTAAAGTTAAATGATTTCTTATCACACCATCGCAGCAGTCTAGATCTGTGATCAGGATATAGAAGGGGAAGACCGGTAATATGCTCTAGGAACCGTATCTAAAAACATATTCACAATCAAATACATAGAACATTCACAATCAAATGTGTAAGTGAACCCATGCACATGTTCTCTTGATTTTTGCGCTCGTTGTTCAATCTGTCCAGTGGGGATGGGAGATGGCTTATCTGCTGTATTCTTGTCTTTCTTGATGATGTTCATTAAGAACGCATGGATGGTATTCTGTCAATTATGTTTTCTAAACTCTTCTAAGTCGCATAGATTCTCAACTATCTGTGGAATGCGCTCACCACTAGAAGAGAAAACAAAAAATGTAAAATAAGACATTTCATATCTGCTATGTTGTTCTTCATTGCCATCTGAACTAGCTGGTTCTTCATATCTGTTTTACTCATGCTGACAATACGACTTCTTCCCCAATGCTTGGGAAGACCAAGAATAAGTGAAGCGTCGTTATGGGAGAATGTTAGCACTCTCGTCCATATAGAGAATACATCCCTACTAGAGTAATAGCAGGTCAACAGTACATATACCAGAGGTATATTCTGTAGGAGTTTAGTGGCTTAGAAAATTTGCAATACTCGCACATCTTCTAGCAGTTTCTTTCTCTTGGTGGTCCAGCTTATCAATTATGTTGCACGCATAGACACAAAAATTGGAAAAGTAGCATCTATAACTTAAAATATTAAGTCTAGTCTGTCTAGATCTAGTTTTCCTTTTATCCATCTTTTTTAAAGAATTAAAACAATCCATGTAAGAATAAATCGACAAAAATAAAATACAGAAAAGTGATATCCATTGACCTCAAAGGTGATTACCATGGTGATCATTGATGATCTCCACTGAAATCACATCAGATCTCCATGGATCAAGGATGATCTCACGAAGATCACTTTTGATCTCCATGGAGATCATCACTGACATTTGAATCATTTCAAGCAAAGAATTAAAAACCCTAACCTTAAAATAGAACCCTAGAAGATAAAATAGAACCCTAACAAAACCTACCAAGTAAATACAGTGGAACTCACCAATGGATTCTTGCCAAAGAAAATGCTTGAAATTTCCAATATTAGAAGACGAGGCTGACGAGATTAAAGTGATCATCGCGTTTCGATTTAGTAGACCCTCGGCAATGAAAATGGAAGTAAGGAGAACCAAGGCCAAACCGAAGAAAAACATTGCAGACAATAGTGAAGCATTCACATGATAAATGTATATCAGTATTTTGATGTATCTGTGAGTCTGTGACACATGTCGTAATCTGACTTCACCCGGGCAGCGATTTAGGAACGGAGCCCAGCTCAAAAAAAACTCTCTTGCATTTGGGCTTTCTATATACGAAGCTACATATATTTGCTTTAATATTGCAGATAATGCATTTGATCTTTGTTCGGCAAATTTAAAGTCCCCTATCTTCTAATAAGCAATATCTTCAATGTTTTAATTATTCACTCCGCATAAAATAGATAAATTATTAGTTATGTTTTCATTTTCAAATAGAACATCAAACACAATTTTAGGTTCTTTAAAAACAAGAAAAATAACCAAACTAAAATAGCCATGAAAAGCAATAGTTAAACAGAACATTGGTAATTACGGCCTACTAGAAAGTGTGTTTTGACACTTTCTCAAACAGGAGCCCTATGATTGGGATTCTTCCTAATTGCATCTCTTAATTGACTTTAAATTTTTTGAAGAAAACAGTTTAAATAGCATTCTATAAACAAAATGAAGGAAACAAAAACGTGAGTTTGTCAACAATACCATAGTGATCACAGTGATATGCTAATAGCAGTCCGACATCCAGCATCAACCTCCCAAGAGCTTTAAAGGCTGCAAAAGAATGACGATAGGAAATGCTTTCATCATATTCACAACTGAAATAAAGGAAAACTGAAAGAAACCTCCCCTAGAAAAGAGATTAGTTCATTTTCAATGCATTTTAGTGGCTTTTATTTTAGGAACTTGATCAAAATTTGATTTGAAGTATGTTATGAAGGCTCTGTTTAAGGTGGTGGCAGCATTGCGGTGGCGTTCGAATACGATTGGGCACCGATCTGTTGGAGGAGAGGCATTCAGTGGGTTTGTTCCATGCTCCACCCCCAGCGAATGTTGTTTTCACTTCATTTTGAAAGGCGCCAAACTGCCACATTCCGAGGTGGCAGTACAAAATAGGTGGATCGGAGAATGTCCCTTTTCATGCCGCTGGTCTAAACTGGACTGCAAGTGATATAATGCACATGCAAGGCAACTTGTTCATCCCAATCAGAGTAATCTTGGCCTCAATTCAATTTAGCAGTACAATGACATTAACTAATGAAACTGATCTGAGGTTTCCTTGTGCAGGACTTTCAAGACTTGTTTGTACATAATTATGTTACTAATATCTGTCATTTAAAGGTCATAAGAACGAAAACTTAACTTCAAAAAAAATACCAATGGCATTATTAGATGTTTTATAAAAATGTCTTTCTAGACTGGGAAAAGTTCTAATTATCGTCCTAATATTTAAAATAAATGATTAACATCTCTTTAAAGCATCTCAGACACACCAACAAAGGGATCGTGTAGAGTCAAACTGTTACGCCCCCGACCGCGGCCCGCTTCTCGGGGCGTTGTTATGCTCGCAGGCGCAAGGAGATAACAGGCAACGAAGGGGCTGAACCATCCGGTTCAGCCCCCACTCAGTAGAACCGGCTGGACAAGGGCTGAACCAACCGGTTCAGCCCTATGTGGAGGGGCCGGCCGGCTCCCTCCTTGGCCCAGGTATTTATACCCGGGGATGTCATCTATTGGAGGCATGCAACATAACCCTAAGGTATTCCTCTTTCTCCTCTCAAACCCTAGCCTTCTTCCTACTTTTTCCCTCTAGTTTCTCGCTCTCTCTAGTAGTTTCTATCATTTGGTATCAGAGGCGGTCATTCTCCGACGATGGTCACCACTCGCACGCAAGAGGAGGTCACCCGTTTGGAGACCTTGGAGGAAAACTATGGTGGATTGATGGATTCGGTAGCCGCGATCGAGCAAGAGATGCGCACATCTACGCAGCAGTTGGAGGAGCGCATAGACGTGCGTATGGAGGAGCTTAAGGCACTGTTGAAAGGAAAAAGCACGAGCGAGGAAGAACCGATCGGTCCGTCGAGGGCTCGGGAACGCCCGATCCGGGGCGTTTGGGCACGGAAGCGTCGGGCTTGGGCGGGAACGGCGGCATCGGCCTCTCCCAGTCGTGGGGGACCTCCGGCGAAGGAGGGGGAGTGGCGGCGTGGTCGGCGGCTGTAGCGGGGGGCATCGGCCCTAGTTTTTCCGGGTCGGCGAGCACGGGAGCACCGGGATTGGGCGGGAACTCTGGCGTCGGGTTCTTCCGACCCTGGGGAGTCACCGGCGAAGGTGGAGGAGCGACGGCATGGCCGGAGGCAGTAGCAGGAGGCGTCGGGCCCAGTTTTGTTGGGCCGGCTGAGTGCGGGCCGGCCAGGCATCCAGGCGGCGGCTCGGGCATAGTGGGATCAGCGGATTGCGGGCGGCAGCCATGGCTATAGGATGATGGAGGGTCGGGGACTGCTGTGCGGGCTCCAGGAGGTGCAGCGGGGCTTCTCCCTCAGCCGCGAGGCGGCGTTTTTCCCGGCGGATTTGGAGGCCACGTTCCGTGGGGCCGGGCAGCACGTTCCTCATCAAGGTCAGCCTCCTCATGGCTACCCGGGTGGACATGACGAGCATGTGGGACGACAGACTGAGCAAGGACAGGGCTGGCAAGGGCGGGCCGGGCCGCGTGCGTACATGCCACCGAAGTTGACACGCATGAACTTTCCCAAGTTCAAAGGGGGGATGCGTTGGAGTGGGTTCACAAGGTGGAGTTGTTCTTCAGCTACCAGGAGGTCCCGGAGGGGAAATGGGTGCAACTAGCGTCGTTCCATCTGGAGGACGACGCGTTCCAGTGGGCTCAGTGGTTCCTGAGAGGTAGAGACTACGTACCCTGGACTGATTTTGTGGAGGGGTTCACGACCCGATTCGGGCCACTGGAATATGAGGACTTTGAGGCGCTGCTGCAGAAGTTAAGACAAAAGGGAACAGTGACTGAGTACCGGACGGAGTTCGAGAAGTTGGCCAACTGGGTACGCTGGGAAGAGAAGACACTGCTGAGTTGTTTTGTGTCAGGCTTGAAGGAGCAACTGCGGGATGAGGTTCATGCTTATATGCCAAGGAGCTTGAATCACGCTATCACCCTAGCACGAATTCAGGAGGAGCGACTCAACCGGAAGCGATCACGCACCACGGGGAAGCCTCTTGTCACTCCCGCCATAGCCAGGAGAGAGCAAGCGGTTGCTAAGCCTACAGTGACTCGTTTGTCATGGGGCGAGCTCCAGGCCCGCAAGGAGAAGGGTCTCTGCTTCAAATGTGACGAGAAGTTTGTGCCCGGGCACAAGTGCCAGAAGCTACAGGTTTTCATGCTGCATGAAGAAGTGGCCGACGAGTCTTCGCCCGAGGTTGCAGTCGAGGAGGCGCTATTGGAGAAGGAGGTGGATGTGACGGAGTTTGGGTTCTCCATCCAGGCCATGGAAGGGTGCAATCTGCCCCTTACGATGCGGGTTGTCGGACGGGTTAGGCAGGAGAAAGTGACGATATTAGTGGACAGCGGGAGCACCAATAATTTCATTCACCCGGTCGTTGCTCAGCGGGTTGGACACGACATTGATAGGGGAGCTACATTCCAGGTTATGGTGGCTGACGGCAGCAAGCTGCAGTGCGAAGGGGTCATGAAGGGAGTGGAGTTGCGGATTCAGGGATACATTGGGAGCACGGATGTATACCTTCTACCTATACGGGGATCAGATATGGTACTCGGGGTTCAGTGGCTGCAGCAGCTAAAGCGGGTCACTTTTGATTGGGAGCTCATGACGATGGAGTTCCTGCAGCGTGGCCGACAGTTTTGTTTGAAGGGTCTCACAGCTTCGCCAGTAAAGGAAGTTTCTCTTCGGAGCATGCAGCAGCTCGGAGAGGAAGGGAGCTTGATGGCAATCCTTTTGGGGGTGCGGTCTGATGAGGCCGGGACGTCCGAGGTACCGATACAGTTGCGGTCCTTAGTCGAGCAGTATTCGGATGTCTTTCAGGAGCCACGTACACTACCTCCATCGTGGTTTCGGGATCACCAGATTGTACTCAAGGCCAGAGCGGAGCCTACCAATATCTGGCCTTACCGGTATCCACACATATAGAAGGCAGAGATCGAGCGCAGCGTTCGGGAGATGCTTGACGCCGGGATCATCCGGCCCAGCACGAGCTCCTTTTCGGCCCCGATTATTCTCGTCAAAAAAAAAGATGGCTCGTGGCGATTCTGTGTTGACTATCGGGCTTTGAATGGCATCACTTTGAAAGACAAGTTTCTCATTCCATTGGTTGAAGAGCTCTTGGATGAGCTACACGGGGAGACTCTATTCAAAAAGCTTGACCTGCGGTCGGGTTACTACCAGATCCTTATGCAGGAAGAGGACATTCATAAGACGACTTTCAGAACTCACGACGGTCACTACGAGTTTCTGGTGATGGCCAACGGGCTGACTGGCGGGCCATCCACCTTCCAAGCCAATATGAACGAAATCTTTCGCCCACTACTTCGCTTTTTTGTGCTGATTTTCTTTGATGACATCTTGATATACAGTGCTAATTGGGAAGATCACTTGTGTCATGTTGAACAGGTCTTCTCTATTATACGCAAGCATCAGCTCTATGCTAAGCGCTCCAAGTGTTCTTTTGGGAAGGAGGAGGTCGAGTACTTGGGTCACTTGGTATAAGCTGAAGGGGTCAAAGCTGACCCTCGAAAGATTGAGAGCATGGTTTCTTGGCCGCGGCCCCAGACTGTTCGGGCTCTGCGAGGATTCTTGGGCCTCACCGGCTACTACCGATGGTTTGTGCGGGATTATGGGAAGATTGCTCGACCGCTGACTCAGCTGCTGCAGAAGGATGCCTTCTTGTGGAAAGATGATGCTGAGACGACTTTTCAGGGGCTCAAACAGGCAGTGACGACAACACCAGTGTTAGCCCTTCCGGATTTCACCAAGGAGTTCGTGGTGGAGACGGACGCCTCAGGGGTGGGGCTATGTGCGGTATAAATGCAGGAGGGCCGCCCACTGGCTTTTTATAGTAAGGCGTTGGCGCCTAAGACGTTGGGACTGTCCACGTATGAAAAAGAGTTATTGGCAGTGGTTCAGGCAGTGGCCCTTTGGCGGCCATATCTTTTGGGGCAGCACTTCAAGATTCATACGGATCACCAAAATTTGAAGCATTTCTTGGACCAGCGAGCTCCTCTCCTCTTCAGCAAAAGTGGGTCACCAAACTTTTGGGTTACGATTATGAGATCGTTTACCGCCAAGGCAAGGAGAATGTGGTGGCGGACGCCTTATCCCGCCTACCTGATGGTGCACTCACCCAGATTTCGGGTTCGGTCCTCGACTCGTTCGATGACATACATGAGGAGGTCTTGCGGAATCCCTCTCTACGCGCCCTCGTAGAGGCCCTCCAGCGTGGGGAGACCGTGACGCCAGGTTATCATCTACAGAGTGGGCGACTACATTACCACGGCAGAGTAGTCATACCTCCAGGCTCAGCATGGAAGACAGTTATGCTCCACGAGTTTCATTCCTCTCCAGTGGGGGGTCATGCAGGCGTGCTCCGTACCCTCCAATGGGTGAGAGAAAATGTTTTTTGGTCGGGGATGCGCCGGGATGTGCAGCAGTTTGTCCGACAGTGTGAGACATGTCAGCGCCAGAAGTACGAGACCACCACACCTGCCGGGTTGCTTCATCCACTTGCGATTCCGCAGCACATCCGAGATACTGTGTCGATGGATTTTATTGATGGATTGTGAAAGTGATGGTAAGATCTATCTTAACTCTAGAGGGGGGGTGAATAGAGTATTTTAGAGTAAATTTACAATTTAAAATTGCACAGCAGTAAAGGCTTAATTTAAGTATAGGTGTAAGGTGCTTTGATGTAGAAATAAAACTAAAGCAGTAAAATAAAAACCACAGCACACAGCAAAGAATATGTACAAGAAACCAGAAGACACAAGGAGCTATAGTGGTTCCCCAAAAACCTGGGTACATCCACTCTTCTACCACTCTTAGTAGGAATCCACTGCAGGATGAGTTGATCAGGTGTCCTGGGCACCAATGAGCTTTTGATAAGGTGCTCAAAAACCAAACTGGATTTTTTGATCAGGTGTCTTGCCACCACTGAGTTCTGGCAAGGCTCTCAGAAACAGAATCAAAACTTTTGAAGGGAGTCTTGATAACCCTTTTACAGCAGGAAAAGAAAAAGGAAGAGGTGAAGTTGTCTTCTCTGTCTCAATCACTGAGAGAAGACTTAGTGGATTGATTGTGTTGTCAAAGCTCCCCCTGAGATGTAGATGGTTCAGAGATGAGAGCTTTGCTAGGGTGATAGGTCTTCAGAAGCTTCAGATCTCCAGCAGAAGATGGTTTCAGCAGAGGCTGAAATATGAATTGTCTGGAGTCCTTCATGTTGAAGCTATGATCACTTTTCAGTATGCCAATATTCAACTAATTCTCCAGGATTGATCACTTGATTTTCTGAGTTGATCTCACTATCCTGTGAATCTGTACTGAGAATTTCTTTTTCTTTTTCTCCTGTTGTAGATTGTCTATCCTTGTGAAGTGTCTTGTTGTATTATATATCAGACTAGAGAAGAAAGATGTTTTATTCTCTGAAGATCCTCTGTCCAAGATAGCCGTTAGCAGTCAATAAATGTCTTCCATAAATGTTTTGTCTTCTGTAGGAAAGTCCAATAAACATTCTCTGATAAATCCCTTGAAACTTGCTCCAGAATAAATGAAAACGGCTAGCAAATCTCTTGAAATAAATGCTGAGAGAATTTGAAAAACATTCCAAAAGCTGACTGAATTTGAGTCCTCAAAGTCGTCGATCTCTCAGAAAAACATCGATCTGAGCTCTACGATCGTCGACCTGAGCTCAGAGATTGGATTGAACATCAGACAGAAAACGTCGAACTGAGCTCGAAGATCGTCGACCGGAGCCTAGCGACTTGGAAATAAGCTGAAGGCAGATCGTCGATCTGAGCTCGAAGATCGTCGAACGGAGGTCGACGACTTAGCAGAGTTGAGCTCAAAGATCGTCGAACCGAGTTCGACGTTTCGTCGACCTAAGCTCGACGATAATTGACTTTGTCTCAGCTCTAAGTCTGAATCCTTGAATGGTCCTGGGGGCAGCTTCAAACCTAAATTCTAAGCCCTAGACTCATTCTAACTTGACCTTTCCAACTATACATCTAGGTCAAACTGATTTCCTAAAAACATAGTGATCCTTGCCCAAATTAGTAATAGGGTGTTCCAACAGATTGCCCAAGTCTCAGGGCAAGTCGGTCATTCTGGTAGTGGTCGACAAGCTCTCCAAGTATGGTCACTTCCTAACTCTCAATCACACTTATACGGCGGAGTCGGTCGCCGAACTCTTTACTCGGGAAGTCGTTCGCTTGCACGGCCTCCCACGCGCCATCATTTCTGATCGGGATCCCACTTTTGTGAGCCAATTCTAGCGAGAGCTTTTCAGGCTTCAAGGGACTTGCTTGAGCTTCAGCACCGCAAATCACCCCCAGACCGACGGCCAAACGGAGGTTCTTAATCGCAACGTGGAGACATACCTCAGGTGTTTCGTCATGGACGAGCCTCGGACTTGGACCAGTTGGCTACACTGGTCCGAGTATTGTTACAACACTACTTACCACTCCGCCAGCAAGATGACGCCATTTGAGGTGGTCTACGGCCATCCACCACCTTCTCTGAGCAGATATAAGTCGGGCAGCACGGCGTTACCGGCTGTTGATCGGGCCCTCCGTGACCGCGACCGCACCTTAGTGACATTGCAGGCGAATCTTCGCCTTGCCCAGAATCGCATGAAGGCCCAGGCGGACAAGCACCGAAAGAAGAGGGAGTTTGTTGTGGGCGATGAAGTATTCCTTAAGCTCCAACCTTACCGACAGCTCTCAGTGGCTCGCAGCACAAATCAGGAGCTGGCTCCTCGATATTATGGCCCCTTTCGTGTTCTCAAAAGGGTGGGTCCGGTCGCTTACACGTTAGAGCTTCCCACAGGCTCACGCATCCATCCGACATTTCATGTCTCTTTACTTAAGAAGAAGATTGGTGACAGTGCCCAACCGAGTCCTTTCTTGTCGAAAGCTACCGTTGCAGGCGAGCTTCGGCCGATGCCGGAGAATGTTCTCTTACTCAGGTGGAAGCAGCAGGGCGCCGAGTTTCGGGCCGAACTCTCGGTCAAGTGGAAGCACTTATCGGAAGCACATAACTCCTGGGTTGATCTGTTGGACTTCAAAGAGTTGTACCCAGATTTCCATCTTGAGGACAAGCTGGGTCTTGATGGGGAGGGGAATGTTACGCCCCCGACCGCGGCCCGCTTCTCGGGGCATTGTTATGCTTGCAGGCGCAAGGAGACAACAGGCAAGGAAGGGGCTGAACCATCCGGTTCAGCCCCCACTCAGTAGAACCGGCCGGCCAAGGGCTGAACCAACTGGTTCAGCCTTATGTGGAGGGGTCGGCCGGCTCCCTCCTTGGCCCGGGTATTTATACCCGGGGATGTCATCTATTGGAGGCATGCAACATAACCCTAAGGTATTCCTCTTTCTCCTCTCAAACCCTAGCTTTCTTCCTACTTTTTCCCTCTAGTTTCTCGCTCTCTCTAGTAGTTTCTATCACAAACATGATCAAATAAAGAACTTCCAACATCTTCTTAGATTCATTTCTTCAACCTCCTCCCTTCTGAAATAAAAAGTCCATGTAGAGAGCATTCATTCCAATCGTGCTCCAAGAAGTAGAAGAATGTGATATAGGACACTAAAGATCTACAGGGAAATGTTGGGACTAAGCTTATACCTCACAAAAAAGTTTCTCGTAGGACTTGAAGAAATTTCGTCCAATGAAATAATATTGATTCTGATCGAATTCAAATCCAGTGTATTAACTTTATAATATTTTTTTAATTACAAATCAATAATTGATATATCATAATTTTACTTATAAATAAATATCAATATACCATTATAATAGACACAGGGTTCCATGTTCGCAATTTTCAGTCTATAACGGCAGTACTTCCATTATCCTAAATGTTCTCCACACGTAGCATCCGAAAGAAATACTTTCAGCCAACGAACAATTTTCTACCCTGTGAAAATCTTTTTACTTTTCTAATTTTCTTACATTCTTTTTACTTTATTTTTCTATCTCCTTTTATATTTTTATAATTTATTTTGTTTTATTTAATATTTATATATTTCTTAATTTATTATTTTCATTTAATTTTCTTATTTTATTTATTACATTTTTTTGTCCATGTCTAGATTTTTTTATGTATTGTGTTTTTCTTTTATTTTAGTTTATTTTAATTTATTGTAATTTATTACATGTTTTTTATATTTATTCTTTATTTCTTTATTTATTGCATATTATTTAACTTTATTTTTTTCTCACTTGCTTTTTTTTACTGTATTTGTGTTGTTTTGTGTTTATTTTATTTTAGCATAGTTTATGTAATTTGATCAGTCCAGATCATTTTGATCATGTAATGCTAAAACTTCCACAAAATTATTACATATGTATATGTAAATATGTATTGTGTGTGTGTATATATTGTAGATATATGTGTGTGGGTGTATTTAATATTTATTTAAAAGTTATGAAATATAATATTATACGTGCATAAGCTCGAGATGTAAAATTACATGCCCAATGGAGTCCATAGCACAAGAATCAACGCAAGGTGAGTGCCTTCATGTTGTACCAACATTTATTTATCCTACACTTGTAGATCGAGTTCTCTACACTCTGTGGAACCCTTCCTTTGTAAGTATTCTCATTTTGGTGGTTGGATTGTCATGAGTCCCTCACCATTTTCCTTGCCCCGGTTTGGTGTCTAATCTTTCCTTAGACTTGAACTAAATAAATGACTAAGACCTTCATCAATGTCTTTGATAAATCATGTGTGCCCCTATACTGTAACTCAAGCTTAACCCATGGCCAGAGTCAATCCATGAACTGGAAAAATGTCTTGTTCTCCATTATCATAGGCATAAGAAGTAGTAGCACCGAGAACTCTTCACATAGCCTTGGGCATCTCCTTTGTGCTTCAAATGGAGAAGCCCAAATCTCACATCATCAGTAGCATATTTGCCAAGTTCTTAGAAAAATCCCATTGAATTCTTCAATTGTTCTTCTTCATACTCCATAAGTTGTCCACGTATTTGGAATCCCTTGAGCCATGAACTCCGTTTTCCTAATACGCCCACTCGCGAGCCAAATTGTGCATAGATCACCCTTTTTATGTCATTCGTTCATTGATTCAAGCACAGTAGTGATCTTCTTTAACTTCTCGCGCAAGGCCTCCGCTATGGATTGAAGGGCTTCATCCCGCCTTGCGAGCTTGTTGAGTTCAGCATTCAAAATCCCATGCAATCTTCCATATAGTTCCTTCATGCATTCAGACATGTCCACATCTTTTTTTTTTGAATATCCTCAGGACTATTTCCATCTTATCCATGTGGGAATGCAATGCCAACACCATGTCCCTCAAAGTCTTTCCAATCACTAGCTGTTTTGTCATTACCTTGTTAGTGGTCATCTTGGACAAGATCCAAAATTGATGAACCTGTCATTGCATAACTCAAACTTCAAATCTCTCTTTAATATCACTTGCTACGGGATGAAAGAGAGCGAACAAAATTGCACCATCTATAGTCGGTGATGTTTGTCAAAACATGCTCTTGAAGTCGTGGTGTAGGAAGCACGGATACATGCAATAGCCTTTACGTATTGTATCTGAAATATTTAGGAATCGGAAAACTCTTGGAAAGTCATCCCCGATACTCTTGCAAAATTCTTTTATTTTAAAATTAAAAAGACCCGGATACTATTGGACACGCTCGAGTATGCTCGAAAATGCTCAACAATTGTGTATGTTGTGGTGATGATGTGGCAGAAGGCATGTGTTCGGATGATAAGTGGTGAAAATCAATTGATTATATACTTTCATTCATGACTCCTATCTATGATATTATTTTGTGACACAGATAAAACTAGCTTCATTTGGTATATGATTTATAATACAACATGAACACTCAAGTCTTTATCCCACTATAATGGGGTCAGCAATATGGATCCTTTGTCATCATTGTACCCTATCTTTAGTCGTAATCTCATTAATGCCTAAGTACATATTTTTCTTTATAGTTTCATTCCAAGTCTTTATTGGTCTACCCCTCCCCGTTTAACATTCCTAATGACTAAACACTCACAATACCTAACAGGTGTCTCTAATGGTCTCATTTGTACGTGTCCAAGCCATCTTAGTCGAGCTTCTCGCATCTTCTCCGCAATTTGTGTCACTACTGTATTATCCCTGGTACATTCATTCCTAATTTTATCTAGTTACGTGTGTTCACACATCCACCTAAGCATTCTCATCTAGGCAACTCCCATTTTTGCACATGTACAAAATTTACTACCCAGCACTCAGAACCATAAAGCATTGCTAGTCTAATTGCAGTACAGTAAAACTTGCCTTTAAGTTTGAATGGTACTTTACGATCGCATAGGATCCCTGACACACCTCTCCACTTCAACCAGCATGTTTGGATTCTATGTATTACATCTTTATCAACACCTCCATCTTTTTGAATTATCGATCCAAGATATGTAAAGCACTCACTGCAGAAAATATCTTGATTACCCAACTTAATAATGAAGTCATCTGTCCTTCTTGCACTGCAAAATTTAAGCTCCATATACTCTGTTTTTGCCCTGCTTAACCTAAAACCCTTCTTTTTTAAAGTGTCTCACCAAGATTCAAGTTTTGCGTTTATACCTGGCACGTCACATCGACCAAAACAATATCATCTACAAACAATAAACACCAAGGTATTGCTTGTTGGATATGTCTATTGAGCTCATCTAAGATAAGGGTAAAGATATAAGGGAGTAAAAGTTGAACCTTGATGTAAGCCAATAATGATAGGAAATTCCAGTGTTAATCAATCATATGTCCTCACCCTCAATGAAAAACATAAAGAGTGTGAGTGTCAGGCATGTCATTATATTAGTTTTTGTTTATCTATACTATTTTAAAAAGGAAACTTTCCCTAAACTAATGACATGGATATAGGACAGTTGGGAAAATCTCAGTCCTTCATTCACTCTAGTATTCAATCTTGATTTTATTTATTAACTTTAATTTGAACTATTGGCTCCCCACGCGCTTTCCCTCTAACTTTTGCCCGTGTTTCTCTTCGCCAAATCCCTCGATGATCCCCCTCTACTCGATCATCTTCATTCCCGACCACGAAGCCCCACCTGTGGAGCCTTCTCCCAATTGTGAAGCCTAACATTCCCTCGATACTCTGCATTGATCCGATGAGGGTCTAGGGCATCCGATTTCACCCCTTCCGGTATGCGATTTTTGTTTTTGTGATCCTCATTTCTCGAGTTCATCCAGCATCTTCACGATCCACAACGAACGTAAGCTCCACTCTCTCTCCTTCGTTTTCTTCATCATTCTTAAATCATTGATGTCAGCGGCCATGACTTTTTGTTAGCTTGTGATTCTCTGCAGCATCTACCAAAGATGGATTATATAGAAGGCTGGCTTCGGTTGAATCATTGTTTGCTAGAATTCTCACTCACTCTCCTCCCTGCATTTTATGTGTTGTTAATCTTTATCAATTAAATATTCAATAATCTGTTTGTTAGTTGTTTCATGACTCAATCGACTTGTTGTTATCCTCTCATGATTCATGCATATCAAATGCTTGATGAATGGCTCATACCAAATGCTTAAAGTCTACCATTATTTGAAACAATTTTTTGAATAACTCTTGGACATACATGAAATTTTTGTGCCAGGTCTGGTGAGCTCAGAGCAAAGTAGATGTTCAATGATGTTTACCTTCATTTCTAACTTCTACTGCTCCCTAAAATCCACCTGAATAGCTAAAACCAAAGATTTGATAGAATTCTCAATGTGAATATTCACCTGTAGGGATGCATTAGATGTACTGAGATGTGCCTCAAGTTGCAATAGATTGAAAGTATCGTTTTTTATTTCTTGATTTTATCTTTATTGATTTTTTGCAATCACTCATCATGTACTTACATATGGCAGCGGGAATCAGCGGAAAATACAGGGCCAGGCGAATCCCGCAGTGCGACCGCGGCCCCACCAAACTAACGGTAGCTGCTACCACGTGGGATCCGCCCCGACAAACAAGCCCTCTGTCATGCAACCCCAGGTATATGTTTTCTACCTATGCTCCTACCAGAAATCTCTATTTTATTGTTTAGGGTGTTTTGAGATACTTTTGATTCTTAAGCTTTATTTTTTTTTTGTTGGGTGGTCATGACATCTATTAAAGAGCTCGCTTGTTTTAGCTGATCCGCTCCTTTACGTTTCGGCGAAAACTAAGTTTCAATGGAATTGATCGTTTGCGGGTGCTTATTTGTAAATCTTTGTTTCTAAAACAAGTGACATTTAGGGTTATTTCTAACCGCAGTGCCCGTTTACTTTTCTAGCCGTGCTTTTCTCTGCGTCTTCGTTCTCCTTTCTTGCAAATTCCACGATCACACCTCCCTCGACGACAAAAGAAGGGTTTTTGGCCCCCGCTCGCCGTTCGGCCTCCTATTTCGGCCCTCGCTCTTCATTCGGCCTCCTTTCGCAAGGTGAGTTTCTTCCTCCCTTTTTCTTCTGTGGTGTCTCGTGTAACATGTGAACGACTCTTGTTGTTTTACCAGGAGGAGATGTGTGCCAGGTCATTCCCCGAGGCAGAGGAATCATAACCACCGCAGCTTGTCTTCCAGTCTACCATTTTGGCTACAAAAACCGGAAAAAAATAGTTTTCTCCCTTTAGATCCACTCGGCCTTCAACTACAAAAATCAGTAAAAAAATTGAACTGTGTTCTTCTTCCTTCCATTTCCGGTGCTATTTTTAGATTTCAGTTTGTAAATATTTCTAGAAATCCCGTTCGTACTACAATTTCTAGAACTTGTTTTATACTAAAAGTTTGTAGACGGTTTCTAGTAGATCTTTTCTCATTTTGTTCATTGTTTTGGCATTATCAATCTCCTTCATTCCAAAATAATGAGAACATGTTATAATAAATTTGAAGTTCTTTTAATAATTCCAAAATATTTGCAATCTTACCATCAACAATTATGGAATGAATGTGTTCCACAAATCTTCAAACAACAAAATGTTCATCTTTTTTAATATATTGATGTGTTCATCATTTTTATTATGTAAACAAGAAAATATTGATATGCAGTATTGTCGGTGATTCCAAAATTTAATCAAAGCGATCTCACAAGTAAATCACAATGAACTTGATTTCAAGGATTTTTTCTATTGTCCAAGTTTTTTTAACTTTGATTACAATCAGATACAAGAGTTTTTTTTAGATTTGCGCGTCTTTTTGCATTGTTAGATGGGAAAACAAAAATAAGGAGTATCAGCCATTTGAGAATCAAGTGACGTGATGATATTCCGTGATGCATGCATCAAATAGATAGAGCTTGGTAAACAGGCTAACCGCACAGAGGGGTGGAATAATTTTAGGGTGAAATTCCACGAGCAGACAGGAAAGACCAACGATAAGGTTCTAATGAAAAATAAAAATCACTTGAAAAAAAAATGGAAATTACGGCATGAGTTGAAGCGCCGAGAGATTGGACTGGGTTGGAATTCTTTAACACAAATATTACGACTGTTTGTGACTTCAACATGTGTTTCACATTCGTTATGGGTCCTATGGCTGGCTAGGAGGGATCAGCACATGAAGTAATCCCAGACAACTTCTTGCACCCATCTCGAGGTAACTAATGCATTATTTTTCATTTCAGTTATTAAAAAAATTACTTGTGTACAATATATATTTTCTGTACAGGGAAATATCACATAGTCGACGCGGTCATTTGAAACCTTATCCGAAAACTTGGTATAATTTGCCAGATTTTGCTCACGGTAGTCGTCCAATTGAAGGACAAAATGAGATCTTCAATCAAGCGCACTCTTCACTGCGAAGCGTGATAGAACAAACATTTTGTGCATGAAAAAAAGGGCAATACTGAGGGACATGCATCCATATAGATTTCCAAAACAAATTGAAATTTTGATGGTGACAATGGCAGTGCATAATTCTATGCGAAGGCATCCTTCACGTGCAGATCATGATTTCAGTGAATTTGATGATGATGATAATTATGTTGACCCGGAGCAAAATGACATACAAACACATCTAGAAACATGCACTGATACAGCTGGAGGTGTAGACGAGATGATTGGGCTGCGTGAGTTTATTGCACAGCAATTGCATGATGTTAGAAGGTAATTTTCAATACAAATAGTTTATAATTTTGACAATAATTGATGAATCTAAGCTTTCTACATATTCACTCTTTTGTGTGATACATAGGAGGAATAACTTCATTATTTTTTATGTCGTGTAACTTAAAAAACTTTATTAGTTTGTTTTATTTTGTAAACTATTAAGGATTTTGCATTGAAAACACAAATATTTTATAAAACTCTGTTTTTAGAAAATATTTTTTATGCACTGCTTTTCGAACAGCTCTGCAAACTCCATTTTACATAAATTTTTTACTGCAAACTCTATTTTCTCAAAACAGCTCCTTTTTCAAACTTCATTTCCGTCAACTCCTTTTCCATCAGCAACAGCTGAAACAAACGGACCCTAAGTTTATAAATACTCTAATCCTGCTTATATGTAATTAGAATATATTAATTATAGTTTAGAATGTTCTCCAATCTTTTGTTTATAAGAAAATGAGACCATTTTCACTGTTTTTAATATTTTCAGACTTTCATATATTTTATCCAACTTTTTACAGATACATGACACTAACTTTGCTTCAGAGAATTTGGAAATTAGAAAATGAAAATGATTCAAAATTTTGTGGTTATCATCTTTTGCAGCTTATACCCTATGGGCATCCGAATTCCTTCATTTCTCTTTGAATGCTGATGATTTTCCTTCATTTCTCTCTGAATCTATTGGCGAACAGGGTGATGAGAGCCGAGGAGATGGAAGATCCAACTTTTGGGAAGTGCAGATTTTAATTATGTGGGAGGTAAGCAATTTATTTTTTGTCATCCATATAGATTTTTGGGAAGTGTGGATTTATTTATTTCATGTATATAGTCGTTGTGAGGCACTGTCGCAGACAGGATACTATCGTTGTGTGTGTGTGGGGGGGGGGGGGGGGGGGGGGGGGGGGTGGGGGGGGGGACTGCACT
This sequence comes from Platanthera zijinensis, assembly GCA_039513925.1. Classification (NCBI taxonomy): domain Eukaryota; kingdom Viridiplantae; phylum Streptophyta; class Magnoliopsida; order Asparagales; family Orchidaceae; genus Platanthera; species Platanthera zijinensis. Next base: position 122,229,024 of record CM077091.1, read on the forward strand.
GTCACTCGTATTTAAATAAAAAATCCAAAAACATATTGTGTATCCTACTTTTTCGAAAATTCAGACTCACACAGGTTTTGTATCAAATCACGTCTCCATCCCAATGCAACATAGGTGGCGCCGTGGAGGTAAGGTAAATTCAAAGATACGTAAAAGATTTGTCAGCCAACTTGTTCCAGGCCTGTGGCCTTTTATTCAAATTCAAATAATCTTAGCTTCCAACAAGTGCATGTATTAAAAGTAGATTATTTTTGCATATTTGCCACAATTGACCTACACATATTTTCTATTATCATTGGACGTAGCAAATAATTTAGATTAAGTTGTGAGCTGCAGTTTTGCAAGCTTATTACATGATATTTATTAATCTAATATTTGAACTGTCTTCAAAACCCTTGACCCATACGCTTTACATCACAAGACAAGAACACAATAGTTAAAAGTAATATTGACACAAAAACTTTCTTAACAAGTCTTTATTCAATGTCAGATATATAAGTCCAAATTAAAATTCTTTTTTAGATGCTATTAGGGGGAAATTTTAATATCAAACTTTGGAACTAACTTTATTTTCTGCAATTTTAAAATTACAGACAAACTAAAGTGATACCCATGTACCTGATTCAAGCTCAGGGAGATCATTGATTGGCCATATATTTGGCCGGCAGTAGTGTGGGTACCTAGAAAAAAAATTTCTTATGTACACAAAACATGCATAAAACTATAATAATTGAGGCCCGCAAAAAGCAAGTAAATTTGTCACTTGCACATTTGACAAAACTGCAACAGTTAAATTTGAATCAGATAATGATGCAGGAAACAATTAAGGATCCTAAGTGGAGCGGTTCTATCAATTAGTGTTGTAAAAGAAAATTCAGAATAAATTATGGAAATATTACCATATCTTACATAAGATTTTAAAGAAGTTCAGTTGGTAATTTGAGTTTAAATCAAGTCTAGAACTAACACACGTTCAAAAATCTAAGATTAAATACAGAAATATTAATAGCAATGCACAAGTTCTATTACAGTTATCTAAAGAAGAAACTCTAAAGCTATCACGTTACAAGAATACAGGTGTTGGAACCGGGATTTGGCCCAACGAGAAGTTCGGACCCAAAGGGGGCAACCCACACATACTTCTCCCGAGAAAGGACACTAAGTTGAAGACTCAGAACTTGACACAGACGCTGGCTGCACGCGGAGGACTCACCGCACACCCGGAAGATCTTTGAGCGCTTCCCCTCCCAAACCAAAGCTAAAGCTGGGCACCTTAGAGAGCCTTCGAAGCTAACCAAAAACAACCTGAGAAAGAAGAAGCCCAAAAAAGACTGGCCCGTCACAAAGGTGCCCTTCAGGGTCTATTTATAGTTTTTCTAGAGGGTCTGCCAATATCGCAATTCCGTCCTTTCGGTTTTGCTAAGCGCACCTCAAATTGGTCTGCCAACAGCCAAACTCCGTTGTTTGGAATGGCTATCAACAGACAAATAAATATAATATTGCACGACAAATATTCCTGGATGGCGAGTGCCCTGATGGAACCGGCACCTACCCTCCGGCTCGCCTCGCTCTCTAAGGCGAGTGCCTTTGCAAACGAGCGCGCGCCTAGATTGGCGAGTGCCCGATGAAACCAGCAATCGCCCACATATTTGGAGTGGCAAGTGCCTGATGAAACCAGCACTTCCCCGCCTTTTTGGAGTGGCGAGTGCCTAATGAAACCAGCACTCGCTCACGTCTTCGGAGTGGTGGCGAGTGCCTGATGAAACCAGCGCTCGCTCGCCTCTTCGGAGGGGCGAGTGCCTGATGAAACCGGCACTCGCCTGCTTCTATGAAGAGTTCCTAAACACTCGCCTGCCTAGGGCGAGTGTGGTCCTATTTCCCGACTCGCCCCGCTGACTAGGTACTCGCTGCTTTAGGCGAGCGCAAGCCTGCCTCCCCGGCTCGCCTGGAGCTGTGGAGCCGCTCGGGTTCGTCCACTCGGCGAACACGGGGTTGTACAATAGGATAATCCGAAAAATGTGGCAACAGGGGGTCATTCACCATGATTTAACCTTCCAACATAAAAAATCTTTGTCCAAAGTGTAGTGCGTTGATAGGGATATGTACAATAGTAACTGATTAGTATAATACTCTATAATTAGTTAAGTTGTTTGTGACACATGGTATCTTGTACCCCTCCTATATTGTAACAACCCCTATAATAATACTAATAATAATAATAATAAAATTAAATATATATATATATAAACAAAGACTTAACCGGCTAAACCTACCCCCCCCCCTCCTTTAATAAAATCCCGAGCCCCCCCTGGTCCAAATCCCGCATCCCGCAAGAAACCCGCAGAAAAAAATCATGTCTCCGCCTCCTGCGCACCTGACGGCCCCAGAACCGCCGCCAACACCTCTAGCCGCCCCCGAGTCGCATCCCCGTGGCCGGAAAACGCTTCCTCCTGGCCGGGCGCCTATTCCTTTTGCTTCTCCGACGTCTCTGGTGCTCCCCTTGGCCGGCAACTCCCGCACAACCCCTCTCTTGGCCGACTACTTCCAAGAGGGGCCGGCAGAAACTTATTTCTCCCTTCCTCTCCTTCTTCTCCGGCCAGTGAGGGCAAGGACATCATTTTCTTCTCCGACAACCCTAGCTCCTACTCGTTCCGTCCGGTGGATTTCGTGAGGGACTCCTAGGGTTTCGCTCGAAACCCCTCTTCGTGGATTTCTGAGCCCAAATCTGGACTCCTTGGGTAAGGAATTTCATCAATCCCTCATTTTTTTGTTTGCCCTAATTTTTTTGGGAGGATTTCCGCCCTCCGATTGGCGTAATTTCGTCGATCCCCCTTGGATTTGTCGTAAAGTCAACTAATTTCAGTTCTGCTTGCATTTCCGGTGTCGCACGTTGGGCTTAGGTGGTGGAATCGCGCCAAGCTTGAGATTTTTGCCTCCAAACGCCGTCAAAACTCCCGATCCCTCGCGGTAGTCTCTTCTCCCCTCACTTTCGAGGGAGGTAAATTCCTAAACTCCTTTCATTTGTGTGGAGTGATTATCAAACGCATGTGATGACATAAAAACGTGTTTTGCAATGCATTTTTCATATCGAACAGGTGTAGCTAGAGCTTTTAACCTCGCTTGCGCCACTTGGCTGTCGCGAGCATTTTTTCGACATCACTTTAAGGCAAGTAGAGAACCCCCTCTCACTTGCAAAACTTTAGATTTAATCTGGTTACCTGTTCTTAATTTCCTTTTTACAAAATTCTGAACTCTAAAAATGTTGGCATAACAAAATATGATAGGCAATCATCCAAGTACGAAACTATAAGGCAAATCCGTAGTTGTAAGCGAAATCCTTGAATTGTAGCGTCTAACTGGGCATCTGTCTGCTGGCATGGTCACGCCAAGCCGGATTACTTTTCTGATAAGACTTGCACTCAGATCTGATCGTGAGTCATATGCGTCCGCTATAGTACGTACACACTTCATCGATCGCGACTTACAACATATTACATATATAAATTTTAGGCTATACTCCGGAGTAGGCTAATATTTCAGATATGTCTGTTGACCTGATTTTTGGTATGTTTGGTAGCTTTGTACAAGATATATCAGTACTCGGTTATGTCTGTTGTTTTTGCTCTCATTTTAAAATAATTAATTTGCTCATGTTTAAATTCTAAGTTCTAAGGCATTTTCCTTCTGTCTTGAAATTGCCTTAGGATTCGTGACTGCGCCGCCTGCTCCCTGAGCTACTTCTCGTTCAGCTTCAGCTTTGCTCAGAGATTTTTCATTTATAGTTGTCTGCATCAGGTTCTATGATCTTTTTACTGTCTGTCTATCATGTAATAGTTATAGTAAGACATTTTTTTTTGTATCATGGACAACTCCTATGATATTTTTAATGTATTAGATCATCTTATCTATAACATTTCCACTACTGTTATTATTGCATTACTTCTGTTTCAGCACTGTGTGTAGCATTAAATTTTACAAGAAAATACATGTGCATTAATTCTCCATTTTTTAAAAACTTTAAGTGCTTCCGTACATTAATACTCAATAAATTGTTCAAACAAAAATTACTATTTTTAACTCAATAAATTGTTCGAACAAAATTACTATTTTTAAAACTATTTTCAGTATCACCGCATCCGCCTTAGCAGGCATGGTTCCTTTCCTCCCATGCCTGTGGCATCACGGCCCGCCCGAAGCGCACTCTGACTTCCGTCGAGACGGGTCGTGACAGTTGGTATCAGAGGGAGGTTAGCTCTTAAAAATGCAGTATTTTGAAATTTTCAAATATTTTAACTTGTATTATGTAAATACATGTACATGCATCATATCTCACTCAGCCTGTCATTATTTGTTGTTCGCGGCTGATACATCGCACACACTCACTCTTAATCATGAGTAGTATGCACACGAATGTTAAAAGGTTATGGACAAACTTAACATTTTTGTGCATATGAATTTGCACTAGGCTATACACCGCTTGCGAATATTAAATTGTATGGGCGGTTTAATATTTTCAAGTGCGTTGGCATTAGAATCATAATATGCATAACATGTTAAGTGATATGGGCGTTTAACATGGCATGTGTAGTCATTCATGAACATTCGTAGGAATGCATTTTAGACATGATTGCATTACATGCATAACATAACTCATTACACAAATGTTAAGAAAAGAACAACAGATGATGATCGTACACACATGGATTTGTAGATTGTTTGACATTGCATGTGATTTCTTGTCATTAAGCATCACCTAGAGTTGTCCAATGAAAATGTTGTAACTAATATATGATTTATGTATTCGACAGTATCAAAATGCTAGAACCTGTTGTCCTTTAACATCCTATGATTGACGTAATTGTCGTTCTTACTCGTTTCCTTTGTGTCCCTGCTTAGATGGCCCCTAAGCGATCTCAGCGCAAGAAGGCTACCCCTCCTGTCGGGGAAGCTCCTGTAGACGCCACTGCCCAGCTGTTGAGGCAGATTCTCGAGCGTCTCGCTCGCTTAGAGGAAGATCGTCAAACTCCTGACACAGCTCCTGATTCTGGCAACGCAGGGACAGCTGGAGTCACTGCTACCGCCGCTCTTGGAACCACCCCTCTTGCACCTGGTTCAGGAACTGGCTTGCTTACTGACACCCTTGCGGTCCCGCTCATGACAGGTCTGGCTGCTCCTCCTGTAGCAATGACAGATACGCTGATGTTCAAGAGGCTGAATCCGCCGTCCTTCAATGGCAGTCGTGATTTCTTCGTCATCTAAGACTGGCTCTCCCAGATGGAAAAGCACTTCGAGTATGTCGGTGTTCCTGAGGCACACAAGGTTCATCTTGCGGCCTACCAGCTGACCGAGGATGCATACACCTGGTGGCTTCAGCGCCGCAGTCTCCCCAATTTTTCCGCTATGACCTGGGAGCAGTTCAAGAATGCGCTCATGGAAAAGTTTCTTTCGTCCGTGGAGCGAGACAAGTTAGCTGAGAGGTTCCTGTCCCTTCAGCAGCCTGGCAGAACCGTAACTGAATATGAGATAGAGTTCTCTCGTCTATCTCTCCTTGCCGCAGAATTCGTGCCCGATGAATCCAAGAAGATCAGCCGCTTCATGAAGGGCCTCCGACACGATTTTTGCCAGCATGTGGTAGCCCACGGCGCCACCACCTAAGCCGAGACTGTTGGAGGTGCCTTGAAGGTTGAAGCTATTGAGATGGATCGCACTGCCAAGAAAGTTCAGCATGGTACGAGCAATGCCGTTGTACGTGACCACAAGCTCAAGAGTGCTCCACCTTAGGAGCAAGGTCCCAAGTCTCAGGAGGTGTGTGTCTACTGCCACAAAGTTGGTCATACCGTCCTAGTCTGTCGATATCTTCTGAAGAAGCAAAAGATGGTTGTGCCCGCCAACAGCCCCAGGTTACGCTTGCCTCTGCCTCCTTCGTCTGTACCTACTACAAGAAATCGGGCCACTTGGTGAATGATTGCCGCCGCAAGCAGAATACTTGCTTCAGATGTGGGCAGTTTGGACATCAGATTAAAGATTGCCCCGTGAAGGAAAGCTCGATCCCCGCTCAGCCCCTGCAAGTTATTTCTGGTGCCCCAGATAAGGGCAAGGCTGTGCTGAACGTCACCACTCAGGGCGAGGCGCTCGCATCTACCTCCGTCATCTCTAGTATGTTTTATATGAATTTTTAAATTTCCTGCATCTTTTCATTATCTGCCTTAATGTCAAAAGATCTTGAATGCACTTGTAATGTTCATTTCTAGGGAGTTTTAGGGTCAAAAACAAGTGGATGCGAATCTTATTCGATTCTGGGGCATCTCACTCTTTTATAGCACGTCATATCGTGGATCTCCATAGTTGGCCTACTTCGCCACTTGATGTCCCTTTCGAGATTTTTGTGCCCGGTCATTTGCACTTATCTACTAGAGGCATTCTCAATTGTCCGATACTGCTCGGTGAACTGCAAGTCGTCGCCGATCTCATAGTCCTGGACATGACAGAATTCGACGTAATTCTGGGTATGAACTGGCTGGTCGCGTATCAAGCAAAATTGGACTGTGTGGCAAAGAGAGTCAATCTCAGAATCGATGGCAAAGATTACAACGTTCATGTTCAGACCACCCGCAGCCACCTGCAGGTAATTTATGCTGTGCGCGCCTCTCGACTTCTTAGCCAGGGATGTTTTGCTTGCTTTGTTTATGCCTCACATTCCAAAGTTGTCATACCTCCACTCGAATCTATCCCGCTTGTTTTCGAGTTTTCTGACGTGTTCCCCGCCGAGTTGTCTGGAATGTCGCCTGAACGTGAAGTAGAGTTCTCCATCGATATAGAGCCTGGAACGCGCCCCATATCAAAAGCTTCATACTGTATGGCATCCCGAGAACTGGAGGAGCTTAGATCGCAATTGGATGAGTTGTTTGAGCATGGGTACATTCGTCCCATCTCTTCTCCTTGGGGAGCCCTTGTTCTCTTCGTTAAAAAGAAAGACGGATTCAGGAGATTGTGCATCGACTACCGGGACCTGAACAAGGTAACCATAAAAAATAAGTACCCCCTCCCGCGTGTGGATGACCTATTTGACCAGCTCAAAGGCAGTACCGTCTTTTCCAAGATAGATCTCAGGTCGGGGTACCACCAACTGAAGATCAAGGAATCCGACATTCCCAGAACAGCCTTCCGGACTCGGTATGGACACTTTGAATTTTTGGTGACGTCTTTTGGGTTGACTAACGCCCCTTCTGCTTTCATGGATATGATGAACCGTGTCTTCCGCGACTACCTGGATAAGTTCATCATTGTTTTCATTGATGATATCTTGGTCCACTCCAAGACTCGTGAGGAGCATACAACCCATCTTAGACTCACTCTCTCCACTCTTCGTCAACACCAGCTCTATGCCAAATTGGCGAAATGCGAGTTCTGGCTAGATCGTGTTGCCTTTCTGGGGCATGTCATTTCCGGTGATGGACTTTCCGTTGATCCTACCAAGGTCTCCGCTGTTATGGACTGGAAGCAATCTTCTACCCCTACTGAGATTCGCAGTTTCCTTGGTTTGGCGGGCTATTACCGGCGTTTCGTCAAGGATTTCTCCTCCCTTGCTGCCCCCCTGACACGACTAACTCAAAAACATGCTAGATTTGAGTGGTCAGATCAGTGTGAGCAGGCCTTTTCTGATTTGAAGCAACGTTTGTGCTCAGCGACATTTTTAGCTCTTCCTTCAGAAGGGTTGGACTTTTCAGTTTATATCGATGCTTCCGGAGTGGGCTTGGGTTGTGTCCTGATGTAAGAGGATCGTGTTATTGCTTATGGGTCGAGGCAGTTGAAGATCCATGAACGCAACTACCCCACTCATGATTTGGAGTTCGCAGCAGTAGTGTTTGCTTTGAAGCTTTGGCGCCACTACCTCTATGGCGTGAAGTGTCACTTCTTCACTGACCATCAGAGTTTGAAGTATATTTTCGTTCAGAAAGATCTTAATCTTCGTCAAAGGCGATGGCTGGAATTTATAGCAGATTATGACCTGCAGCTCACTTATGTGCCCGGGAAAGCCAATTCAGTAGCGGATGCTTTGAGTCGTCAGGCTTCAGTTGCCGCTTGTGCACCCATGTCAGCTTCTCTCGCGGCCCTGATTGATGACCTTGAGCGGATAGACATATCCTTCTCACATGGAGGTCAAGGAGGAGTCTCTGATCCGTTATGGGTAGAACGGGTGAAGGATCTGCAACCATCTGACCCCGCACTCCAGCGCATTCGCCGACAGGTCGAACTTGGTACTCTCCAAGATTTCTCTATCTCTGACGGTGTTCTACGTTTCCGAAGTCGCCTATGTGTTCCCGATGTCCCTGAGTTGCTGGATAGTATTTGCCGAGAAGCTCACGAGTCCCGCACATCTGGTCATTCTGCCAACAACAAGATGTATCATGACCTGAAGCAGATCGTATGGTGGCCTGGCATGAAGAACTATATTACACGCTTCATCTCTCGATGTCTGACGTGCCAGAAGGTAAAAGCTCAGCGTCAGCGTCCTGGTGGACTTTTGCAACCCCTGCCTATTCCCGAATGGAAGTGGGAAGATATCTCTTTGAACTTCATTACGGGTTTGCCCCGCACTCCGAGAGGGCATGATGCGATTTGGGTCATAGTAGATCGCCTTACTAAAGTGACTCACTTCATCCCGTACAAGGAGGGTCATTCCACCGAGAAGATGGTCGGGATTTATGTTTCTGAGATTGTTAGGCTCCATGGGATTCCTCTACGGATTGTTTCTGATCGTGACTCGAGATTTGTATCGCACTTCTGGAAAGGATTTCAGCAAGCTTTGGGCACTGATCTTAACCTGAGCATCGCTTATCACCCGACGACTGATGGCCAGGCCGAGAGGGTCAATCAGATTCTTGAAGACATGCTTCGGTGTTATATTCTGGATTACAAGGGAGCTTGGGATGAGCATCTACCCTTGGTTGAATTCGCCTACAACAACAGCTATCAAGAGAGCCTCAAGATGGCCCCCTTCGAAGCACTGTACGGGCGTCGCTGTAGGACCCCGCTCTACTGGTCAGAAGTCGGTGAAAAGGTGATTTTGGGTCCTGAGTTACTTCAGAAAATGGAGGAAGCTACCAAGAAGACTCGTCTTCAACTCAGTCGTGTCATTGAGAGACAGAGAAAGTATGCAAATCAGCGCCGCCGTCCGTTAGAATTTGTTGTGGGTGATCAAGTGTTTCTGAAGGTTTCTCCTACTCCTGGGGTGAAATGGTTCGGTCGCCATCATAAGCTCAACCCGAGGTTCGTGGGACCGTACGTCATCTCAGAGCGTGTTGGAGGATCTGTCTATCGTCTGGATCTACCTATTTCTTTGGCCGACGTTCATGACGTCTTTCATGTCAGTCAGCTTCGGAAATACATCCACAATCTTAATCGTGTGTTTGAAGAAGTTCCAGTGATCCCTGAAGCCAATCTGTCTTATCCGATCGAGCCTTCGAAGATCGTCGAATTTCAAGAACGCAAGCTCCGCAAGAGAACCATTCCGATGGTAAAGGTACTTTGGGTGCATGGCAAGTATGAGGAGTACACTTGGGAACTCGAGTCTGACATGCGCAGCAAGTACCCGCAACTCTTCTCTTGATTTTTGGTACGTCTCTAAGTCCGATTTCCTTGTTATTTCAGTATCTTTCATGGTTAGTTTTCATGCGTTAATCTGCAAACTTCTCTTTAAAGTATATGTCGTCTGAAACTCGTTGTTATAGTTCCATTCAGATAATTCTCATGCAAGTTTCGGGACGAAACTTCCTAAGTAGGGGAGAATGTAACAACCCCTATAATAATACTAATAATAATAATAATAATAAAATTAATATATATATATATATAAACAAAGACTTAACCGGCTAAACCTACCCCCCCCCCCTCCTTTAATAAAATCCCGAGCCCCCCCCCCCGGTCCAAATCCCGCATCCCGCAAGAAACCCGCAGAAAAAAAAACCTGTCTCCGCCTCCTGCGCACCCGACGGCCCCGAAACCGCCTCCAACGCCTCCGGCCGCCACCAAGTCGCCTCCCCGTGGCCGGAAAACGCTTCCTCCTGGTCGGGCGCCTATTCCTTTTGCTTCCCCGACGTCCCCGGTGCTCCCCTTGGCCGGCAACTCCCGCACAACCCCTCTCTTGGCCGACTACTTCCAAGAGGGACCGGCAGAAACTTATTTTTCCCTTCCTCTCCTCCTTCTCTGGCCAGTGAGGGCAAGGACATCATTTTCTTCTCCAGCAACCCTAGCTCCTACTCGTTCCGGCCGGTGGATTTCGTGAGGGACTTCTAGGGTTTCGCTTGAAACCCCTCTTCGTGGATTTCTGAGCCCAAATCTGGACTCTTTGGGTAAGGAATTTCATCAATCCCTCATTTTTTTGTTTGCCCTAATTTTTTTGGGAGGATTTCCGCCCTCCGATTGGCGTAATTTCGTCGATCCCCCTTGGATTTGTCGTAAAGTCAACTAATTTCAGTTCTGTTTGCATTTTCGGTGCCGCACGTTGGGCTTAGGTGGTGGAATCGCGTCAAGCTTGGGATTTTCGCCTCCAAACGCCGTCAAAACTCCCGATCCCTCGCGGTAGTCTCTTCTCCCCTCACTCTCGAGGGAGGTAAATTCCTAAACTCCTTTCATTTGTGTGAAGCGATTATCAAACGCATGTGATGACATAAAAACGTGTTTTGGAATGCATTTTTCATATCGAACAGGTGTAGCTAGAGCTTTTAACCTCGCTTGCGCCACTTGGCTGTCGCGAGCATTTTTTTGACATCACTTTAAGGCAAGTAGAGAACCCCCTCTCACTTGCAAAACTTTAGATTTAATCTGGTTACCTGTTCTTAATTTCCTTTTTACAAAATTCTGAACTCTAAAAATGTTGACATAACAAAATATAATAGGCAATCATCCAAGTACGAAACTATAAGACAAATCCGTAGTTGTAAGCGAAATCCTTGAATTGTAGCGTCTAACTGGGCATCTGTCAGTTGGCATGGTCACGGCAAGCCGGATTACTTTTCCGATAAGACTTGCACTCAGATCTGATCGTGAGTCATGTGCGTCTGCTATAGTACGTACACACTTCATCGATCGCGACTTACAACATATTACATATATAAATTTTAGGCTATACTCCGGAGTAGGCTAATATTTCAGATATGTTTGTTGACCTGATTTTTGGTATGTTTGGTAGCTTTGTACAAGATATATCAGTACTCGGTTATGTCTGTTATTTTTGCTCTCATTTTAAAATAGTAAGATTGCTCATGTTTAAATTCTAAGTTCTAAGGCATTTTCCTTCTGTCTTGAAATTGTCTTAGGGTTCGTGACTGCGTCGTCTGCTCCCTGAGCTACTTCTCGTTCAGCTTCAGCTTTGCTCAGAGGTTTTTCATTTATAGTTGTCTGCATCAGGTTCTATGATCCCTTTACTGTCTGTTTATCATGTAATAGTTATAGTAAGACATTTTTTTTGTATCATGGACAACTCCTATGATATTTTTGATGTATTAGATCATCTTATCTATAACATTTCCACTACTGTTATTATTGCATTACTTCTGTTTAAGCACTGTGTGTAGCATTAAATTTTATAAGAAAATACATGTGCATTAATTCTCCATGTTTTAAAAACTTTAAGTGTTTCCGTACATTTATACTCAATAAATTGTTCAAACAAAAATTACTATTTTTAACTCAATAAATTGTTCGAACAAAATTACTATTTTTAAAACTATTTTCAGTATCCGCATCCGCCTTAGCAGGCATGGTTCCTTTCCGCCCATGCCTGTGGCATCACGGCCCGCCCGAAGCGCACTCTGACTTCCGTCGAGACGAGTCGTGACATATATAAATGGGAGTATAGCTAGTTATATGGTGATATTTGAGTCTTGATCTAGGATCTCTCTTTGAAGATGACTAATTGGGGGGAAACAACCCTCGGGATCTTGGGTGTGAGTATACCTCGTGATTGTATCTCTCGAAAAAATGCAATCTAATTCAGCGTATCAACTTGTTTTGGTCTGTCGCCCCACCCCCCCAGAACCCCCACTTACACCTAGAGCTGTCACTTAAAACCAAAAATTGTAAACCGAACCGGAACCGAACTGGAACCGCAAAGAACCGGACTGAACCGTTTGCAAATTATTCGGGTTCTGGTTTGAATTTTGGAACCGTGAACATCTTTTGTTCAGGTGTGGTTCTTAAATTTTATTATCTGGATCGGAACCGGAACCGGAACCGCAATATATAAGTCTCAAGCGGTTTCAAGATTTTTGGATCCGATCAGAACCAGACCGAAGTAGAACCGAACCGCAACCCGTTTATTATTATTAATTTTATTATAATATTGTTATAATTTTATAATTTATCTATAATATTTATGTTAGAATCTCTATTGGAGTAATATGTAAGATTAACTTTTCTAATTAGTCAAATTACTTTAAGAACACACAAATGAAATAGAGCTCGAATAAACGGTAACTGAAGTGCCGAAAATTTATACTGTCGTTTGTTCTGAGCTCATGCTTCGTGATAGGGGATGTTCGCAACAGTTGACATGTATTTTCTTTATGAACTCTGCGGCGCTAGCATATCCCGTTAGCATACAAAATTATATGTTGTTTAGATTACTACAACAAGAGATAATTAGTATAATTTATGCATATTAAATAATCTCTCCACTCGAGTCAGTAATTTATGAATATGCTAATAAAACTCTTGATCAAACATTAATAGTTGCAATTTAATGAATGATAGTATTCAGAACTTGCACACTCTTAGGAATCTATTACCAAAAACTAAATAACAGTGAACATAATGTCTGGAATTTCGGATCATTGTGATCTGTAGTTTTCTGCTACTGTGTATGTATATCCATATCAATTCAAAGCCTAAATTTTGGTCAAAAATTGAAGACTTGTATAGGTATAGACGTGCATACCTTTTCATGGTCAAAAACCTCCACCAATAAAAATGCGACATATACTAGTCCACCGATCATGGAAGAGACCGTCGAGAAGTGTGTAACTTAATTATTTCTATTTTGAAGGTGTTTTGAGTTTTTTGCAGACTGCTTTTATTTCATTATGTCAAATTTGGTTTTAGTTTTAGTTGGAACCGATTGGAACCGGACCGAACCGCATAGAACCGGACTGAACCGTTAGTGACCGGTTTGGTTTTGATTCTCGTTAAATCGGAACCGGAACCGTTGACACGACGGTTCCAAAAATTATGATGGAACCGGAACCGGTCAAACCAAATAAGGTTTTGGTTCTAACTTGAAGAACCGTTACCTTAGCGGTTCGGTTCATGATTTTAGTAGAACCGGAACCGAATCGGAACCGTGACAGCTCTACTTACACCTAGCTCGCCGGAAACCGTAGACCCAACCCCTTCCAAGGTTCCAATCGTTTGTGTCTACTGATTCCATTACTTCTACTCTGTCTACTCCGCAACTGTCTTACACCGACAGCCCCGAGCTAGGTCAACCACGCCAAGCATAGAGCAATCCATTATGCCTCCTTTGACACTTCCGCACGCGATCCGCTCATCCGCCAAATTTCTGACCATTCCTGTGCACGTGTGGCATCCATGAGAGACCCTCATTGATCTTCATTGCAGCTCGATCGACCTTCCTAGGCGACCCAATCTTCCACGATCGATCCAATCACAGCAGCAGGAGTTTTAAATCCTTCATATGCACGCTACTTCTCCTCCACCTCTCCTCACCTACACCGTTCAGCTCATACGATGACTCCAACAACCATATCCCTTCCCTTAAACGTCCATGGTACTTCCGGGAGCAGACGATACTATGACCATCGTAATGATTATTCTCGTGCAATGACTGGTCGTCTCAAAGAGGTGAAGCACTCTATGGGCATTCTTTCATCCCGCATGCACATGGTCGAATCTGCCCTTACCAACATCCTGAAAATCCTATATCAAGGACTCCCACACACCAACAAGTTCCCCGGTCTCAAACTGCCATTCGGCGGCCATTGATTTGACTGGCCACAAAAGCTTGATCTATCCCTACGTAGGAGCTCCCTCGTCGTCGATTTCTATACACATGGTACCCCGAATTAAGGTACCCATGTTCAAAGATTCTAACACAACTAGATCATCGCGCAGAACAATCGTTAAGAGTTACAACATACTCAAGAAGGTAGCAAGGTTTCCCTCTCGATGATTTACATGGAAGGGTCCGCCCTAAATGTAATGGCCCAAAATTAAAAATGAACGTATAAAAAGAAATTCCCGATAATGAAAAGAACTGAAAATCAGTGTCGATTCAACGTCGCACAATGTATTCTGAAGTTCGAAATTTTTGGTGTTTTTTTGCGACGTTCGTCTCGTGTTTCGTTTACTATTTTATTTGTTATTATTATTGTTTTGGTTTTCTGCTTTTGGCCGGCTGTTGTGTTATAGTTGTATGGGGATTTTCTTGCTCTCTTTTGAGTTGATCGGCCAATTATATTGGAAATGTTTGTTGGAAGTGCACTGTGTTATTGTTTAGGTTTTTATGGGGTAAAATCGTCTTGTTGGCCGACAATTTTGTTTTTGGTTGAGGGTTAATATACTAGCTGTAGTTGTAAAGTTCACAGCTGGTTGGGGGTCATTGCCTTGGAATTTAATTATAATTTGGGAAAGCTATCATGGGCATACATCATGGCAACAGGAGAGACTTTATTTGGCTCCACCTGATAACTCTTGTGGTTGCTATTGAAAGGTCTGATTAGCAGCCTGAAAGTGCAGGATAAGATCACTCCTAACTCTAGAGGGGGGGTGAATAGAGTTATTTAAAATAATTTTCCAAATAAAACTTGTGTGAAGAGAAGGTTTGAATTTACTTAGTGTAAGGTGCTAGAGTAAATAATCAGAGTAAAAAGGTATTCACAGCACAAAGCAAAACACAAAAAGACAAGCAATCCAGACGACACAAGGAGCTATAGTGGTTCCCCAAATCTGGGTACATCCACTCTTCTATCACCCTTGATAGGAATCCACTCCAAGATGAGTTGATCAGGTGTCTTGAGCACCAGAGAGTTTTTGATCAGGTTCTCACAAACCAACAAAGCTGATTTTGACCAGGTTTCAGCAAAACCAAAAGTAACTTTTGAAGGGAGTTAAAACCCTGTACAGAAAGAAAAAGAAAAAGAGATGATGTTGTCTTCTCTATTCAACAAGCAAAGAGAAGCAGAAGTGGATCTGAAGTTGTTGTCAAAGCTCCCCCTGAGATCAAGATGAGGTTCAGGAAGGAGAGCTCTGCACAAAGGTGACAGGTCTTCAAAGATCTGATTTGCTCCAGCAAAGGATGATCCAAGAGAGTTGGATGGAGGTGTCTGAAGCAATCAGATTTTCTGTGAGTTAGCTTTTCAACACAATGTCACAGAGAGCAAAGAGATCTGAAGTCTTGTATTGTTGTTCTCTTTTTCTGTTCTGTATATTCTCTGTATGTCTTTGAATTGAAAGAAAAAGAATTATATACTTGAGTCTTCTTCTTCCTTCACTTTGATAGCCGTTGGAAGACAGCATTAATTGCTTTCCTTAACTGTCCATGCCTCAAAGGAAATGACAGGCAGACATTCCTTAGAAAATTCCTTGAGCCATGCACCAAATATGCTGTAACGGCCAATAAATCTTCAGCATTAATTGTCTGTCAGAAGGAATTTGAATTCCTATCCAAAACTGACGGCGGTCTGAAAAGCGTCGAGCTCACAATAAAACGTCGATCTGAGCACGACACACGTCGGCCAGAGAGTGTTTTCTGTAAGCAGAACTGGGTTCGACGGAACGTCGAGCTGAGGTCGACTCCACGTCGAACTGAGGTCGACTCTGCGTCGAGCTGAGATCGACTCTGCGTCGAGCAGAGGTCGACTCTGCGTCGAGCTGAGATCGACTCTGCGTCGAGCTGAAGTCGACTATGCGTCGAGCTGAAGACTACTCTAACTAGCCTATGTGACCTTTATAACAACATGGAGGTCACAGCACACAATCCCTATAGAGATATAGTCATCCTGGTCCAAATAGTAATAGGGTGTTCCAACAATCTCCCCCTATTTGGATTAGGATTACTATTTACATGAATTTTAGGGATTCAAAGAAAAAGAAATAAAGCAGATACAACACAATATAATACAACCAGACATGACAGAATAATAAGCAGCATATATAAAACACTATATAGCAGCAGAATTGTTCAAATGTCCTGAGTCCAGTATATAGAAAGTGTTAGAATACCTTACTTTACTTGTCCTTTGATGCTTTGTCTTGATCACTCTTTTTGAAGATGATTTCTCTGTTTGGATTGGAAGCTTCCTTTTTGGATCTGTAGTCATCAGCTGCACCTAAAGACTTTTGATCTCTAGCACTGGGTGGTACAGCTGCAGGGTGGAGTTCCATATATCTGTCTGAATCAAAAAATTTCTTTGAGCTATACTTTTCCAATTCCTCTCTTCTTTGTTCTGACATAGTACTGATATGAGAGGTATCCAGTCCTCTTTCTCTGGCTTTGTTAATTTCATTCAGAGCAGCCATCTCTGTCATCCTAGCTTTCCAGTAAGCAGGAGTTTTGGTAGGATCTTCAAAGGGTACTGCAGGTTCAAATTGTTAGAGGATGTTTCTTGAGAAGATCTTGGGGTGAGGTCAACTCTAGGCCTGTAAGGATAGGGCCCAGAGGTTGGATCAATGGCTCCTCCCCTTTGATAAGGTTGAGAGCCTGATCTTCCTATGGACTGCCTGCCTCTATAATTTCCTCTTTGTTGACCTCCCCTTTGCTGGCTGCCTCCTTGATGTCTTCTGGCTTGATAAGTCTTTCCATGTAGAGCTGAAGGTGCTGAAGAGGAAGATAGACCAGTACCTGCACCTGCATCTGGAGGAGGTGGAGGTGGAGGCTGATGGACTGGTTTAGATGGTCCCTCATTGAATTTTCTCTTCTGTTTCATAGCTTTTCTCTGATTCTGAGAGTACTGCATCCATGGTTCTGTGATTTCACAATTATATTTGATGTAATAGGGAATGTCATGATCTGTAGCTCTGGCAGGAGGTACTCTTTTCATGGCTTTTGATCTGGCTTTCCTCTTCCTTGCAATAGTTGCAGAGGAGTCATCAGAATCTGTGGCAAACTCATCTTCAGAACTTTGTGATTCTTCATATGGATCTATATACTTCCTTTTGGAGATGGGAAAGCTGATGGAGGCTGGAGCTGCTGAGGAGGAGACTGAGGGAAGCTCTGCTGTCAGTGGGGAGGAGGAAGCAACCACTGCAGGAGAGGGCACAGCCTCAGGAGCCATAGAGGCTAAAGAGGCTGGTTCCTGAAGGGCTTGGGAGATATGGGCCTCTGCAGCATCAGGTGTCTTAATCACTTCACCTGAAGTCTCAACAGGAGCTAACAAATCAATTTCAACACTAGCAGGAGCCACTGCTACCACTGCTATATCAGAAGTCAAGGCCTTCTGAAAAGGGACAATAGCCCTGGACAGATCTTCTTGAATCTGGGCTGGAGGGGAGAAGCTCTGAACAGAAGCTGGAGGAGGAGCCTCAGAAATCATCTGAACTTCTGCAACTGACACTGTCTCTGAATAAGTCTGAGCAAGCTGAACTGAAGAAGGAGGCAGCTCTTCTTCTGTTGACATCTCCCCCTGCCTAGAATCAGTGGTAGCTGACTCTAGGCCCCCAGAAGAAGGGCATGCCAACTGAGAGGAAAGGGAGGATACAGAGGCAGAAAGAGTGCTCAGGGAAAGAATGAGAGGAGCCAACTTGGCATCCAGGAGGAAGGAGAGCCTTGGAGACAGAAGGTCAAAAATTTGATTGGCTAGGGGGAGGAGAGCTACTTGCTCAAGGGGAACTTGAGTAGAGGTAGAGGGAGTAGCAGAAACTGAGAATGTAGAGGATGTGGAGGGTGGTGTAGACAGAGGAGGTGTAACTGGTTCCTGAATGGAGGAGAAGAGTAAGTCTGAAAAAGTAGAGGGATGGAGGAAGTCATGAGGAGAGGAGGTAGAGGCATCCATGAAGGAGTCTTCATGCATGTCAAAAGAAAAAAGATCCTCATGAGAGGTGGAATCCAAGTTTATGGGGAGGAAAGTAGTGTGAGGTGGAAGAGAGGAGGCAATGGTAGATATGGAGGAGGGGAGAGTTTGAGTGGATGAGATAAGTGTGGTTGAGGGGATGAAGGTGGAGGGAAGGGTGAGAGAGGGGGCTGGCATGATCCCTACTTCTGGACCAGTGGACTGAGGGTGAGAGACCTCTACAGTCCTGGTGTCTGCAGAAGATTTCATTGCTGCAGCAGCCCTGGGATTCACAATTCTCCTGTCTCATTTGCCAATTAGAGCACATGTGAGCCTCTTGGAAGCATTGATGTGCTTCTTTGAGGACACAAGCAGTTGAGGGCAGCAGTGGTTGAGAATCAACCCAAGAACTCTTCCAAAATGGACAGAGTTTTTATCCAACTTTTTCTTAAGCATTTCAAACACAATTAATCCCCAGTTGGGATGTTTCTTATCCATTAGTGCAGCCATGAGGCAAAACTGATGCCTTGTTATTGCATCATGTGCAGTCCTTTTTGCACAGATCACTTTTCCAGTTATATCTGCTAATAACCTATACTCAATTGCTAGGTTAATTTTAAGGAGTTTAGAGGGGTTACCAGCAGCATGCCCCATCCTGTCCAGCATTAAAGTATACTCTTCCACTGATAGTTCTATGTCATCATCTCCAGCAGCAAAGTTGAAAGTTTCTGTAATGACTTGAGGTGAGATGGCTACCTCATTTCCTGAAATCTTCCCAGTCAAAGAGTTGTTATCTGAAACGATTGCTGTAAGACACCATTCTTTAATTTCTGATTCTGGAAGGGGTATCCTGGTAGACATGAAGTGGACTAGTTGCTGCTCCTTGAAAAGATTCAGTATATCCAGAAAGTGTTGTGGAGATCCATCAAAAGAATCGAAGTCAATGTCGAAACCAGAGTCGAACTTCATGGCCGCCAGTGCTCCTGCTGTGATTGCCATTGTCCTGCAAAAGAAAGAATACCTTCCAAGATCAAAAGTATAGTATTTGGAGGGAGAAAGCTTGAGCAGAGAAATATGAATGCGCAACTGCGAACGACGGAGAAAAAATGATTTTATACTTAGGGTTCGACGCAGAAAAGGAAAGAACGTCGAGCTCAGTTCGACGCTCTAGGGCTCTAGGAGAACTGAAACGACTCAACAGCGTCCAGCTTAGGTCGACGTTCGACGCTTTGGCTGAAGCTATACGTCGAGCTCAGGTCGACGTTGAACGAAGACGTCGACCGGGGAGAGAGAAACTCAAGAAGCCAGGGAGCTGTGAACTTAGTTCGACGCTGGAAGCTGAGTTCGACGTTCGACGCTTTTGAGGGCGACGGACCGTCGATCTCAGTTTGACACAGCGTTGAGCTTAGTTCAGAGCTCAGAACAACCACTCAGACAGGAAATTTTAAAATGAAATTTTTCCTATTCCTGTTTGTTATGGGTTTCAAAATCTTGGAGTTTTATTTTAAGCTGTCTCCATCTAGCATTCCCAACTGATTGAGGAAAAAGAAGTGCTTCTTTTCATCCAAGGGTTTGGTGAAAATATCTCCTCTCTGTAATTCAGTGGAAATGTATTCTAGTGCAATTTTCTTCTTTTCTACATTATCCCTTAAGAAGTGATGTCTGATTTCTATGTGCTTAGTCCTACTATGGAGAACTGGATTTTGAGCAATAGATATTGCACTGGTATTATCACAAAAGATTTTAGACATCTCTAAGTTGTAGCCATAGTCTAGGAGCTGGTTTTGAATCCACAAAATCTGTGAGCAACAACTACCTGCAGCCATGTATTCAGCTTCAGCAGTTGATGTGGACACAGAGGTTTGTTTCTTACAAAACCAGGAGACAAGTCTATCACCAAAGAATTGACAAGTTCCACTGGTGCTTTTCCTGTCTACTCTACATCCAGCATAATCAGAATCTGAAAATCCAGTTAGATCAAATCCTGAGTCATGTGAATACCAGAGACCTAGATTAGGACAACTTTTTACATACCTAAGAATCCTCTTGACTAATGTGAGGTGGGACTCTCTAGGGCTTACTTGGAATCTAGCACAAATGCATGTAGCAAACATTATATCTGGTCTAGTAGCTGTTAGATAAAGTAATGAGCCAATGATTGCTCTATAGTTTGTCTGATCAACTGGTTTTCCAGATTCATCAGCATCTAAAACAGCATTTGTAGACATAGGTGTTTTCATGGAGGATGCTTCAGACATTCCAAATTTCTTAACCAGTTCTCTTGCATACTTGGTTTGAGAAATGAAAATGTCATCCACATGTTGTTTAACTTGCAATCCAAGAAAGAAAGCAAGCTCACCCATGCTACTCATTTCGAACTTTGAGTGCATAAGTTGTGAGAACTTTTTGCATAAGTTTGAATCAGTAGACCCAAATATGATGTCGTCTACATAAACTTGTACTAGTAGGGTGTGGGACCTATGGGTTCTAACAAAAAGAGTTTGGTCTACTTTACCCCTTTTAAAATCATTTTCCAACAGAAAACAAGCTAAGGTCTCATACCATGCTCTAGGAGCTTGCTTGAGACCATATAAAGCTTTATGCAGTTTGAATACATGATCAGGAAAAGTTGGAGAGATAAAACCTGGAGGTTGCTTTACATAGACTTCTTCCTTGATGTCTCCATTGAGAAAAGCACTCTTGTCTTGCACAACTGGTTCTTCACTCTGTTGGTCCTTTGAACTTTCCAGAACTTGAAATTCCTCTTCATTGTCACTAAGTTCAGTGACTTGTTGAATTGGTGAAGGTGATGACCCTTTGTCTGTGATGGTGAGCTGTTTTAGATTTTCTGAAATTGAATGTTCCTGCAAACTGCTTATGGTAGAAGTCTCCTTCTCCTTATAAAACATGTTAGTTTCATCAAATGTAACATGCATGGATTCTTCAATTTTATTTGTGCACTTGTTAAAAACCCTATAAGCCTTGCTAGTCATGGAGTATCCCAGAAACACTCCTTCATCAGCTTTGGCTTCAAATTTAGCTAGGTATTTCTTGTCATTATTGTGAATGAAACAAATGCAACCAAAAATTTTGAAGTAGTTTACTTTAGGTTTCTTCCCTTTGAGTAACTCATAGGGAGTCTTACCCTTTAGCTTATGTATCAGGCTTCTATTCAGAACATAGTTGGAGGTGTTCACAGCCTCTGCCCAAAAGGTTAGAGGAAGGTGAGCATCTGTCAACAATGTTGTGGCAGATTCAATAAGGGTTCTGTTTTTCCTTTCAACTACCCCATTTTGTTGAGGAGTTCTGGGAGCTGAGAAAGTATGCCTGATACCTTCATTCTGGCAGAACTCTAGCATAAGAAGAGAATCAAACTCTGTCCCATGATCACTTCTGATCAGGGCAATGTGAGTATTGAACTCAATCTGTATGCCTTTGAGAAAATCTGTCAAAATCTTGAAGTTATCAGACTTCTTCCTCAGAAAGAACACCCAAGTGAATCTTGAGAAGTCATTTACAATTACTAAAGCATAAGATTTCCCTCCTAGGCTTTGTACATTAATTGGTCCAAAAAGATCCATGTGCAGTAAGTACAAAATTCTAGGTGAGTCACTCTTATTAAGTGACTTGAAACTGTTTTTAGTTTGCTTGCCTAACTGACATGCCTTGCAAAGTCCTTCCTTCTTGTAGGGACCAGAAGGTAGTCCTCTGACAAGGTTGTCTTGGGATAACTTAGCAATGGTTCTAAGGTTCACATGTCCTAGTCTTTTATGCCAAAGTTCATTGGGTTTGCTAAGGGAATTAAATAAGCAAATATCTACTTTAGATGAATTGAAATCAACTAGATATATGTTATCTTGTCTATTACCAATTAAGACAATGTTATTATTTAATGTAATATTGCATGCTGAGTTGGTAAACCAAACCTGATAACCAGCATCACATAGCTGGCTGATGCTGATTAAGTTGTGCTTCAGTCCTTCCACATATGCCACTTTCTTAAATGTGATTGACCCTATCTTGACTTGGCCATAGCCTTTTGTTTGTCCAAAATTTGAATCTCCAAAGATTACTTTGGGTCCATGTTTGGCTTTGAAGGACACAAGGTTTTCCTTGTTGCCAGTCATGTGCTTTGAGCACCCACTATCCAAGTACCACTGCTGGTTCTCAATTGGATAGGTCTTTATCTGCACATACAACAAATCAATTGTTTTTGACCCAGTTTACCTTGGGCCTTTCTTGATATCCTTTAAATTCTGAAATAAAAGACATCTCAGGTTGACTCTTATAGCCTGCAGGATGATATCTCCTAGGAGGTATGATCCATTCAGCATAAGGGTTAAAGTAATGAGATGTGGAGCTAGAATTGAAATTTGAATTAACCCTTGAGAACTGGGTTTTGCTCTGAACTCGGCTCGACGCACGTCGAGCTTCGGTCGACGGACTCAAGTGAGTGCGTCGAGCTCCGTTCGACGGCAAGGTCTTGCTTTGTTCAGAGGGTAGAGGGCGTCGACCTGAGTTCGACGTTTTCTTGCGATTACGTCGAGCTCTGGTCGACGTCCGTCGAGCTTCGTTCGACGCTTTTTGTCCAGTTTCCTGGGTTAAGTCAGCATTCTTCCTAGCCACTATCAAGACTCCTTTACCTTTCTCACTGGTAAATTTGATTGGAGTTGTTAGCACTGTGGGTTGGCTGGATGAAGCACCCAAGCCCAGTGAACCATTCAATCTTGAGTTCACTGTACTTGTGATGTCCATCAATTTGATACTTCTCCCATTAAGGGTTTCTTCAAATTGTTTGGCCTTAGATAGCTCACTTTTCAGTGAAGCTATCTCCTCCCCACACTGCTTCAACTCTTCTAAGAGTCTAAGATTATCTGAGTTAATGGATTTGCATTCAATTAATTGTTCATTTAGAGTTTTAATCAGCTTTTGAGACTCAATCAAGTCAATGCACATAGATTTAAACTCAGATTTGAAATCATCAGAAGTAAAGTCAAAAGAATCTATTACCTGATCCTCAGTAAGTTCCTGATCAGATGGGTAGTCAGCATCAGGCTCTGAATCAGTGTTCTTTTGAGATGCACTGATGGCCATCATGCAGAATCCCTTTTCTTCTGCATCATCCTCATCATCACTAGAACTGGATGATGAATCAGACTCATCAGAGTCACTCCAGGATTCAGCCACAAATCCTTTTCTGGTGTGCTTGCTGTTGCTGGAGGAAGGCTTGTCATGGTGCTTCCTTGACTCCTTATCCTTCCTTTTATCTTTTCTTTCCTTCTTGTCCCTTCTGTCCTTGTCTTGATTTTCTGGACAGTTTGGGAAGATGTGTCCTGGTTTCCTGCAGCCAAAGCAGATAATGTCTTTATTATTAGATCTGTCATACCTTGGCTTGTCTTTGTCTTTGGATGACCATCTTCTGAAGTTCCTTTTATTTAGCTTATTGAACCTTTTGACCAGTAGGCTCATAAGCTCTTCATTTCCCAACACCTTTTCTTTAGGTTCTTCTTCCTGTGCTTTGAAGGCAATAGTTTTCTCAGCCTTCTCTGTTGGTGTGGATGTCTTCTGCTCTTCTTCTCTCTTCTTAATAAATTGCTCATAACTCTTGAGATTTCCTAGAAGGGCTTCTGTGGATAGCTCACAGACATTTCTTCCATCTTTAATTGACCATATTCTTGAGTCCCAAGAGCTAGGGAAACAAGTCAGTATTTTGTCATTTATCTCAGTGAGAGATATGTTCTTCTCTAGTGATCTAAGCTCACTTATGATCAGACTCAGTCTGTTGTACATGTCAGCAACTGACTCAGACTCTGCCTTCTTGAAATTCTCATACTGGGTGATCAAGTAGGATCTCCTATCCTTTCTTTCATCTGCAGAACCTGATACAATTTCTGACAACTTTTCCCAGATTGCTTTGGCAGTAGTGCATTCAACTACCTTCTGGAAAATGTCATCTGACATGTTTTGAGCCAAGATGTTCATGGCTTTAGCATCTGCTGCCTTCCACTTCTTTATGTCAGCATCAGTTCCTGAAGGAGGAGGAACAGCTGATGTGCTTGTTCCTGTGGGAGGTCTTGGACAATCTGTCAACACAGAGTTAAAAATGTCTTCATCAAAAGAGTTCATGTAAAGCCTGATCCTTGCCTTCCATAGTGCAAACTTAGATAGATTGCACATAGGAGGTCTGGTGCTAGCAAGGTCCTTATTTTGTGCCATGAGTTTTAAAGAGAAGTAAAACTAAGGAAAATAATCCTTTGAGAGAAATGATCTTATCAGGGATCTTTTGATCCAGGGGTTAGCCTGTATAAATGATCAACCTCCCTCTGATACCAATTGAAAGTGCAGGATAAGATCACTCCTAACTCTAGAGGGGGGGTGAATAGAGTTATTTAAAATAATTTTCCAAATAAAACTTGTGTGAAGAGAAGGTTTGAATTTACTTAGTGTAAGGTGCTAGAGTAAATAATCAGAGTAAAAAGGTATTCACAGCACAAAGCAAAACACAAAAAGACAAGCAATCCAGACGACACAAGGAGCTATAGTGGTTCCCCAAATCTGGGTACATCCACTCTTCTATCACCCTTGATAGGAATCCACTCCAAGATGAGTTGATCAGGTGTCTTGAGCACCAGAGAGTTTTTGATCAGGTTCTCACAAACCAACAAAGCTGATTTTGACCAGGTTTCAGCAAAACCAAAAGTAACTTTTGAAGGGAGTTAAAACCCTGTACAGAAAGAAAAAGAAAAAGAGATGATGTTGTCTTCTCTATTCAACAAGCAAAGAGAAGCAGAAGTGGATCTGAAGTTGTTGTCAAAGCTCCCCCTGAGATCAAGATGAGGTTCAGGAAGGAGAGCTCTGCACAAGGGTGACAGGTCTTCAAAGATCTGATTTGCTCCAGCAAAGGATGATCCAAGAGAGTTGGATGGAGGTGTCTGAAGCAATCAGATTTTCTGTGAGTTAGCTTTTCAACACAATGTCACAGAGAGCAAAGAGATCTGAAGTCTTGTATTGTTGTTCTCTTTTTCTGTTCTGTATATTCTCTGTATGTCTTTGAATTGAAAGAAAAAGAATTATATACTTGAGTCTTCTTCTTCCTTCACTTTGATAGCCGTTGGAAGACAGCATTAATTGCTTTCCTTAACTGTCCATGCCTCAAAGGAAATGACAGGCAGACATTCCTTAGAAAATTCCTTGAGCCATGCACCAGATATGCTGTAACGGCCAATAAATCTTCAGCATTAATTGTCTGTCAGAAGGAATTTGAATTCCTATCCAAAACTGACGGCGGTCTGAAAAGCGTCGAGCTCACAATAAAACGTCGATCTGAGCACGACACACGTCGGCCAGAGAGTGTTTTCTGTAAGCAGAACTGGGTTCGACGGAACGTCGAGCTGAGGTCGACTCCACGTCGAACTGAGGTCGACTCTGCGTCGAGCTGAGATCGACTCTGCGTCGAGCAGAGGTCGACTCTGCGTCGAGCTGAGATCGACTCTGCGTCGAGCTGAAGTCGACTATGCGTCGAGCTGAAGACTACTCTAACTAGCCTATGTGACCTTTATAACAACATGGAGGTCACAGCACACAATCCCTATAGAGATATAGTCATCCTGGTCCAAATAGTAATAGGGTGTTCCAACACAGCCATTGGTAACTCAATTTGGCTGCCTTTTGTCTTCATTTTCCTCTATTCAGATGGCTGAAATTGGATACTTGCAGACCTGAAATGTTACAATTCTTACGATTTGTTGTTTTATGATTTCTACATTAGTCCTCGCCAAAGACAACTCCTCTTGTGTCTTAGTTGGAAACGCCGACGGAATTTAATCGTAACTAATTAGCGGCGCAACCCTAAAGTAAATGATTTCACTGATACTACAGTGGATGGCGTCCGGTGATAGGCGCGATGAAAATCCTGGTGCTGATAAAGGTAAGGGAAAATCGGTGAGTTCTTACTTCTTTAATACTGTAGAGTCATTTTTTTAGAATATTAATAGCACCACTTTTTCTTACTTTAGAAAGTACTTTACTTTTGTATTTGTACATAGTTCGAAGTTTTAGAATCATAGATATTTTGAAATTACTAAAGGATGCGAAATTGGAAATAGCGAATGTTAAGCGATAATTCTGAGGGGCATTGTAAATAAAATATGTCATGAATAACTGGACAATAATCTATAGATGCAGATATATATTTTTAGAATTACGAATACAACTAAAAGAAAAGAGAAATGCAAAATGTTAAGCATCAATGCGAATGAAATGATAAGGGTTAACCCAGTACTGGGGGATGTGTGAATACCCATGACGGAATATTTTTGAAATTGTATGCCGTCGTGGAAGGCCGGAAGCCGTTGAAGACTCAGATGCATGTTAACATACCCTTATAATTTCAAATCAATAAGATAAAGGAGAAATGTAGTAAGAAAAGAAAAGAGATAAAAATAATACAGTGAAAATAGATAAAAGAAACTGCATAAGATCGAGATATATCGACAAGAATATTAAAGCTACCAGGAATAATATGAATGATAAGAAACTGATTACATATATAATGTATCTGTAAAGAGAGGTCCCAAACCTTGTATATACTTTTTGAGTTAATAGTTACAAGTATGAATACATTTATATAGGAAAGGAGAAAGAAGAGAAATCTCAATCTAACATGTGGGACTAATACAATGAGGAAAAGAGGGGAAAAATGGGCCACTAGATGGACCCTTAACTAGGCTTCTCTAACACTCCCCCGTAAGCTGGAGCGTACAAGTCATAGGCACCAAGCTTGGATAAAAACTGATGGTATAGCGGCCGAGAGAGAGCTTTAGTCAAGATGTCAGCAACTTGGTTTGTAGCAGGGACATGCTCCAACTCTATCTTCTTTGACTGTACTTTTTCCCGGATAAAATGACAGTCAACTTCAATATGCTCTGTGCGTTCGTGAAAGACCGGATTCTTGGCAATATGTATGGCGGCTTGGCTGTCACAAAATAGGGTCGCCGGTGATGAGAGACAAACACCTAAGTCACCCAGAAGGCCCTCATGCCAAGTTAACTCAGAAACGACAGCGGTCATAGCCCGGTACTCGGCTTCAGCAGAAGAGCAAGCAACCACGGTTTGTTTCTTGCTACGCCAAATTATGAGATGTCCTCCAAAGTAGGTACAGAAACCCGTTGTGGAGCGCCTATCATCAATGAATCCAGCATAGTCAGCGTCAGAGTACGCGACAAGAGATAGAGATGTGGATGGCTTGTACACCAGCCCTTGTCCTGGAGCGGTCTTGAGATATCGAAGAATGCGCTCAACAACCTGAAGATGAGATGTTCGGGGAGCATGCATAAAACGACTCACGACTCCTGCAGCAAAAGAGATGTCTGGGCGAGTAACCGTAAGATAGATCAGCTTCCCAACCAAGCGTCTATAGTATTCTGGATTTGTAAGCAGCACATCGGAGTCAGAACTATGGGCCGAGAGCTTGTGATTAGCGTCCATAGGAGTATCCGCAGGTTTGCATCCAGAATAACCGGCATCATGAAGAAGATCCATACAGTACTTCCTTTGTGATAGCACAAGACCATCAGGGCGTCGAGCAACCTCAAGGCCAAGAAAGTATCGAAGGTTGCCAAGGTCTTTGGTCTGAAAGGCAGAGTTTAACTGTTCCTTGATATGTTGTATCTCTGTAGTATCGTCACCAGTAATGAGGATATCATCAACATAGATAAGTAGGATCACAATTCCGGTTGCCCGGTGTCGGGTGAAGAGAGAGAAATCAGTCGAGCTCTGAATAAAACCAATATCACAGACAACCTTGCTGAATTTTTCAAACCAAGCCCGCGGAGACTGTTTGAGACCATAAATAGACTTCTGAAGAAGACAGATCCGAGACTCCCCCGTGGTCTCAAACCCGGGAGGTTGGTGCATGTAAACAGTCTCCTGCAGATCGACGTTGAGGAAGGCGTTCTTAACATCCAGCTGATAAAGGGGCCAATGTCGATGAACATCCAAGGAGAGAAGAACGCGTACGGTGTTCAATTTGGCCACCAGAGAGAAGGTTTCCTCATAATCCAAGCCATGTTGCTGAGTAAAACCCCGGGCCACGAGGCGGGCCTTGAGTCATTCCACGGTGTCATCCGCCGCATGTTTAACAACAAAGACTCACTTGCAGCTCACACAGTGCTGTCCTGCGGGAAGAGGAACCAGATCCCAAGTCTTGGCTGTCTGCCACCCCGGGTGTTACAGCGCCTCCTGCACATTGTTAGGAATAGAGATAGAGGAAAGAGAGGTGGAAAAGGTGTGGAGAGGAGGAATCAGCCGATGGAGAGAAACATAGTTGGCCAAGGGATGAGTTGTAGAGGCGGGAGCCGGATCTGCCGTTGTCGGGGTGTCACTGGAGGGTGGTAGCTGGTGCAGGGAAGCATCCTTGAAGCGACGAGTGTAGACACGGATAAGGGGAGGAGGAACCCGAGAGAGGGCAGAGAGAGGTGGTTGGAGATGGCAAGGAAGAGGACGTGACAGGTATAGCAAGCCGGGGAAGAGGAGGAGAGGAAGTCGAAGTGGGTGAAGGTAAGTGGAAGGGTTGATCTTCGTAGAACGTGACATCCGCCGAGACGACCAACTTGTCATTAGAAGGAGAGTAGCAAACATATCCGTTTTGAGTACGAGAGTAGCCAATAAACATATATTTGGTCGCCTGATGAGCAAGTTTGTCAGAAGGGGGCCAAGAAGATGAACATAACAAACACACCTGAAGACTCGCGGGGTGAGAGAGGTGGGATTCGCGGAAGGAAATAGAAGTTGAATAGGTATGGCAAAATCAAGAACAGAAAAGGGTAGGCGGTTGATGAGATGACATGTTGTGGAGACAGCAAAATTCCAATATTTGGTCGGAAGCTGCATTTGAAACATAAGGGACCGAGCAACATCAAGGAGGTAGCGATTTTTCCGTTCAGCATTTTGTTGAGGGGTGTACGCACACGAAGTTTGATGGATGACGCCAAATTCGGTGCAAAGAGTGGAGAAGGTGCGACTAGTATACTCGCGAGCGTTATCAGTGCGAATGACTTTGAGAGGGGTGGCAAACTGCGTACGCATTTCAGTTAAAAAGGCACGAAACACAGAGGTAAGTTCAGTACGATCATGCAGTAAATATAGTCATGTAACACGCGAGTAGTCATCAATAAACGTGACAAAATAGTGGAATCCAAAGATACTGGGGACTTTATATGGACCTCATACAAAAGAATGAACTAGAGATAAAGGAGTATAACACTTGGTACATGCAGGGGGGAAGGAAGAACGATGTTGCTTATCGTAGATACAAGATTCACAAGAGAACTCCCGTAGAGAAACATCGGGAACGCTTGAGGATCGGAAGAGGAGCATGTCCAAGACGGCGATGCCAGTCGACGGTGGAGATAGCGGAGAGAAGAGTGGTTGGTATATCCAGGATGTAGAGACCATTCACCAGCTGCCCCTCACCAATGATACTCCGCGTGCGGTGATCCTGTATAAGAAAAGATGAAGGAGAAAAGGTTATGTAACAATCAAGTTCGTGTGTCAAGCGACTAATAGAGAGTAAATTGAAGGGCGACCCCGGAACATGATGAACCGAGGAGAGAGAAAGGGCCGGGGTAAGTTGGAGAGCTGCGGCGCCAGAGACCGGTAAGGTGTCACCATTGGCCACAGTGATATGCAAAGGATGAGCTATCTGGAGATACTGGGAAGGCTTCTGGGAGGTAATATGGTGTGTAGCGCTAGAATCAACGATCCAGCGGGGGCTATGAGAGAGAGAGGTTATACCTTCCGCAGAGAAAGACGCAACCGAGCTGGAGGAGCGGCCGAGGACACCCTATAGTTGTTGGAGTTGGGTGCGGAGCTCATCGATATGTTGGCGAGTAGTAAACGCTGAATCCTGAGTAGAAGCCCCAGTGGGAGCAGAAGCAGTAGAGGAAGTAGCCGCAAGGTGGGGAGGTAGACCATGCTTGCGGTAACAAGTAGCCTCGAGATGACCATCCCGGCTACAGTAGGTGCATTTTATTGAAGAACGACCCCCACGCCCGCATCCCCGAGACGAAGGTCGGCCCCCCAGGTGGAAGAGCCACGAGCAGGAGGAGGGGTCGGAAGGAGAGGCTGCTGAAGAAGAGCTGGTGCAAATCCTGGAGGAGCCTCAGTAGGAGGCGTAACTTTAAGCAGCGTGGAGCAGACATCTGACAATGAAGGAGTCATCGTAGAAGAGAGAATCTGGGCCCAAACACTATGCAGGTGGGGAGGAACACGAGACATCATCATCGCGATGGTGACAGCCTCTTTCTGGGCCCGTTGAGCCACGAGATCAGTGATTGGAGACTGATGTTGAATCCAGGCCTCGGCCAGGGTCTTGGCTTGGGCAACAAAAGATATCATATCACCTGGAGCACCTGGAGTGAGGTTCTGCAGGTCGGAGAGAATATCATATAGGTGCTGAAGACAGTTGTGCTCTGAGTAAAAAGAGTGGAGTTCCTCCCACATGGCCTTGGCCGTGTCATGATACATGGTCATCCTGTAAGGCTCAGTATCCATAGAATTTACGAGCCAGGACTAGAGCCGACCATCATCGCGAAGCCAGTCATCGGAGGGAGCATCGGGGGTAGCTCGGTCAAGTGGTGAAGAAGACCCTTGGTCTGCAGGACACGACGAACCGAGTGAACCCATTCAACGAAGTTCCGTTTCCTAGTCAGTGAAAAGGTAGTAATTTGGAGCTCATCGCGGAGTTCGGAAGTCGTGGTAGCCGAACGGGCTGGAGGAGCAGAGGTGGCAGCGGAATCATCAGAAGCCATGCGGTTAGCAGAAGAGACTGGGAGGCTATCAAGGGGAGACCGGGCGGCGAGTAAGGAGGAGGCCGGGCTAGCAAGGAGAAGGTCGGGCGGCTAGCAGGAGAAGGCCGGGCGGCTAAAACAAAAAGGCCGGGCAGCTAAAATAGCAAGTCGGACGGCTAGAGGAAGGCCGAATAGAGAGATAAGGAGCAGTAGAAACAGAAGCCGCACGGTCTCGGCGGACACACCAGCGACAAGAAGAATCGCGACCAGGATGCGGCTTGTAGGGAGAGAAGAGACCGTTATCGACAAGAAAAATCGCAGCGGCTAGCCGATGTAGAAGCAGGATAGGGAGTCCGTACGGTCAAGGTGAGGCCGCAAGCGGCAAGTAGAGGTGTCACGACCTAGATGCGGACACTCGGCCAGAGGAGAAACCGTGGCAACGGGAGGGAAGCCGCGACCAGCGGGAAGAGGTAAATCCGGGAAGAAGAGGGGGGGTCCGCGCGGATAGCAAGAGAGATCGTGCGGTCAGAGACAGAGGGAGATCGTGGCGACTAGAGAAGTGACGGAAGGCAGAAAGGAGAGAAAAACAAACCGCGCGGATAGTGAGGAAGACTGCGCGGACAGATACAAGGGAAGGTGGGCCCCACATGAGAGTTTATAAAAGAGAGGGAGGAGGAGAAGGAGAAGTGGAAGCCACGAGGAGACAAAGTAGAGAGAGTGGTTAGACGGAGACAGGCCGCACGATACGACGGCTAAGAGGGAGGAGGAAAGGCCGCGCGGTTTCCAGGTGGACAGGCCGGACAACCAAGTCCGGGCGGACAGAAGCGGGAGACCGCGAACAGTAGACTAAAAACAAATACAAGGAGTAGACCGGTTGCCTCTGATACCATGTAAAGAGAGGCCCCAAACCTTGTATATATTGGCGTTATTATTGTTATTATCTGTATATTGGTCTGTATGGTCTGTATTTAGCTTGTAATATTGATTTGTCTATATATTTGATTCCTCTCCTCCTTTGGAGATGAGAGTTTTTCATCCAACAGTATATACTTCTTGAGTTAATAGTTACAAGTATGAAATTTATATAGGAAAGGAGAAAGAAGAGAAATCCTAATCTAACATGTGGGACTAATACAATAAGGAGGAAAAGAGAAAAAAAATGGGCCACTAGATGGGTCATTCACTAGGCTTCTCTGACAGTATCCAAATTATTGTTTCCTGCACATGAACATATATATATGCATATTACCATTAATATTTATTTATTTTCAAGGACAGTACTTGAGAGGTATGTTTCTCACATAGTCATGTTTTTATGACTAAGCTCGTCGTCTATTTTGTGTAAGTAATTGAAGTGATTGTGAGTGCGCAAAGGCTAGGTTAACTGAGAATAAACGAAAAAGACTCGCAGTAGAACGCTCGAAGGTATGAGTTTTATGTTATTTGTTTAATTTGTACTCATGCATAAATAATTATGTATATATATTGTAACGAATGCTTGGCAAACAGATACAAATATAGAATTTCTATGGGGTCTGAATTGATGTCTCACAATTTAGTATCAGAGCCAGGTTTGCCAGACATTCGATGGCTATGGGTACAAAACACATAAATTCATCAAGTGAATACCTTAATATCCTTTTCCTTTTGGTACAAGGTTTTGGTCCATGTCTACTCGAGTCGACGAGCCCGAGATGGTCGAGATGAGCAAGAGGTAAATAAAAATGTCTTGTCAGCCGAAAGTGATAATGGGAATCAACTGACTCAACCACATCCCCCAGTGAATGAGCTTGCTTTAGCCATGGCAGAAGCGTTAAAGATGGTGTTACCCGCATTTAATATAGCACACCTAGATGCTCCTCCAGTGAATGTTCCCCTTTTGCCCATCCCACCTCTGGTACATATCCCTTCTGTGAATGTACCACTGCCACCTCCTGTTACGGTTCCTGTCATCCCAAATGTCTTAGTGGACCCACCTTTATATCGACAACTGGATGTCGACTTGAAACAATTTCTGGACTTGAAACCACCCGCATTTAAAGGAGATTTATCCATGTTGAACACTGAAGATTGGCTTCTGAGAATGGAACTATTTTCCAAGTTATGGCATGTCCAGAAAATCAGAAAGTTGGATTGGCGATGCTTTTATTCAAAGGCAAAGCAAAGCATTGGTGGGATAGGTCATTAAATGAAAATATGCAGTTCAAGGTCTTTCGACGATAATGTGGAAAGAATTCGAACATGAGCTTACGTCATGGTTTGTACCAAAATCAGAGAAACGAGCATTACAAGATCAATTTCTTAGACCGGTGTCGATTGTTTCTTAGTGGCACAACCCTAAAGTAAATGATTTCACTGATACTGCAGTGAATGGCGTCTGGTGATAGGCGCGATGAAAATCCTGGTGCTGATAAAGGCAAGGGAAAATCGCTAAATTCTTACTTCATTAATATTGTACAATCATTTTTTTAATATTAATAGCAGCAATCATTATGCTAGTCTACAATTACTTAAGTCGTGTATGGCGGCATATGATATCTTGTACCTAACACAGGAAGAATCTACAGGTGGCGGAGAGACGATGCCCTAACTCTAGATGTAATACAAGCATTCATGCAACGAATGCAATGAACTTAAACACCGTCTAATGAAGGGTAGGATACGTGGGTGTGAGATTAATAAGCAATCCTAAGTGAGGTGTAGAAAAGTAGCTCTCCTATATGTAACATGTTGATGAGTGTGATTTTACCGTGTTTTTGCCCTGTGTTTCTCATTGTTTCCACTCATGTATGTTCTATTTATGCATAGTTTTAGCTTTTATCTGATATAAATGGTATATTTAGACTGCATGAATGGAATGTCTTTACAGGTGTAGACTTTTCGTGCAATTCAAGGGAGGCTATGCGAATTCTCTCATGCACGCCTGTGTGGAAATTCTGCACGCACGTGCATCTTTTTCCACCCCTGAGTCGGACGGGATGTGTCGACTTGAATATTGTCAGTGACGACTTGACGGATATTTGTGTCGACTTGAAGGTGGACGTGCAGAATTACCACACGCCCGTACGCCACCTTTGTCGACCTGATCTCTATCCTTGTCAACTAGAACTCCCATTTTTTCGACTTCTGGTTGGGTGTGCGGAATTCTCGCACGCCCGTGCGCGCACGTGAAAGCGTGTGTGCGTGGATTTCTTGTGTTGCTAATGCAGATTTGGACGATCCGAATTTGCGTGTGCATCATTTCCACACGCACGTGCGTGTAAATGCAGGTGCGCGGTTTGGTGCCCAGATAATTTTCCATCTGTTGGCTTTCCGCACACGCGTGTGCATGTGCCAAACTCGTGTGCGCCCTATTTTCTTTATAAATGATGCTTGCGATTGCAGAGAAACGAATCGATGTGGAAGCTTCGTTCTCGCTCGTTTTTCATCTTCAAGGCTAGGGTATCGTCCTGAGGTTTGCAGCAACCTTAGGGACCTCTTCTACCCTTTCCCCAAGTATTTCAAAAAAAGGTAAAACACTGGTGACGTCCCACTAGAGCTCTTCGAGTCTAAAGCCATAAGTGTTGGAGGAGCAGTTGAAGAGAGAACTGTAGGAAAGAGGTGACAGCTCCAACCGCATAGCAAGGGTGCAACCTACAATGAGAAGGAAAGGTGAAAACTTCTTTCGGATCCAATGCAGAGACACTCACTCCTTCGATTCTCAGGGAGCCGTAAACACGTACTTTGTTTCGGTTTTTTGAAAGTCTTGTTATTATCTTGTGATAAAGCTAAAGCATTCATGCACCAGGACCAATGGGTGTGAATGTTCCTACCTATATCTTCATTTGTGGATTGTGATGATAAGACTAATTTGTATTTCTATTAAAGCTTGCATATTTAATTCCTAGTTTATATCCAAGCTTCTTTTAGGTATTATTGTGAGTGGATATTTGTGTAGTGGTAATTTTGGTGTGAATCTCCATACTCTCCGCCAAGCAAGGTGGATCGAGGGATTGACGTGAACATCATAGACACTCGAGAAGATAGGAGCTTAGGAAGTGGTGACAGCCTTCCCTGACCCCGGATACAACCGATGAATGGCCTTAAGGACATAGATTGACAACCCAGTGCATCCTCCCATTTCTACGGCATAATCTCGATCGTGGTTTGTATCCCTTCCCTTATTTTCCGCAAATCTAGGATTGTACGACTGCCTTCACATTTGTGATTGATAGTGTTGTGAGTTGTTACGGTAACGTGTGAAGCGGAGGAAGGCCACCCCCAGAGGTGAGAAGATCGACACGCACAAGCTTTTGAGATTGAGAGGCAGTAAAGGCGACCCACACCTATAAATTAGGATTTTCTTTTATTGTTACTTTAAGTTGAAAACACAAAACTAACGTTTTAACTCCTTTATAATTAATAATTCAAAGAGCAAATTCAAGCGTTCGTATTCCTCAAAAGATTCAATATTCAGGGATTACTTTCCCAAATTTATTACTTGACAAACTGGTACAATGTCGTGCACTATAGTTTCGCTCCCGTCTATACCGGTATGTTGAAATTACACGTCACATGCAAATGGGACACGACAGAGAGAACAAACTAGGTAATAAAATATTAAATTGGATGTAGTTAATTTAAGCAATGCAATTTTATTTCTGTAAAGCAAAGCAAACTTAGCTTTTCCTCTTGTGGAGAGCCAAAGAAAGAGTGTGGTGAATGATTCCTGCAAATTATAAGATGTTGTGGAATTTGCAAGGAAGTGTCGGAAGTGCCAACTGTTTGCTCCCTTCCAGGTCCTACCGGCCCAGAGGCTCAGGACCATCACAGCCCCGTGGACATTCGCAATATGGGGGATGGACCTGGCAGGTGGAAGCAACAAATAGATAATCTTAAACCTGCTTAAAAAGAAGGTCAAGAATCAGAGGGGCAACTGGGTGGAGCAACTCCCCTCGATCTTGTGGGCCTTGAGAACCACGCCGAATACAGCCACAGGCGAGACCCCCTTCAAACTTTCCCACGGGTCCAAGGTTGTGTTGTCAGTCGAATTCGAAGTGAGGTCACCAAGGGTGGTCCGGGCAAGAGAAGGAGACGAAGAATGGCGAGTGGATAATGAGGAAGAGCAAAAGCTCTCGCTTGACCTGATAGAAGAACTTCGGGACCTGGCAGTTGTCTCACAAGAAGAGGTCAAACGACAAATGACTAGGTATTTCGACAAGCACATTCGTGTCAGGCAATTCGAGAAGGGGGATCTAGTCCTTAAGAAGTTCGAAGAGGTCGGAAGGGGGGCAACGGTCGGGAAGCTTAATCCTAATTGGGAAGGGCCCTATATTGTAGAAGAAGCTCTGAAATGGGGGGGGGGGGGGGTAGTACCTCAGGGATGTGGAAGGGATACCCCTTGACCGCGCATAGAGCGGTGATGACTTGAAACATTTCTACCCTTGACAAAGCTACTTTTAAAAATTTATGGTTTCTTTCATAACCTTGTCTGACTGTAGGTTTATGTGATGAGCGTGACAGGTGAATATCCCCGACTGGATCTCGCTGACCAGACTCTCACTAGCTGGCAGGGCCGGCAGGTCGCTCGAGTGGTGGGTGGTTGTGAAAGAAAGAAAGTTTGGCTAAGCCCTCGATTGGATCCCGCTGACCAGGATCTCACTAGCTGGCAAGACCGGCAGGTCACTTGAGTGGCTACATCCCCGATTGGATCCCACTGACAAGGATCTCACTAGCTGGCAGGGCCGACAGGACGCTCAGGTGGTGGCTGGTTGTGAAAGAAAGAAAGTTTGGCTAAGCCCTCGATTGAATCCCGCTGACCAGGCTCCCAAGCTGGCAGGGCCGGCAGGTCGCTCGATTGGCTACACCCCCGATTGGATCCCACTGACCAGGCTCTCACTAGCTGGCAGGGTCGGCAGGTCGCTCGGGTGGTGGGTGGTTGTGAAAGAAAGAAATTTTGGCTAAGCCATCGATTGGATCCAGTTGACTGGGCTCCCACTAGCTGGCAGGGCCGGCAGGTCGCTCGAGTGGCTACACCCCTGATTGGATTCAACTGACCAGGCTCTCACTAGCTAGCAGGCCCGGCAGGTCGCTCGGGTGGTGGGTAGTTGTGAAAGAAAGAAAGTTCGGCTAAGCCCTCGATTGGATCCCGCTGACCAGGCTCCCACTAGCTGGCAGGGCCGGCAGGTCGCTCGAGTGGCTACACCCTCAATTGGATCTCGCTGACCAGGATCTCACTAGATGGCAGGGTCGGCAGGACGCTCGGGTAGTGGGTGGTTGTGAAAGAAAGAAACTTTGGCTAAGCCCTCGATTGGATCCCGCTAACCAGGCTCCTACTAGCTGGCCGGGCCAGCAGGTCGCTTGATTGGCTACACCCCTGATTGGATCCCACTGACCAGGCTCTCAATAGCTGCCAGGGCCGGCAGGTCGCTCGAGCAGCTACACCCCCGATTGATCCCGCTGACCAAGCTCTCACTAGCTGACAGGCCAGGCAGGTCGCTCGGGTAGTGGGTGCTTATGAAAGAAAGAAAGTTTGGCTAAGCCCTCGATTGGATCCCGCTGCCCAGGCTCCCACTAGCTGACAGGGCCGGCAGGTCGCTCGAGTGGCTACACCCCCGATTGGATCCCACTGACCAAGCTCCCATTAGCTGGCAGGTCGCTCGGGTGGTGGGTGGTTGTGAAAGAAGAAAATTTGGCTAAGCCCTCGATTGGATCTCGCTGACCAGTCTCCCATTAGTTAACAGGGTCGGCAGGTCGCTCGAGTAGCTACACCCATGATTGGATCTCACTGACCAGACTCTCACTAGTTGGTAGGGTCGACAGGTCGCTCAAGTGGTGGGTGGTTGTGAAAGAAAGAAAGTTTGTCTAACCTCTCGAATGGATCCCGCTGACCAGGCTTGTAACACTCTAACCAAGTTTGACAGGACTCAGCAGTTTGGTCGGGTCCGCGATTACAAGTAAACTAAGAGACAGTATATAAATTGGTATAAAGCTGGTAAAAGAAACAAAGATGTTGAAAAGAAATACTTACAGCGGAAAGGTTAAGAAAAACTACGGGTAAAAGTATACCTTGTCAAGCAGCATCCACAGAGCCAACTAATAGGGAAAAACTAATACTAAGGAACTGAAATACCAACAAACTGAATTAACTAAATCATCACAGTGAGTAAAGTACATCAAATACAAATGACTGAAAATAGAAAACAAAGTACAACAACAGTAGTACAACTGAATAAACTGATGACTGAAGACTGATCTGCCTATCCTAAGCGGATCCCCTAACCTGAGCCCCCTGTAAAAACAAGTTCCAAATGGGTCAGGCCCACTGAAGAGTAAGAAAACTACTCCCTCCAGCAACACTTGAATGAAAAGAAATATTTTTAAGTGATTAATATATGAATTAAGTTATGCATCATTCCCTAAAATAAACTTTGGTACTTAGGTTCATGATCTGACATGAAACGACTTATAGTGTGATATGTCACACTAATCTTTGAATTTTCTAAGTCATGGTTCCTGAAGATTTGGAATCACGATTTTTATGAGTATCCACTCGATTCAACATTTCCTTGCTAACACTTGTCGCTAAGGGCGATTAGACATCACTAATAACTGTGGTCTAAGTGGCAAACCTGATGGTGCCCTAAACTGAGTATCCCTCAAGTTGGTCACTAACTCCTATCTGAGGAATGTCATATCTGTAACAAGGGTCATCTACCCTGAGTTTGCAATTATATAGTGGCTTACTCGCACTAAAATATACGGTGGGGTATACCCACCAGCTACACGGGGTGAACCTTCCTCGCTACTTTCTGAATAGGTTTATACTAGAGTTCACTGAAGTAATTACGGAGTAGCGCTCTATTCAAATACGCTGGACTTAGGATCTTTCAAGACATTGCATCGTTTTATCACTCTAAGTGTTCACCTACCCCACTATCTCAGTTCTAATTACAGGAACTTAGAATTTCTATATGCGTACTCAAACTTGATTAGCATGAAAAGAGGTCTATAATGCTTAATTAAAAGGAGTCAATTTTCTTACAGTGGCGTTTCGATGCTCGTACACGCGACGCGGTGCCATGGTGCTCCTTCCCAACAAATCTGACTACTAAGGACTTCCCAGAACTTTGCCCCAAATGCCACCAAAATCTGAAATCCATGGCAACTCTAATTTAAGCACTTTTTCCCCTTTAGGGTTTTCGGTAGAAGGACTCAAAATGACTAGATTAATATTATGAACAACAAAATGGTGCAATACCTCTATATGAGGGTTGTTAGGTCTCAACTAAGCGATCAAATCCAGGTTGCGGTGGATCGAGCACTCCGATCCCTAAATAGAGCATGAGGGAACGACAAGGTGGTTAAAATCGACTACCAACTAGAAAGATTTCCACTAAAAAATGAAGAAAAGTGAGGAACAAAACTTACCAGAACCAAATACGGT
Source organism: Platanthera zijinensis (assembly GCA_039513925.1). Classification (NCBI taxonomy): domain Eukaryota; kingdom Viridiplantae; phylum Streptophyta; class Magnoliopsida; order Asparagales; family Orchidaceae; genus Platanthera; species Platanthera zijinensis. The sequence continues at coordinate 122,268,242 of CM077091.1, forward strand.
ATTTTCTGAACTTCTTCCCGTCGGCTAGGGTTGGAAATCACTTTTTACGGTGCTAGTGAGGAAGGAGAGGTATCTACTAGGGCTGCGGAGGAAAGAGCAGGGGCGGTCACCTGATTCCGACGAGGAGGAAGAGGTCGGTTAGGGCTTCGGCTCCTTCCGAACGATGCGATATGCGGGAGAGGGAACGTGCGGTCTCCGTTAGGCGAGAAATGAGAGGAGTTATCGGGATGGAGGGGGGTGCGACTCTTTATTTAGAACGGTTGGGTTGCGGTTTTTCTTAACCGTGAACTGGGTTTTATAAGGAGGGAAACCCATTTTTAAGACTTTGGTCTTAATAAATAAAGTGAAAATCGTCGCGACCGCTACGGTTATTCGCCATTGAACACTGACTCTTAATTATCTGCTTATCTTGTATAATAATTTAATTAAACATAATAAATTGTTACCTTATAGGTCGTCGGCACGATCAATTTTGTTTGTGATCAAGCCCTGAAATTGATTTAAATGCGACGTCAAAATCTGGGATTTTACAAGGCTCTCACTAGCTAGCAGGGCCGGCAGGTCGCTCGAGTGGCTACACCAGCGATTGGATCCCACTGACTAGGCTCTCACTAGCTAGCAGGGTCGGCAGGTCGCTCGAGAGGTGTGAGTTTTTGGGGAAGAGGATTTTGAGACAAAGGGATGACTGATATAGAGAGCAATGAGCACGGTCAAGCAAGAGCTCCAATCGATGCTGGCGACCAGAGAAGTCACGTCGGTAAAACGCAGCGTACTGAGGGTAATCGAGAAGCCTTGCGGCTAGGCGAGAAAAAGCTAGCGGCAAGGGAAACGAACTGGGGCCAGCGGTCAGTTAAGAGCAGACCGTGAGCTGTCCACGGGAAAAATAAGACGGGAAGAGAAGAAGAGACCGCAAAGCGTGCGGCGAGAAGAGAAGAGGAGGGTCCCACGGGTCAGAAAACCAAAGGGTATAAAAGCCGATGGGGCGAGGGTGGGGGAAAAAGAAAAGTGGAAGCCAAGGGAGAGAGAAAAGAGGCAGTTAAAACAAATACAGACCGCTGATCTCTGCAGGTTGAATGGAGCAGGTGAGCGGTCGCCGGTCAGGAAAAACCTCCTGCTCGAAAATGGCGAACAATGGGAAGATACGGAAAGAAGAGGGGGCTAGCTTGCCAAGACTCCAGTGGATAGAAAAGTGGCAACCCGCCAAAGGAGGAAACAAGGAGGGCGTGGTTAGATAAGTTCTAACCGTCCAAAGGGAAGGAAAACAAGCGGGTAGAGAAGAACTAGCTGCCCACAAGGATCTTTGCCTCTGATACCATGTAGAAGAATGTGGAAAAATTAGGAGTAAATTTTATTAAAGCCAAAAATAATACTTTACAACTTGAGATGTACATATATAAAAGAAGAGGGAGAGTAGAGTCAGAGTATATAAAAGTTGGCAGTTGTTGTGCTCAACTGCTTTAGATACAACATCAACTGCAGGATTCCAACCAAAAGATATGGGCCTCATTTACATGACATTTCCAACAATATTAAATATTTTTGAATTACTAAATCAAAAAATAATATTATATTAAATAATAGGTTATGGGCGTTGGACCGGTTGAATGGGATCGGGATAGGGTTGGGCATGTTTCTAGTTACTTTTGGCCAGACCGGCAGAATCGGATTAGGATAGCGATCCTATAGATCCTAAGATCCGGATCGTGATACCAGTCATAGATGTGCCGATTTAGATCCTAGGTAAGATCCAGATCGATTTACAAAATCTGGATCGTAGGATCGTAAGATCCTACGATCTGGATCGCGATCCTGATAACCATGGTGGAGATAAACCGTATGTTGTCTCAAAGGTATTTGTCGACATCACATCGGAGTCACCTGCTCGAGCAATTATTTTCCCCTCAGCAAGGATCCTCATCTGTCACTAAGTATATGGATTGTTTTGATAAGTTGGAGATGAGGAGCAACATCTGAGAGAAGCCAGTTATGACTGCTTCCTGATTTTGGTCTGGACTTCGATCTGACATGTGCACTGAGTTGACATATTGCCGCTCGGATCCTCTTGAGCAAACATATCAACACGCATTTCATCATGAACAGTCCTTGAGATCCACTAGAGTCGGTCGAGTGGATTCATACCTAGACCACCCTAGTAGGAGTCCCTCCCGTACTGAGGTCACCACTTCGCCTACCCTTGTTCTATTGGACACGAGAGAAATGATATATGATACAAATTTCTCTCGCTCCAGTGAGGTACTTAGTGTTGTGGGTGGTCTGTCATTTATTTTTGACTCATTTCTTGTAACCCTGACTGAGAGTGATTTGGAGTGACCTATTGATCCTAAGGTGATGTATCCCTCACCAATCCCCCCCTCCTTTCGCCTTGCCCAGGGTTAGTTAGCGCCCCTACCTTAGACCTATTTATTGACACCTTACCTATAGACCCATTCTCGAGAGTATGTCATTTTCACTCTTCCCGTATCATTGTCCCGAGTCACATCACGATCAAGAGCCAAGAGTTTAGTGTTGATCTCATAATGGCTACCTCACCCATTTACGGAGATACTCCCCCATAAGATGGTACTCATCTGGAGGAGCATGACCCTGTTGACGGGTTCTTTGGCAAGCCCCTCGTTGAGCCTCCTGATGAGCCACCGTGTCCTTGTGAGGATGAGGTTCAAGTGAGAGACTCATTTATAAGTATTGAGTTATTGACATTTTTTAAACTATCGCCCCAGATCTTGCTTTAGAGAGTAGATCCTAAGTGTAGCATCGAGTATATAGAGCTTTTCTTAGACACATTTGAGCATACTCTTGATGTCCCAAGAATTAACAATATGATCCACTGCACTCTTCATGAGTTCTTGGACACACCGCCTGCTAATCCACTAGATGAATTCTTTCTTATTAGAGGTACTCGCCACAAGAGAGAATTACATCATGATGCATCACTCATCGCATCCGAGGGCGCGTGACGCCATCACGCACCTTTATTTATTTCATGGAGTTTTTATTTTTGATCGTTCCTTTGCAGCTATTTATTTCATATATTTCCCTTTCATGCAATCGTTATTAGTCTCGGCTCATCGGTGTGACTACCTGGTGAGACCCTTAATAAAAAGGTCCGGTAATTTGAGTATTAGGACGTAAGGGCAAGCTTGGCTTATTTAAAAAGAGCGTATAAATTTAATTAAGAGATAATAAAATAAAGGTTAAAAATTATTATTTGAAAAAGAAGTTATAGGAAATTAATTTATGAGAAAATATTTGGAAATCTTGGCCCAAATAAAGCTTGGTCGGATTTCATTTTGAAATCAAAAAACGAATCATTAAGAGGAGCCGCAACAGGGAACATGATTTTATTTGGCAAGAAATTGAAAGCAAATTTGATTAACCCCTATAAATTGGGGCCGCAACAGAAAAGCAGTGCACCGAAAAATTAAGAAAAAAAAATCAATTCGTTTTTTCCCTCTGTTGTCGGCCCGACTTCCCGCTTCCTCCCTAGCTTCAGTCCAGTGGCTGCTGTCGGTGCCGACATTGCGGCCTCCTCCAACTAGCGCCCTCGTCAGCGTCTTTCTCGTCCCAGGCAAACAACCCGACGGCCTCTCCGCCTGTGCAAGCTCTGCCACCCACAACTGTCAAGAACGACCCCCAGAGTTTTGTTCCGTCGAAAGCCAACCTCCACTCTCGGGTCTCCGTCGACGACAACCCCTTTATTCCGAAAACCTAATTTCCCCTATTCAGTCTAGCAGAGGGCCGGTCAGTTCCTCTCGCGACCTCGCCTCATCTGGCTCGTCTCATCACGGTGGGTTTGGAAAAGCCAGTCTCGCTTGGGTAACATATCCTTTCGCTGCTTTACAATTATCAAATTAATTTTATGTGACTCAATTAAATAGCGTTAAACTTGCCTCGAACGTTCAATCTACTCTGGTTACCATTATTTCATAAGTTGTTTTGTGATTATGCTTGTGGTTGTGTAAGTCTCGTGAAATATTCGATTTGGTAGCGCTCGAGAGATCCGTCTCTAACAAAATTCAATGATTTTATTAAAGTTCATTACGACGATCGTGTGTTCGGGCGTAGAACTCGATTTGAGCAATCTCGTCCTCTTTAAAGTTTTGAAATCAAATCAGTTTCAAAAACCCTAATTTTTATTTTATAATAAATATCTTATTTTGCTTAATAAATATTTAATTTGAAAATCCCTAACCCTATTTTGAAACAAATAAAGTATTTTGAGTAAAAAAATATTAATTTGAAAATACTTAACCCTAGTCTACATCACATCATATTGTTGATGTCTTTGGTACTCATCCGGGTGATCGTCACACTCGCGAAGAATTTTCATACATACGTCCAGGTGAGCCTCCTGACGTGTCACGTTCCTGGAAAGATATTTGGCATGTTAGGAACTTTTATTTTAGTGTTGATATCTCATGTTGTCATTTAGGTATTCGTCGCACACTCAACGAGTATTTCTACATTCCACCTAAAGAGCCACTTGATAGGTCTCCTCATTTTAGAGATAGTCAATTTGTTATCGTATTTCCTCCTAAAAGGCATGTTTTTCTATCGTGTCTCATTCACATGAGTTGCATGAGTCGGTCAGACAACAAATTAATGTTAGCAATGAATATTATAAAACACACGCAGATGTACACAAGTGAGAGAAGATATTTTTGAAAGGTGAACAGGTGATGGCGAGAATCCGCCCCGGAAGGCTCCCTCGGGGGCATGCTAAGAGGTTGAGCACCAAGCGAATGGGTTCATATACGATCATGAGACGCATCAGGACAAATTCCTACGAGCTTAATATCACTGCAAGCATTGGTATCCATCCGGTGTTTAATATTGAGGACCTGACACCGTATTACGAACCTCACAAGTATGTGGATCTAAGTCATGGAGACACTCCTGAACCGACACCACCCTATTCCCTACCCCGCAACCAGTCCATTTTTGAGCCTCACCTGCCTTTAGGTCAATCACCAATGGCTTCACCGTTTGCACTTTTGATTGCATCGGTACCACCATCACACCTTATGACTTTTGAGAGCATTACTGATATCGTGGCTTAAGAGTGTATAGCCATGCCTGACGGACAGAAACCGGAGTACCATTGGAGCAGATGCCTAGAGGACAGAGACGGGAGTACCATTGGCGAGGATGTTCTGTCATCAATGATACTTCGACGACCTCTGATGGACCTCATCGATTCTTACCTGGCATACACCGAGAGGATTCCGATCTCTATTCATCAAGAGATGAATTTTTTTCAAGCCGGGGAGAATGATGCGGAACGGAGATGCGTACCTGCAGCGGAAGACGAGTTTTGGGCCCATTTGGGGCCAACTGGCCACCTGGCATATATGGCATCTCTGAATCGACGATCCGACTCAACGGATGCGTTCAACTCGTCGTTTACTTATATTTTCATATAGTATATAATTTTGATTCAAATTTATTTAGTGTAATCGGGCTCTCCGCATCCCAGGTCAATCATAGTCGTTGATGTTGGAATGTCTTAAATATGTTTTATTACAAATAAGAGGTATGAGGGCTGCTTGGAGGTTGTTGCAGAATTTGGGGAATAGAAATCCCGAATTCCAGCGATCACTCCACGGTGCCGACTCTGCGGAACCATAGGTTACGACACGTAAGTATTTTCTTTCACCCCTTTTATATCCTTATCCTAAGTCATCGCTCCCCCCCCCCTCCAAATCCCCCATATAACCTCCATAGGTCATCCTAAACCCTAACTAAAATCCAACCAGCAACGCATTGTCCATTCAGTCCGCCCAGGTCCAGCCCCCAACAGCCACCTCTGCCTCCTCTCTGCTACCTTGTTGTCCATCCTGTCTGCCCAGATCCAACCCCCCAACAACCACCTCTGTCACCTCCCTACTACCCTGCCGCCCATCCAGTCCGCCCAGATCCAGCCCTCCAACAGCCACCTTCGCCTCCTCCCTGCTACCCTGGTACCGCTGTCTCTGTCCAGCATACCCGTCGGCATCCTGTATTCCACTATCGCCCCTCTCGTGAACTCCCCACAAGCCGCCAGCCCAGATCTACCCTTTACAGCCCCGAACCCACCCTAAACAACTATATCCTACCATTCCAGCCCTTAATTCCCTTCTAGATCATCTCCACTACGTTGTGCTTTACCGAATCTCCACACCTCAGGCATCCCTCATACTCTTGTTAGTTTTCCTGTTGTATGGACTCTTGTTTTTTAATATTAATCTACTTTGTTTGGATCTCATTATTATATGGATATTTTGTGTTGTGAAATATTATTTAGAAGCGCTTGTGATTCGCAAGACAGAATCATTCACAGCGAGCTGAGCTTGGCCCTACTCGTGGAGGAAATTCATAGTCTCTTTTCCCTAAAAAAATTCAATCTCGCTTGTGCTCTTTACATTTTTATTGTCTGGATTAATGTTCTTGCTAATTAATTAATTATTGTCGTCAACTCTCACATGGTTGCATCATACTAAAATAGGAACGGTTGAACGGAACCTCATCGTCCACTAATTGTACATCGTACGTTTTTACCACTCAGCCTACCCTGCATTAATGGGTCTATGTGGGTGTTTCCCTTAATTGAGCATGTCAACACCTAGATGCGCAGATCATTATGGGGTATGAGAGGTGCTTTCCCTCATGATTGATAGACGCACATCATTGCACTTATTTGGAAAACCTTATGATTTAACTTAACAAATTATTTATAAGTGATTTTACATACAAGGATAATTACCAATATTGTATAGAGAGGGTCATTTGGTCATATAAGTCCTAGGAAGTCAAGGTCATGAGAAAGACAAACTAAAAATAGGAAGAAAATCAACCAAGGCAAATATATGTCGACTAGAAATCGACGTCACTATGAATGGCTATCGACGCATCCTCTGAAGTGAAGTTGATACCTCTTCAAGGAAAAAGTCGACGCATACGTCGACAAGTTATCAACGTAAAGTCTAGTAATAAGTCAAGTTGACAGAGTCTTATTCTGAAGAAGATTTTGATGCACTTTCTACCAGAACTTAAAGTAGCGTCGATATATATCCAGAATGGAAATTTCAGAAGACTTCATTCAGATTTATTAGAAGATAATAACAATGAAAGTTATTTGAATCATAGAGAGCTTAAACAAGGAAAGAGATTTCTAATAAAATTTCTGAAAAATATATGGAAGATATTTGAAGAGATCGACGGAATTTCTGAAGACAAAGATAGGATGATATTATCTTATTCCTTCTGAAAATAATTTCCTAGATGAAGAATTCGAAATGATTCATAGATTGATATACCAAGATTTCAAACAAAAACAAATGAGCATACACAGAGAATACAGAAATTAATCAGATAGATTGTCGACTGCAGTTCTTTTTCTCTTCTTCTTCACTGCTGTAACAAAAATTCTGAGAACAATCTAAAAGACAGTGGATCACAGAGCTCATAATCTCTGCACCTTCTTCTCAACAAAGAGGATTCACAGCAGAAAATAAATCTTCTCTATTCTTACTTTATTACTATTTCTCATTTTCTATTATTGAGTAAAGAGTTCTAAAAATCCATATTCAAATGATTAAGACTGGTTAAAGATCTACTTATCAAAATATCTAGTGTATTGGTTCTAAGAGTTTCCTTAACAAAAGACTCAGTCTTGGCTCGGAGAGTCTCCTTAACAAAAGACACAGTCTATAGTTCTGACAGTCTTCTAATCAAAAAACTCAGGTACTGTGATGGTGGACTTCTACCAAAGTGGTAGAATAGTGGACGTACCCAAATTTTGGAGAACCACTATATTTCTTGTGTCTTCTGTGTTGATTATTTTTTGTGATGATTCTGTTTTTATTTCTTGCACTTTAATTTTTGTTGTGCTTAATTAACTGTGGTTGTGTAATTGTATATGTGAATCTGAGCAATATCTGAATTTGATTTATAATTTCAGTAAACCTTTTTAAAATCTTTATACACTCCCTCTAGAGAAAACTCAGAGGTATAACTGTTCCCCCTTTCAGTACTCATAGGGCACAGTAGAACATATGGTCCTCATCAGGGGTTGATGACCATTCACCCATGTATGGAATCAGTTAGACGTGAGTTCATGTTCCAAACTAGGAATGCACCAAAGTATCTCAACTGCCACTAGGGACTCAAATCACATAATGTGTCTAGTAAGCTATGCAACTTATAACTACGAAGAATATGAACATAACCACCTCAAGTTTAAGTTAGAACACAGAACTCAGAAATGTCTACACTTAAAGCATTGGTTAGAATACAGAATACGATAAACCACAGAAAATATAATTTATATTATTAGGTCTTATTTTATATTAAAGTATGCACAATTAAGACGCAGTTGTAATATGCATTGATTTCATATATGTTTAACTATGTTGTTTTAATGTCACTGGAAGGAAGCATTTTTCTTACTAACTAGTAGGTCGGCCCTGTCTTCGAACTACTCTTTTCAGGGAATACATGTCTCGAGATTTGCTTAGGATAAACTCGCGGAGGTTTATGTAGTTTTAAATTAGTTCATTTCCTTAGAATTTTGTTGTTGTGGTCTTCATGATTTTAATTACAGTATTCAAATATGTTTGTGCTTACTTTTCTAGTTGGCTCCATGATTCAAACTTTGAAGTATTTCACTAACCATGGCTCTAGTCCTTTGTTTTCGTTGTATGCTTTAATTATTTCTGTTATGAAACAAATTTTGTTATTGTTTTTTATTTGTTTTACATCACGAGTGCCAGACATACGTAACGAAACTTGTGCATCATCTTTTATTTTTATAACATATACTTTAGCTCCCAATGTGAGACTAATTTGTTCTCTTGTTGCCTCAACAAAACTCAATTTGCATCATACTCTATAATCGAGCAACTGAGCAAGTGTAAACTTGCTTAAAACTTGTGCTAGGAAAATTTACAACAAGAATAATGGATTTGAATGCACCGAATTCCGGTTTAACTCTACATTTCATTATGGGCAACGATCAAGAATGTAAAAGTAAAGGCATTCAGCTTAACTTACCGTTGTATAAGGGAAGCATCAGTTGTGGGTACATCTAGAACAGGATTAGCATAAAAAGAGCCTTTATATGTGTCTGCATTAATACAATTGCACTAGCAGTGTCAAGAACGTCAAATTAAGACATTGAAGATGTAGTACAACGTTAAGTTCACACCACTTGTAAATAAAAACAAAGCAAATGTAAAGTTTGATATCATTGGAGAACACACCCAAAAAGATAATAAATGACAGAAAGATTTAGGCTCTCTTTAAGAGAGCGGTGTCATTAGCAATTGGAGCAATGAAAATCTATAATTTAAAATTAATAAAACTATTTTGAGAAACTACGTTTGCGGGTTTGCGGATCACATCAAAATGAGGAAATAATTGAACCGTTTAATGTAAATTTAAACTATTGAAATGTCCCTGAATAATATTTAATAACAAAATTGAAACATAATTAACAATATTTTATAGAATATTAAAGTAACAATATTTTACAGATTAATTCACATAAAATGTATGAACATTTTTTTTATTTTCACAGATTTTTTCAAAATAATATGAATTTTAACAATTTTATAACGGATGTTGTTTAAAATAATAATAAATTTAACAAATCAAAGAAAGAAAAAAAATAAATAAAGGAAGACTCTATTTAAAATGATTGTGGACAAAAGGTGCAGGTTTTTAAAACATTATGAGTTAAAAAAGCAGGACAGTGCTATTAGTAGTGCATTGGAATGTAGGAAGAAAGCAGGGAAGTTAAAATAATAATCTTTAAAGATAATACACCGCAATGGTTGAACGTGATCCCCTTGCCCCAACAGAAAATTGGTAAAAATGTCATTTTAAAATATTACGGTGGCAAATGGAACTTGCCGCACCGAAGAAAAAATGACCTACCACACAGGTTCTCGAAAATATAACAACACTCAAGCCTTTATCCCACTATAGTGGGATCGGCTATATGGATCCTTTGTCGCCATTGTGCCCCATATTGGGTCATAATATCACTAATGTCTAAGTACAACATGTCTTTGTTGGAACATGCGTTCCACGCTTCTTGGTTTGCTAATAACAAATCTCGGTTGTACTTGATCATTGGATGTTTATGATGTGCAGATATCACAGGTCTAACATTAATGTAATTTGGGCTTGGATTCGGGTTTGAACAGAAGAGCTAAGATGATATCGCCAGGCGATATCCAGTATCGCCACCAGGCGACAGTGGCTGAACCGTTACACCATTACCTTCACGCGGCGTGCAGTTACACTCAATGTCGCCCAACGACATTGATATCGCCAGGCGATATCCCACGATTGGCCGTGATCGAATCTGTTACGCGAAAATCAGGAATACGTGGGACACGTGGCAGCCGGAGAAGATATCGCCGGCTGGCGATAGCCAGTGTCGCCAGGCGATATCGCTAAAATATAAAATCAACTCATTTTTCTGTGGAGATTACGAATTACAGAAGTTGTAGTGTTCCTTCTCGTGCAACTATTCCAGAGAGCTCCAGCAATCAGAAAACTCTATTCTCCCAAGAAGGTTTGACCGCGAAAGAGTGTCGATTCGTACACGGCATCTGAAGCAACCTTGGCAAGGATTCGTCGGCATCTTCAGCGCTACATTTTGAGGGAGTTTTCATTCTGAAATTTACTATGTAATTCTTACTTTCTTACTTGTAATTGATAGAGGAAATCGTCACCTTGTGCGTGACGTCGAAGTCCTTGTATGGCTTGGGAGAGAATTGTTGCCTTGTGCGTCGTTTAGGTCCTTGTACGGCTTAGGGAGTTATCATCGTCTTGTGTGCAGCGACTAGATCGTTGTTAGATCTAGGGGAAGGCTAGTAGCAAGATCTAGGGAGAGATACGCTTTAGCCTGCCGGTTCTTGTAGAAGGACCGGCGAAATCAAAAGTAGACTATATTTTTCATAACCTTAACCTCTAGCTTTATAGAGATATACTGTATTCTGTTTTATCACTTTTGAAATAAAATATTATCATTTATGTTCTTATATGTCTCTAAGTGTTTATTCTTGATTATGAAAAATTAGTTTTTGTTTCTGCAATTATTTCTTCAAGCAAAAATCAAGTGACAAAAGGAAAAAAATTATTGTTAACCTTTATTCACCCCCCTCTAAGGGCGCCTCATGATCCAACAATTGGTATCAGGGGAAGGTTACTCCAAATTGGTTTCATCACCGGGAGTAATGACACAAAACAATCACGCGTTTTTCGAGGGGCAAGGGATAAGTAGACCTCCCTTATTCACTGGCACAGATTATAACTATTGGAAGGCTCGAATGCGATGCTTTCTAATTGTGTTAGATATCGAAGTATGAGGCATAATAGAAACATGCTACACTCCACTTACAACAGTAGTTGGAAGTGTTAGCATAGAAAAACTCAAAGACAAATGGGATGAAATTGATAAGCTTTGATGTAAAAATAACGATAAGGCAATGAACGTTTTATTTTGCGCGTTAGATAGAACTGAATTTAATCGTGTATGTACTTGTGAAACTGCGTATCATATTTGGAACTTACTTGAAGTTACTCATGAAGGTACATCGCAGGTGAAGGACTCAAAGCTTTTTCAATTAGAGTCAAAATTTGAAAAATTCAAGATGGAGGTCGATGAAGATGTAGACTCCATGTATACGAGGTTCAGCAAAATCGTGAATGACTCGAAGATTCTTGAAAAAAGTTTCTCAAACGGAGATTTAGTGAGGAAAATTCTTAGATCGCTTCCCCCGAAGTTCAATCAAAAAGTGACCGTCATCTCGAAGTCACACGATCTAAAGACTCTTCAAATTGAGAATCTTATTGAAAATCTGAAAACTCATGAAGTGGAACTGAGGATTCAACAACAAGAGTACAATGTGGAGCCGAGAAAGAAAGCATTGACGTTAAAGTCCAAAAAGGATGTTGAGAGTGAGTCTGATGAGGATGAGGAAGAAAGTGAAGAAAGTCTATTCGTTAAGAGGTTCGGAAACTTTATGAGAAATCTTGAAAGAAGAAATTCTTTCAGGAAGTTTTTCAACAAGAAAGAAAAATTTAAAGCTGATGGAGAGAATGATGAAGAACGTCCACCACCTGAGTGTTACCATTGCAGAAAAATCGGACAAATCAGGAGCAAGTGCCCAAAATATCTGAAAGAGCTGAAAGAAAAGAAGCACAAGAAGAAGGATAAGAAGAAAGTTCTTAAGGCTGAAACCTGGGATGATGTCACGTCTGAGGAGTCAAGCGGATCGAGTTTAGAAACTGGCGAGGAGGTCAACATGTGCTTGATGGGAAAGAGCATTTCATCATCTGGTAACGAGAGTAGTGTCCAGAGCGATATTAAGGTAACTTCTGAAACATATGATGATTTATATTCAGAATTTATAAAAACTTGTAAATATTTAGATAAAAGCTTAAATGAAATTAAATTGCTTATATCTGAAATAAATGTCTTATTAAAAGAAAATAAAAAATTAACTAATGAAGTAAAAATACTTGAGAAGGAGAAAGTGATTTGTCAAGAGGATTGTCCCTCTTTGATAAGGATACTAGAACTTGAAAAGGATCTTTCTAAGTCTCGGTCTTATGTTGATTCTCTTACAAGGGAAAAAGGAACCTTATAAAGATCTTTAAAATTATCTCAATCCCAAGTAGAAGGTAGTAAGAAGGCTTTTGCAAACCGATACGGTACAATAGTTGCTGAAAATACCGTCTTGAAAGCCCAAGTCCGTGATTTAAAAGTGGCCACTAAAAAGTTTGGAGTGGACCGAAAATCACTGGATATAATTTTGGTAAACCAATGCTATGGTTCGGCAAAATTCGGGCTCAGATACACTTCTGAACACTATCGCCCGGCGATACCTACTATCGCCAGCGATAGCAAAAAGTTCAAAAATTCGCCTTTTTCAAAGAAAAACAATAAATTTGCTGTCGCTGCAACTTCCAGAAAGAATTCACTAGATATTTTGAAAAATCCTTCAACTTCCTTTATCACGTGGGTCAAATATAACAAGTTTGATCACAATACTCACACTTGTAGGAAGACGGACACTGTTCTGTTAAACAAGTCTGGGTACCTAAGGCTTCCACCTACATTATGTGAGGAACCACTTGGGTAAATAGATCTTTACTCTCATCCTCTTTTTAGGTGTGTTGGCAGGCTAAGGACAAGGAAGATGTGTGGTACTTGGACTCAGGATGTTCTAAGCACATGACGGGCAACAAATCAAAGTTACTTAGTCTAGAGATGAAGAAAGGAGGAGTAGTTACTTTTGGCGATAATGGAAAAGGAAAGAACATCGGCATTGGAGTAGTGGGTAACAATTCCTTTACTATATCAAATGTTTTGTATGTGAAAGATTTAAAATATAACTTAATTATATAAGTCAATTATACGATATTTGTTAAAATGTATTATTTTGACTCATCTTCAAAACTTTGCAAAATTTTTAATTTCAAAACAAATAATATTGTTCTTACTGCTCCTAGATATCAAAATGTTTACATGAAAAAATTTCACGATTTATCACATTCATCATTAAAATGTTTTATGTCTAAAAATGAAGAGTTAGATTTATGACATAGGCAACTTGGACATTCAAGTTCCAAGTTAATCTTAAAATTATCACAAGATAAATTAGTTAAGGGTTTACCTATTTTACGTGGAAATTTATCTTCTTTATGTTCACCGTGTCAAAAAGATAAATTTTCAAAATCTTCATTCAAAAGCAAAAATGTTATTTCTACTACTAGACCTTTACAGTTGATTCATATGAATTTGTTTGGTCCAATTACTACGCAAAGTCTAGGAGGTAGAAAATACACGTTTGTTTTGATTGATGATTATTCTCGTTTTTGTTGGACAATTTTCTTATCGTCAAAATCTGATGGATTTTTAGAATTTTCTAAATTGTATATACGCATTCAAAATGAACTTGATTTAAAAATAAAATGCATTCGTTCAGATCATGGAGGTGATTTTGATAATGATAAATTTGTATCTTTTTGTACTGAGTTAGAAATTAAGCATGAATTTTTCGCTCCTCGCACATCGCAGCAAAATGGTGTGGTAGAGAGGAAAAATAGGACTCTTCAAGAACTATCTCGTACTATGTTATCTGAATACAAATTACCTAGATCATTTTGAACCAAAGCTATAAGTACTGCATGCTATGTTATTAATCGTGTTATGATTCGACCATTCTTAAAATTAACACCTTATGAATTATATTTTCAAAAGAAACCGAATGTATCTTATTTTAAAGTTTTTGGATGTAAATATTTCAATTTGAACACTAAAGACACTTTAAGAAAATTTGATGAAAAATGTGATGAAGGCATATTTATTGGTTATCTTCAACTAGTAAAGCTTATAGAGTTTATAACAAGAAGACAAAAATAATTGAAGAATCAATTCATTTTAAATTTGATAAACTTCTCTTTTGTGTAGAAACTAACAATATAGGTCATGATGAAGAGCTCTTTCCTCTAAAAAGGTCGGATGATGATGAAATACTTGGAGATAAAGAAGAACCAATAGAAGAAGAAGTGGTTGAATATGTGCCTCCAAAGGAACTGAGATTTTCAAAAGATCATTCACAAGATTTGGTTATTGAAGAACCATCAAGAGGGGTAAGTACTCGTTCATCTTTACATGATTTATTTTCAAACATATGTTTTATTTCTGATATAGAACCAAAAGATATGCAAACTGCTTTAAATGATGATTCTTGGTTTTTAGTTATGAATGAAGAACTTAGTCAATTTGAACGCAATAAGATTTGGAAATTAGTTGAAAGATCTTCAAATCATCCTGTTGTAGGTGTAAAGTGAATCTTCAAAAATAAAATGGATAGTGAATCTAGGGTCACTAGAAACAAAGCTAGGCTAGTAGCAAAAGGATATTCACAAATTGATGAGATAGATTTTGATGAAACTTTTGCACTCGTAGCACGTTTAAAAGCAATTGGAATTTTTCTTGCATTTTCTAGCATTAAAAGATTTAAACTATTTCAAATGGACGTCAAAACTGCTTTTATTAACGGGTATATTAAGGAAGAGTTTTATATAGAACAACCTTCAACTTTTGTTGATGATAAATTTTCTGATCATATTTTTGAATTAGAAAAGACCATATATGGTTTAAAACAAACACCCCGAGCATGGTATGATAAATTGACTATATATTTATTAAAGAACGATTATAAAATGGGTAGTACAGATTGTACATTTTTCATTAAACATGTTCATGATAATTTAATAGTTTTATAAATTTACGTTGATGACATTATTTTTGGATCCACTAATGAAGAATTATGTGATAATGTGATAGAAATTATGAAAAATGAATTAGAAATAAGCATAGTGGAACTCACTTATTTTCTTGATTTTCAAATTACACAAAGGCGTGATGGTATTTTTATTTATCAATCTAAATATATTCATGATGTTTTAAAAATATTTGGTTTTTAAAATCTAAAACAAGTTAATACCCATATGAGTTTCTCATTGAAATTAAGAAAAGATGAAAGTGGAATTTTTATAGATCAAACATTATATAAAGGGATGATATGATCACTTTTGTATTTAACCGCATCTATACCTGATATTATGTTTGTAATTTGTTTATATGATAGATTTCAGGCTAATCCTAAAGAATCACATTTAAAAGCAGTTAAACGTATTTTTAGATATCTTATTGGTACATCTAAGCTAGATTTGTGGTATCCATATAATGATAGTTTTATTTTACATGGTTATTCAGATTCTGATTATGCTGGTTGTTCATTAGATCGTAAGAGCACGAGTGGCACTTAACACTTTCTACACCCATCACTCATTTCGTGGTCAAGTAGGAAACAGAATTATGTTGCCTTATCCACCACTGAGGCCGAATATATTTTACTAGATAGTTATTGTGCACAAGCTCTTTAGATGAAACAAATCTTAGAAGACTTTGGAATAAATCATGAAACCATCGAATTAAGATGTGATAACAAAAGTGCAATTGATTTAACAAACAATCCAGTTCATCACTCTAGGTCCAAACATATATATGTACGTCATTATTTCATTAGAGACCACATTAAACACAATACAGTAAAAGTTAATTTTATAAACACAGAATCACAGCTTGTAGATATTTTCTCAAAACCACTTCCAGATTCTCGTTTTTCAATGCTAAGACTAGAATTAGGAATCATAGACATTTCAAACTGATGAATTCACATAAGGATTTTGAAAAAAAAATTTAATTAAAACAAAATTAAAACAAAATTCTAAAATTAAACTTAAAAGAACAAACATATTACAAATACATGTTCATAGTTCACTAACATCACAACGTAGTTCCATAAAAAATATTACAGATATTAGTTCATCACAGGATACAAAAACTAGAAAAAGCATAAAATTCACTAACGCCCGGCGTTACTGGCTGTCTCCCGGCGATATCTCCAGAAGCCGTTTTTCTGTCCGAACGTCTGAAATTTCTGTTATCCCCAGCACTGGTATCCTCCTGTTCCTCAGTGGAGCTTTGAACGCTACTCCGTGTCTGACGAGGTCGGCATAAAGACTGTTGTGGCGGCTCCACGACCGGGTTCTACTACTCTGCCGCTTTCGCCGGAGTTGGTTTCAGTTTCAGGCTCTTGGTCAGGAATTTGATAAACTTTTGGATTCCTGTGTGATGTTTTTTAACTTCCCTCTTGTGTTCCTCGAACGACTCTCGCAAATCGTCCAATCCTTCACACAGTGATCCACCTCTTGATAGTGGTGGGTTTCTGATCGTCGATACCGGTTCACTACTTCGTATGGAACCAGCTCGTGATGAACGGCCACTAGAATGTGTACCACACGTAGAGAATATAGAAGGCTCGCAATCATCAAAATAGAATTCATGGTCAATCCAACTGTACTTCTTATATAGGATACGTTGGATTACCGCCCTCATCGGTAGAGTGTTAAGCTTCTTCCACATCGAATTCTTAAGTCTAAAAGTATACCAGATTATAGATAAGATAAAATCTGTCATGTCAAAAGGCTCCCTCTCCAAGATCATATAAGTCACGTAGCTCAATTGAGTCGTTATCTTTCTCGTATCCCCGGACTTGAGCATGATCGTATGCCTCAAAGTGTCTTGCACTAATCGTGCATCTGGAGTGAGCGTAGTCGTGGACTGGATAAGGTGTTTCATGAAATTTCCATGTAAAACCATATTCAATAACGTCCAATCCCTGTCCTTTCTATAATTCTCCACAACATCCAAAACGTGTTTGCGCTCAATCAAGCCAAATTCTTCTCTTAAATCATAGTGTGTTATCTCTACTGTTTGTCCTTGAACTCGAGATCGCACTCCACCGTTCAATTCAGTGAAATTAGGGTCCATTAAATGATTATAAAACTCCCTAATCAACACTGAAGAAAATGTGCCTGGTATTATAACAGACATTATGCCATTGCAAGAAGGTCGTGTATATGTGTGTGGCGAACTGGGTCGAACTTTATCACCTTTCCAACACCAATATTTGCATTTTCAATACCCGGATATGTCCTGCATGTTGAATAACTGTCACTTCATGTTCTTCTCCTAGGCTTAGAACTGGAAGCCATATCTGTACACAGTAAAACACAAATGATTTTAGAAATTGTCAATATCGTCGGGCGACACTCACTGTCGCCGGGCGATATCGAAAATCGAGATACGCTGGATTTCGAAATGCAATTTAGATATTTAACATCCCTATATACAAGATCAAAAAAAAATTAGGTTCTTTCCAATTTACCTAAACAAATTCAAGAAAAATTCCAAAACCACTATTCATTATCTTCTTCCCTAAAACAATGAAATTTTTTCTTGAAAAATCTCCTTGGCATACTCTAGATCTAAGTTTAGGTTACTTAAAAGTCCTAGATCTATGTTTACATTTCTTCAAACCCTTGGATTTATGACTTATTCTCTCAAAATCCTAGATCTAGGTTACTTAAAAGTCCTAGATTTATGACTTATTCTCTCAAAAATTAAATTGTGTTAAGTTCATCCCTAAACCTACAAAAATCAAAAACAAATCTGAAATTTTCTCACATAAAACTTCATGAAAGCTCCCCTAACACATTTATATAGAAAATCCTAAAGAAAGGAGACAAAAATTTCCATCGAAATACCTTGATTTGAGCTTTCGCCGCCGTCGGGTTCGGAATCCGCTCTAGGTCTTCAGGAAATAATGCTCCAAACGATGCCTTCGACTCAGATCGGGCAGCTTTTATATTTCCGTGATATCGCCGATCGGCGATATCCGCAAATTACAAAAAGCCCTCGAGTCTCTGATCTAGATTGATATGAATACAAATACTCTTTTACACCACATAGTTTCTTTTGTTTCTCGTTTAGTCATTGTACAATATGTATTCTAAAATTTTGAGTTATCTATAACGTTGTTCACTTATTTAAACTTTGTATATCATTTTCTATATACAACTCTCCTAGTGTATTATACTTGTGAAATTGTTTACGCGTGCCTCTAAGTATGATAAATAGTTTAGTTATGATAATGCACTCACACACACATTTGTGAAACTCTACGTATGAAGTCACCTTTAATACATATGTGAATTGTGAACGTTCTAGCATAACCACTAGAATTTCATGATAAAACCATTACATTATCCTTGATTACTTTGCATAACTCCTCGTTGATTATCCTATATTGCAACACAAGTAAATTCAGAGTCCTTTATCACGCCAAAAATGAGAAAATTATGGTTCCTAAAAAAGAACATTATTCATTCAACATCTTTGTTGCTGTGTTTATAAAAAAAAGGGCTGACAAGGAACCTCCACCAAGCACTACTTACCCTCCTGATAAGTTTTCATAAGCATTGTGAGGTTAAGCACCTTGAAAAGAATTGTAAAGTGTCTTGTGAAAACTTTATATGGCTATTCATTTAATATTTATGCACTGAATTCTTGGGTACATGTACGGCTATATGTGTATATTTCTATGTTATGTTGTTTTTTAACATTTCACTTGTTCATGTACTTTTAAAGTTTTACATATGAGTTTTTCATCTAACTATCACTGTACACAACATTATCATCTCTAAATTTTCTTCTCATGAAAATTGGACCGCAAATAATTCTAAATTATCTTCACTAGAGTATGTGTCTATGATATTACTTGATGAATTTGTCAATGTTACATGTTCACTAACTTTCATCATTACTATACATTGGTTCACATGCTCTACACTTGATTTTTAATTTGTGAGTTTTTTTTTCTATTTTGCTTCTGCAACCACTCTGTTATTTCTTTTGATAATATCAAAAGGGGGAGAATTTTATGAGAACTCATTCATTCGGATTACTTCATTAGGTTACATTAATTTAATTCATTCGGATTACTTTATTAGGTTACATTAATTTAATAAAAAAACATCTTAAAATTCAATGGTTCTATTTAAGGGGAGTACACATTTAGGGGGAGTACATCCAAAGAAGAGTGTGTGCACATACAAATGTTTAGTCTTGCTAATCATATTTTCTAACACTTTATAAGTCATTCATGATTTCTCTCTAAGTAGATTTGTTATTATCAAAAGGGGAGATTGTTGTAGCATGCGTTCCACATTTCTTGGTTTGCTAATAACAAATCTCGGTTGTATTTGATCATTGGGTGTTTATGATGTGCAGATATCACGGGTCTAACATTAATGTAATTTGGGCTTGGATTCGGGATTGAACAGAAGAGCTAAGATGATATCGCCAGGCGATATCCAGTATCGCCACCAGGCGACAGTGGCTGAACCGTTACAGCATTACCTCCACGCAGCGTGCAGTTACACTCGATATCGCCCGGAAACATCGATATCGTCAGGTGATATCCCACGATAGGACGTGATTGATCTGTTATGCGAAAATCAGGAATACGTAGGACACATGGCAGCCGGAGAAGATATCGCCGGCTGGCGATAGCCAGTGTCGCCAGGCGATATCGCTAAAATATAAAACCAACTCATTTTTCTGTGGAGATTACGAATTACAGAATCCTTCCCGTGCAACTGTTCCAGAGAGCTCCAGCAATCAGAAAACTTTATTCTCCCAAGAAGGTTCAAGCGTGAAAGAGCGTCGATTCGTACACGGCATCTGAAGCAACCTTGGCAAGTATTCGTCGGCATCTTCAGCATTACATTTTGAGTGAGTTTTCATTCTGAAATTTACTGTGTAATTCTTACTTTCTTATTTGTAATTAATAGAGGAAATCGTCACCTTGTGCGTGTCGTCTAAGTCCTTGCGTGGCTTAGGAGAGAATCGTCGCCTTATGCGTGGCGTCTAGGTCCTTGTGCAGCTTAGGGAGTTATCGCCGCCTTGTGTGCAGCGACTAGATCGTTGTTAAATCTAGGGAGAGGCTAGTAGCAAGATCTAGGGAAAGATACGCTTCAGCCTGCCGGTTCTTGTAGAAGGACCGGTGAAATCAAAAGTAGACTATATTTTTCATAGCCTTAATCTCTAGCTTTATAGAGATATACTGTATTCTGTTTTCTCACTTTTGAAATAAAATATTATCATTTTTGTTCGCATATGTTTCTAAATGTTTATTCTTGATTATGAAAAATTAGTTTTTATTTCTTCAATTATTTCTTCAAGCAAAATTTAAGTGACAAAAAGAAAAAATTATTGCTAACCCTTATTCACCCCCCCCCCTAAGGGCGTCTCACGATCCAACAGTCTTTCCTTATAGTTTCATTTCAAGTCTTTATTGATCTACGCCTCCCCCGTTTAACATACCAAGTGACTAAACTCTCACAACACCTAACAGGTGCCTCTAATGGTCTCCTTTGTACGTGTCCAAACCATCTTAGTCTAGCTTCTAGCATCATCTCTGCAATTGGTGACACTCTTGTCTTATCCATAATACATTCATTTCTATTTTTATCCAGTCTCGTGTGTCCACACATCCACCTAAGCATGCTCATCTCCGCAAATCTCATTTTTTGCTCATATACACAATTCATTGCCCAACACTCAGAACCGTAGAACATCGCTAGTCTAGTTGCAGTATGGTAAAACTTCTCTTAAAGTTTTAATGGTACTTTACGATCATATAAGATCTCTGACGCGTCTCTCCATTTCAACCAACCAACTTGGATTCAATGTATCATATCTTTATCAACACCTCCATCTTTTTGAACTATCGATTCAAGATATTTAAAGCACTTCCTGCGGGAAATATCTTGATCACCCAACTTAATAGCAAAATCATTCGTCCATCTTGTACTACTAAATTTAAGCTCCATAATAATGCAGGACAGACATCACACTTGCTTGCCACCCTGGAGTCCCACCAGGGGGTTCACCTTGGAGTCCACCAAGGCGGCTTTATCAAAGCTGCAACTTGTACACCCCAACCCATCTCCAGTCCCGCCACAGGTCGCATCGGATTGTTGAGGTCGAGGATCGAACACCGGACCTCCTTGATAAAGAGTCTCCAGGCAGACTCTCATCACCAACTGATCTGTAACTCAGTTGGGGATGAGAGTCTGCCTAAAGACACTGTATCAAGGAGGTTGGGGGTACGATCCCCGGCCTCAACAACTCGATGTGCCCTATTGATGTGAACCAAGGTGGGGGTGTAGTTTTTGAAATATAATATATGTGATCTTTTAAAATAATTGCGGCGCGAGAGGAATTCGCGAGCTATTTTCTAACAAAATAAACGACCAGGACATCGCTCGCGAACGCAAGGCTACCGCACAACATATTAGCGTTGCAAATCAGAATTCAACGGGCACTGAAATTAAATGGTGGCATTCACGTGTTTGAAAATAAACGATAATCAAGAGATGAAATTAACTAGGGCAAGCTCTAATAATTATCTATTCGTTTATAATTTTAGGCATGAGATTTACTAAAGCTTGGGAGTGTAGAGATGGAGAAGTATACTATGAGGGAGAGTAGCAGAGGCGGGCAAGTCCACTATTAGATGCAGAAGACTGCCTTAAGCTGCGGCAGTGTCCGGAACTCCTAAGAAATCCCAGCCAGGGCTTGGGTAAACAAGGGGAATCACTGGAGAAGTGATCGGCCGACCCCGTCGAGACCTGGGAGGTGGCGTCGGACAGCTGGAAGGAGAAGCCAGGCGTGGTTGTTGCTGGAGCCGACCGTGGAAGCTGTGGAAGGGGGCGTCGGTGTTTAGGGAGACTGGAGATCTGTGACGGCTGTGTCGTCGAAATCGCCGAAGGAAGTTGCAGGCGAATTCATCGGTAGCTGCAGGAGGGGGTTGACGACAGCTTGGAGAGGCTTCGGCACCGGCAGCACTGAAGGGCGAAGGAGGGAGCGGCGGCGTTGCAGGTTCCATCGAGCAAGGTGCGGGAAAAGGGGATATCGGGCGGCTGGAGAAGAAACCGGGCGAGAGAACAACGAGCCAAACAAAATGTACGCCACAGCGTGCGCAATACAAAATACAACCACGCGCTCATAACATGTGCAATAAAACATAATCATCCAACTAAGCGCAAAGACATGCGCGACAAAAGGAAAAATACAGGTATAATAATAAAACTAAAAAAAAGCGTCGCGGGTTACATCACCTGTGGTGGGACCGGAGATGGGTTGGGGGCGTACAGGCTACGGCCTTTAAAAGTCGCCTTAGTGGACTCCAAGGTGGGCCCACAAGTGGGACTCCAGGGTGGCAAGCAGGTGTGATGTCTGTTTGCATCTCATATACTCCGTCTTTGCCCTGCTCAGCCTAAAACCCATCTTTTCTAAAGTGTCTCGCTAAGATTCAAGTTTTGTGTTTACACTCACGCGCGTCTCATCAACAAAAATGATATCATTCGCAAATAATAAACAACAAGGTATTGTTTGTTGGATATAGCTGATGAGCTCATCTAAGATAAGGGTAAAGAGATAGAGGCTTAAAGTTAAACCTTGATGTATGCCAATAGTGATAGGGAATCCGTGTGTTAATTCTCTAGATGTCCTCACCCTCATCATTGAATTTGTATACATATCCTTTATTATGTCAATATATGATACATTTACACATTTCGTTTCTAAGACTCTCCATAAGATCTTTCTTGTAACTCTATCATAGGCCTTCTCGAGACCAATAAACAGCCTATGCAAATTTTGTTTTCTTTCTCGAAAGTTAGCGATGAGTCTCCTAAAGAGAAGTATAACTTCCATGGTTGACTGTCTGGCATGAATCCAAATTGATTTTATGAGATACTAATCTCTCTTCTTACTCTTCTTTATATTACTCATTTTCATAGTTTCATGTTATGACTCATTAATTTAATTTTTTTATAATTAACACAATTCTGTATATCTACTTTGTTGTTATACAAAGGTACCAATATACTTTCTCTCTATTGGTCCGACATCCTCTTTGGCTTCAGCATCTTATTGAAGAATTATGTAAGTCATAAAAATATTTCTTTCCCTAAACATTTTCATACTTCGATGGATATATCGTTTAGCTCAACCACTTTTTCATTTTTCAAATTCTGTAGTGCATCATTTACCTCTGATACTTGAATTTTATAATAAAATGTTATGTTTTATATATTTCTTTGATTTACTTAAATCTTTCAAGATCAATTTATTGTCTTTTGTTTCATTATATAATTGATAAATGTATTTTTTTCATAACTCTTTAATAATCATATCATCCACCAAAACTGTTTATGTTTCAACCTTCATGCGTTTAACTCAGCTTAAATCTCGTATTTTCATCTCTCTAGCTCGAACAATTTCATATATGTCATGCTTTTCATCTTTTGTATCTAATCGCTTAAAAAAATTCATAAGTTTGGCTTCTCGTTTTACTTACTGCATGTTTAGTTTTTTTTTACGACTTTATACCTTGTCGAGTTTTCATCATTCCTACAAGCGTAAAGTATTTTATAACTGGTGTTTTCTGCCCTCACTGTGTCTTACGTTTTGTCTTTCCACCACCAATATTATTTATTTGTAGATGCACGACCTTTGATTGTCCAAGTACGTTTTTTTCAATTACCCTTAAATGTGAAGACATAACTTCTCATGAGACACTTTTTCTATCTTTAAATTTCACCACCGAATTTTTGGCAACACTTTTTTCTTCGTTTTATATTTATTATATTTAATTTATACATCAAACACCACTAACCTATATTGTATTGTCAAACTTTCTCATGATTTGACTTCTTAATACTTACAAATCATTTTATCCATTTTGCGAGTCAAAAAATAATCAATTTATGACTGATTTGCTCCGTTTTTACACGTAATTAAATGGTATTCTCTATTTATGAAAAGCGTATTTATCAAAATAATCTCATGCGCTATGTCAAAGTCTAAAATGCTTCGTCATTTTTCATTTCTTTCTTCATACTCAAATCCTTCATAAATAGTTATATAATCTATATTTTTTTATCATATATGTTCATTTAAACCTTTTATTATGAAAATCTTCTCTTTGTATGATTTCTCTTACTAAATCATTTAAGTCTTCCCAAAATTACACTTTAATTGATTCACTTAATCCTACTTGTGGTACATAATCACTGATCGCATTAATAGTTTTCTTTCATATGACTAATTTAAAAGCTAATATTTTATTACATTTTCTACTTATCCTAACAACTTCATCCCTACAATAATATCCACAATAATAACACAGGGTCTCAAAAATGAAAATAAAAATAGTTGAGATAATACTAATTACGACAATGAACTCAAAATCCTATCATTCTTTAAAGGTGCACGACAATGAATTAAAAATCCTATCATTCTTCAATGGTGCAAAATTCAAACAGCCTTCACATTTTATGGCTCCCATAGTTACTTCTCACATTATTTTACAAATATGAACTAACGGCCAGGCACGGGGTCACCCCGTGCACAATATGCAACTATGACAGTATTTGACCACCACTCAATAACACGAGTATTATTGTCGCTGCATTTGCGCGTAAAGGGACCTTGTGCATGATCATTATTAGTATTTATAAAAAATATATATATGCATTACTTTAAATTAAGAAGATTAAAGTCTAATGACACGTATTTATTTGATGATCCTATTTGGAGACCAAAAACAACTTAGGCTTTTTTCCCTTTTAATATTGTACAAATAGAAAAGGTAAAAAGAAAGAATAATCAAAATGTGTGTGAGTTAATACAACAATTATACTTACCAGGTTTACCAGATTCAAGCTTCTCCTTTCCATGGCTCCATCCAAAGTTATATCTGCAAAAGGAAGAGAAGCAAGGTGTTCTAAACTTGACTTAAATAATTGCACAAAAAAGAGTTCAAACATCAAAAAACAGGAGAAGAGAAGCAAATAGATCCTTATTTAATTTGAATACCTGCTTTCAGGATCTTCAAGCTGACTTCTCACCTCATTAGGAAGGCTTGCTATTCTGGACAAAGCATAAGATTTTTATTCTATATTGGTCAAGAAGACTATTTAACACGTGAACATCAAACATAGAATAAGTAGGAAGATCCAAGGCCATGCCTGGGTGAGAGATTTAGAAGATTTTGCCGAAGATCTGAGAATCCAGGCACCTTCAGCCACAAGCACGAAAGAAGATAGTAATTAGTTTCAAATGAGAGGCAAGGGGATATTTAAACCAAAATCAAACTCGATTTTGATAAAAAGTAAAACAATCAAACCCGATTTAACCAGAGTTAGACAATAGAACCCTAGCAAAACCCTACAACTAGCAAATTCCAATACAGCATCGTCTTCCAATCAGATCGTTACTACTGAAGTATAAACGGGGAGAAATAAGCAACTTAGGCGCTACGTACTTCTGAAACGGAGATGATTCCCAAACCATTAGGTCCAAACCCTTCTTCTATCATTGGGGACAAATCCCGGCGCTTGTCCTGTTTCGCGCAAGCGAGCAGAGAACGTAAAAAGCAAATTGTCAAGAGGGACATTCAGAAACGGTCGGAATAAATAAGAATGCACAGTGTTCGATCGATGGACGATGAGACCTTGAGGTCAGAATACGAGATGGAAACGGTTCCGATCGTTCGATAAGGAGTTTCAAACTCGCTGGACTTCTTCTGACATGCGACACGAAAGGAAATCCGACGAACGGCAAGCTGAGACGAAGACGGCCGGAAGGAGGCGGGGATGATGTCCAGAGACGGATCTACGTGGGAGAAGATGAACGCCATGGCTTGTTTCTTCGGGACTCACTCTGCTTCCAGGTGGAGAGAAGGGGCGCCTTTTGGAACTCCGCTTTTTTTGGCTGTTTTTATTCTTTCTATACTTCTTCTATTGCTTCACGCCAGAGGAAATTATAGTTCAAGGATGAAAGAGGCGGGTGAGCTGCGTCTATAAATTATAATAATATTATTATTTTAACACTATTACTTTAGGTGGTTTTTTTATTGACAGTCTGGTTTTGAATATTGACAGCTCAATTATATTAGCAATTCAGTAAATCGATAATGTCAGCCCATTGATTATTGGCAGTCCAATTTTTTTAAAAAGTCATATAATGGCATTAAATTAAGCAAAAAATATAAGATAAGTTCTTTGTTTTACGGTGTCCACTGTTTTTTCTACTGGATATTGGCGGTGCTCGCCTCCATCAACGGCAAAACCTCCGCTTCTTCACGCTCCGGCTAAAAGAAGGCCTCACCCTCGTCAACGGCACCGCCGTTGGATACGGCCTCGCCTCCATCGTCCTCTTCGAAGTCGAACCAAACCAGGGCCTCTCTAAAAGTAATCGGTGGTCGGCGAGATGAGGAAGGGGGAAAATTGTGGTCGGCAACGGGCGGAACAGGGAGAGTCGCGGGTTCCTAGTTAGGGTTTCGCGGTTCGGGTATCAGGAGAATGAGGCGGAAGTTTGTTTTTGGGTTGTTATTAGCGATCATGTTATGTGTGTTTTTTATGTTTTGACGGTCTGTCAATATTCAAAGCTGGGCTGTCAATATAAAATGAAAGCTAGATATTTGAAGTTCATATTATCAACTTTTGTATTTCTTGTTCTGCCCCTTATTTGATATCAATGATGTCAATGATATCAAATTGTTGGGGTTTCTAGAACAGAGATTTATGGAGAGGGGAGAGACGTTTGTGGGGTGTGTTTAGGACAAAAGAAGCTTCGACCCCACACTTAGAGAAAATAAGTTAGAGAAGGGAAATTGTGGGTGGAAGAATTCTTCGGGTCTTAAAAGTTAGGATGAGAAACAGAGCTCAGTTATCACATAACACAAATCTTTAGTTGTGTGTTATTTTATTAGTTGAAATTGCCTTTACAATAGGGGTGTTTGAAAATGTTACAATAAAGATAGAGTCCATGGGAACTCTAGAAAATAGATATTGAGCTTGCCAAAATCTGCAGATAGCTTGGTGGGATTTCTGGGTTCCTTTTACATTATTGTTCACTAATATTTATAGGCGGGAGTTCACAAACGGGAGGTCAAGACAAAAAATTGTTCTGAGTTAAGAAGAAGACTTGGCACAAAAATAAAAATCGTTACATAATTGACAACAGTCATTACGTGAACCTTGGATTCCCTTCCCTCTTATAGCAATCGATCTCACGGCATCTGTGCATAACCCCCCGACATCCCTTCCTTCACAACAATCTTTCCAAACCCTACCAGAAACTCTC